>OY804575.1:58572508-59172508 GCA_963680875.1 Bathymodiolus brooksi
TCTAATATGACTGTATGATGGGCTCGTTTAAAACTCAGTGCAGAGTTATATTAATGACCGAACACTCTAATATGACTGTATGATGGGCTCGTTTAAAGCTCAGTGCAGAGTTATATTAATGACCGAACACTCTAATATGACTGTATGATGGGCTCGTTTAAAACTCAGTGCAGAGTTATATTAATGACCGAATCACTCTAATATGACTGTATGATGGGCTCGTTTAAAACTCAGTGCAGAGTTATATTAATGACCGACACTCTAATATGACTGTATGATGGGCTCGTTTAAAGCTCAGTGCAGAGTTATATTAATGACCGAACACTCTAATATGACTGTATGATGGGCTCGTTTAAAGCTCAGTGCAGAGTTATATTAATGACCGAACACTCTAATATGACTGTATGATGGGCTCGTTTAAAGCTCAGTGCAGAGTTATATTAATGACCGAACACTCTAATATGACTGTATGATGGGCTCGTTTAAAGCTCAGTGCAGAGTTATATTAATGACCGAACACTCTAATATGACTGTATGATGGGCTCGTTTAAAGCTCAGTGCAGAGTTATATTAATGACCGATCACTCTAATATGACTGTATGATGGGCTCGTTTAAAGCTCAGTGCAGAGTTATATTAATGACCGAACACTCTAATATGTCTGTATGATGGACTCGTTTAAAGCTCAGTGCAGAGTTATATTATGACCGAACACTCTAATATGACTGTATGATGGGCTCGTTTAAAACTCAGTGCAGAGTTATATTAATGACCGAACACTCTAATATGACTGTATGATGGGCTCGTTTAAAACTCAGTGCAGAGTTATATTAATGACCGAACACTCTAATATGACTGTATGATGGGCTCGTTTAAAACTCAGTGAAGAGTTATATTAATGACCGAACACTCTAATATGACTGTATGATGGGCTCGTTTAAAACTCAGTGCAGAGTTATATTAATGACCGAACACTCTAATATGACTGTATGATGGGCTCGTTTAAAACTCAGTGCAGAGTTATATTAATGACCGAACACTCTAATATGACTGTATGATGGGCTCGTTTAAAACTCAGTGCAGAGTTATATTAATGACCGAACACTCTAATATGACTGTATGATGGGCTCGTTTAAAACTCAGTGCAGAGTTATATTATTGACCGAACACTCTAATATGACTGTATGATGGGCTCGTTTAAAACTCAGTGCAGAGTTATATTAATGACCGAACACTCTAATATGACTGTATGATGGGCTCGTTTAAAACTCAGTGCAGAGTTATATTAATGACCGAACACTCTAATATGACTGTATGATGGGCTCGTTTAAAGCTCAGTGCAGAGTTATATTAATAAACTAACACTCTAATATGACTGTATGATGGGCTCGTTTAAAACTCAGTGCAGAGTTATATTAATGACCAATCACTCTAATATGACTGTATGATGGGCTCGTTTAAAGCTCAGTGCAGAGTTATATTAATGACCGAACACTCTAATATGACTGTATGATGGGCTCGTTTAAAGCTCAGTGCAGAGTTATATTAATGACCGATCACTCTAATATGACTGTATGATGGGCTCGTTTAAAGCTCAGTGCAGAGTTATATTAATGACCGAACACTCTAATATGACTGTATGATGGGCTCGTTTAAAGCTCAGTGCAGAGTTATATTAATGACCGAACACTCTAATATGACTGTATGATGGGCTCGTTTAAAGCTCAGTGCAGAGTTATATTAATGACCGATCACTCTAATATGACTGTATGATGGGCTCGTTTAAAGCTCAGTGCAGAGTTATATTAATGACCGATCACTCTAATATGACTGTATGATGGGCTCGTTTAAAGCTCAGTGCAGAGTTATATTAATGACCGAACACTCTAATATGTCTGTATGATGGACTCGTTTAAAGCTCAGTGCAGAGTTATATTATGACCGAACACTCTAATATGACTGTATGGGCTCGTTTAAAACTCAGTGCAGAGTTATATTAATGACCGAACACTCTAATATGACTGTATGATGGGCTCGTTTAAAACTCAGTGCAGAGTTATATTAATGACCGAACACTCTAATATGACTGTATGATGGGCTCGTTTAAAACTCAGTGAAGAGTTATATTAATGACCGAACACTCTAATATGACTGTATGATGGGCTCGTTTAAAACTCAGTCCAGAGTTATATTAATGACCGAACACTCTAATATGACTGTATGATGGGCTCGTTTAAAACTCAGTGCAGAGTTATATTAATGACCGAACACTCTAATATGACTGTATGATGGGCTCGTTTAAAACTCAGTGCAGAGTTATATTAATGACCGAACACTCTAATATGACTGTATGATGGGCTCGTTTAAAGGTCAGTGCAGAGTTATATTAATGAACGAACACTCTAATATGACTGTATGATGGGCTCGTTTAAAACTCAGTGCAGAGTTATATTAATGACCAATCACTCTAATATGACTGTATGATGGGCTCGTTTAAAGTTCAGTGCAGAGTTATATTAATGACCGATCACTCTAATATGACTGTATGATGGGCTCGTTTAAAGCTCAGTGCAGAGTTATATTAATGACCGAACACTCTAATATGACTGTATGATGGGCTCGTTTAAAGCTCAGTGCAGAGTTATATTAATGACCGAACACTCTAATATGACTGTATGATGGGCTCGTTTAAAGCTCAGTGCAGAGTTATATTAATGACCGATCACTCTAATATGACTGTATGATGGGCTCGTTTAAAGCTCAGTGCAGAGTTATATTAATGACCGATCACTCTAATATGACTGTATGATGGGCTCGTTTAAAGCTCAGTGCAGAGTTATATTAATGACCGAACACTCTAATATGTCTGTATGATGGACTCGTTTAAAGCTCAGTGCAGAGTTATATTATGACCGAACACTCTAATATGACTGTATGATGGGCTCGTTTAAAACTCAGTGCAGAGTTATATTAATGACCGAACACTCTAATATGACTGTATGATGGGCTCGTTTAAAACTCAGTGCAGAGTTATATTAATGACCGAACACTCTAATATGACTGTATGATGGGCTCGTTTAAAACTCAGTGAAGAGTTATATTAATGACCGAACACTCTAATATGACTGTATGATGGGCTCGTTTAAAACTCAGTGCAGAGTTATATTAATGACCGAACACTCTAATATGACTGTATGATGGGCTCGTTTAAAACTCAGTGCAGAGTTATATTAATGACCGAACACTCTAATATGACTGTATGATGGGCTCGTTTAAAACTCAGTGCAGAGTTATATTAATGACCGAACACTCTAATATGACTGTATGATGGGCTCGTTTAAAACTCAGTGCAGAGTTATATTATTGACCGAACACTCTAATATGACTGTATGATGGGCTCGTTTAAAACTCAGTGCAGAGTTATATTAATGACCGAACACTCTAATATGACTGTATGATGGGCTCGTTTAAAACTCAGTGCAGAGTTATATTAATGACCGAACACTCTAATATGACTGTATGATGGGCTCGTTTAAAGCTCAGTGCAGAGTTATATTAATGAACGAACACTCTAATATGACTGTATGATGGGCTCGTTTAAAACACAGTGCAGAGTTATATTAATGACCAATCACTCTAATATGACTGTATGATGGGCTCGTTTAAAGCTCAGTGCAGAGTTATATTAATGACCGAACACTCTAATATGACTGTATGATGGGCTCGTTTAAAGCTCAGTGCAGAGTTATATTAATGACCGATCACTCTAATATGACTGTATGATGGGCTCGTTTAAAGCTCAGTGCAGAGTTATATTAATGACCGAACACTCTAATATGACTGTATGATGGGCTCGTTTAAAGCTCAGTGCAGAGTTATATTAATGACCGAACACTCTAATATGACTGTATGATGGGCTCGTTTAAAGCTCAGTGCAGAGTTATATTAATGACCGATCACTCTAATATGACTGTATGATGGGCTCGTTTAAAGCTCAGTGCAGAGTTATATTAATGACCGATCACTCTAATATGACTGTATGATGGGCTCGTTTAAAGCTCAGTGCAGAGTTATATTAATGACCGAACACTCTAATATGTCTGTATGATGGACTCGTTTAAAGCTCAGTGCAGAGTTATATTATGACCGAACACTCTAATATGACTGTATGGGCTCGTTTAAAACTCAGTGCAGAGTTATATTAATGACCGAACACTCTAATATGACTGTATGATGGGCTCGTTTAAAACTCAGTGCAGAGTTATATTAATGACCGAACACTCTAATATGACTGTATGATGGGCTCGTTTAAAACTCAGTGAAGAGTTATATTAATGACCGAACACTCTAATATGACTGTATGATGGGCTCGTTTAAAACTCAGTGCAGAGTTATATTAATGACCGAACACTCTAATATGACTGTATGATGGGCTCGTTTAAAACTCAGTGCAGAGTTATATTAATGACCGAACACTCTAATATGACTGTATGATGGGCTCGTTTAAAACTCAGTGCAGAGTTATATTAATGACCGAACACTCTAATATGACTGTATGATGGGCTCGTTTAAACTCAGTGCAGAGTTATATTATTGACCGAACACTCTAATATGACTGTATGATGGGCTCGTTTAAAACTCAGTGCAGAGTTATATTAATGACCGAACACTCTAATATGACTGTATGATGGGCTCGTTTAAAACTCAGTGCAGAGTTATATTAATGACCGAACACTCTAATATGACTGTATGATGGGCTCGTTTAAAACTCAGTGCAGAGTTATATTAATGACCGAACACTCTAATATGACTGTATGATGGGCTCGTTTAAAACTCAGTGCAGAGTTATATTAATGACCGAACACTCTAATATGACTGTATGATGGGCTCGTTTAAAACTCAGTGCAGAGTTATATTAATGACCGAACACTCTAATATGACTGTATGATGGGCTCGTTTAAAACTCAGTGCAGAGTTATATTAATGACCGAACACTCTAATATGACTGTATGATGGGCTCGTTTAAAGCTCAGTGCAGAGTTATATTAATGACCGAACACTCTAATATGACTGTATGATGGGCTCGTTTAAAGCTCATTGCAGAGTTATATTAATGACCGAACACTCTAATATGAATGTATGATGGGCTCGTTTAAAACTCAGTGCAGAGTTATATTAATGACCGAACACTCTAATATGACTGTATAATGGGCTTGTTTAAAACTCAGTGCAGAGTTATATTAATGACCGAACACTCTAATATGACTGTATGATGGGCTCGTTTAAAACTCAGTGCAGAGTTATATTAATGACCGAACACTCTAATATGACTGTATGATGGGCTCGTTTAAAACTCAGTGCAGAGTTATATTAATGACCGAACACTCTAATATGACTGTATGATGGGCTCGTTTAAAACTCAGTGCAGAGTTATATTAATGACCGAACACTCTAATATGACTGTATGATGGGCTCGTTTAAAGCTCAGTGCAGAGTTATATTAATGACCGAACACTCTAATTTGACTGTATGATGGGCTCGTTTAAAGCTCATTGCAGAGTTATATTAATGACCGAACACTCTAATATGAATGTATGATGGGCTCGTTTAAAACTCAGTGCAGAGTTATATTAATGACCGAACACTCTAATATGACTGTATAATGGGCTCGTTTAAAACTCAGTGCAGAGTTATATTAATGACCGAACACTCTAATATGACTGTATGATGGGCTCGTTTAAAACTCAGTGCAGAGTTATATTAATGACCGAACACTCTAATATGACTGTATGATGGGCTCGTTTAAAACTCAGTGCAGAGTTATATTAATGACCGAACACTCTAATATGACTGTATGATGGGCTCGTTTAAAACTCAGTGCAGAGTTATATTAATGACCGAACACTCTAATATGACTGTATGATGGGCTCGTTTAAAACTCAGTGCAGAGTTATATTAATGACCGAACACTCTAATATGACTGTATGATGGGCTCGTTTAAAACTCAGTGCAGAGTTATATTAATGACCGAACACTCTAATATGACTGTATGATGGGCTCGTTTAAAACTCAGTGCAGAGTTATATTAATGACCGAACACTCTAATATGACTGTATGATGGGCTCGTTTAAAACTCAGTGCAGAGTTATATTAATGACCGAACACTCTAATATGACTGTATGATGGGCTCGTTTAAAACTCAGTGCAGAGTTATATTAATGACCGAACACTCTAATATGACTGTATGATGGGCTCGTTTAAAACTTAGTGCAGAGTTATTAATGACCGAACACTCTAATATGACTGTATGATGGGCTCGTTTAAAACTCAGTGCAGAGTTATATTAATGACCGAACACTCTAATATGACTGTATGATGGGCTCGTTTAAAGCTCAGTGCAGAGTTATATTAATGACCGAACACTCTAATTTGACTGTATGATGGGCTCGTTTAAAGCTCATTGCAGAGTTATATTAATGACCGAACACTCTAATATGAATGTATGATGGGCTCGTTTAAAACTCAGTGCAGAGTTATATTAATGACCGAACACTCTAATATGACTGTATAATGGGCTCGTTTAAAACTCAGTGCAGAGTTATATTAATGACCGAACACTCTAATATGACTGTATGATGGGCTCGTTTAAAACTCAGTGGAGAGTTATATTAATGACCGAACACTCTAATATGACTGTATGATGGGCTCGTTGAAAGCTCAGTGCAGAGTTATATTAATGACCGAACACTCTAATATGACTGTATGATGGGCTCGTTGAAAGCTCAGTGCAGAGTTATATTAATGACCGAACACTCTAATATGACTGTATGATGGGCTCGTTTAAAACTCAGTGCAGAGTTATATTAATGACCGAACACTCTAATATGACTGTATGATGGGCTCGTTTAAAGCTCAGTGCAGAGTTATATTAATGACCGATCACTCTAATATGACTGTATGATGGGCTCGTTTAAAGCTCAGTGCAGAGTTATATTAATGACCGAACACTCTAATATGACTGTATGATGGGCTCGCTTAACGCTCAGTGCAGAGTTATATTAATGACCGATCACTCTAATATGACTGTATGATGGGGTCGTTTAAAGCTCAGTGCAGAGTTATATTAATGACCGAACACTCTAATATGACTGCATGATGGGCTCGCTTAAAGCTCAGTGCAGAGTTATATTAATGACTGAACACTCTAATATGACTGTATGATGGGCTCGTTTAAAGCTCAGTGCAGAGTTATATTAATGACCAAACACTCTAATATGACTGTATGATGGGCTCGTTTAAAACTCAGTGCAGAGTTATATTAATGACCGATCACTCTAATATGACTGTATGATGGGCTCGTTTAAAGCTCAGTGCAGAGTTATATTAATGACCGATCACTCTAATATGACTGTATGATGGGCTCGTTTAAAGCTCAGTGCAGAGTTATATTAATGACCGAACACTCTAATATGACTGTATGATGGGCTCGTTTAAAGCTCAGTGCAGAGTTATATTAATGACCAAACACTCTAATATGACTGTATGATGGACTCGTTTAAAATTCAGTGCAGAGTTATATTAATGACCGAACACTCTAATATGACTGTATGATGGGCTCGTTTAAAACTCAGTGCAGAGTTATATTGATGACCGAACACTCTAATATGACTGTATGATGGGCTCGTTTAAAACTCAGTGCAGAGTTATATTAATGACCGAACACTCTAATATGACTGTATGATGGGCTCGTTTAAAACTCAGTGCAGAGTTATATTAATGACCGAACACTCTAATATGACTGTATGATGGGCTCGTTTAAAACTCAGTGCAGAGTTATATTAATGACCGAACACTCTAATATGACTGTATGATGGGCTCGTTTAAAACTCAGTGCAGAGTTATATTAATGACCAAACACTCTAATATGACTGTATGATGGGCTCGTTTAAAACTCAGTGCAGAGTTATATTAATGACCGAACACTCTAATATGACTGTATGATGGGCTCGTTTAAAACTCAATGCAGAGTTATATTAATGACCGAACACTCTAATATGACTGTATGATGGGCTCGTTTAAAACTCAGTGCAGAGTTATATTAATGACCGAACACTCTAATATGACTGTATGATGGGCTCGTTTAAAACTCAGTGCAGAGTTATATTAATGACCGAACACTCTAATATGACTGTATGATGGGCTCGTTTAAAACTCAGTGCAGAGTTATATTAATGACCAAACACTCTAATATGACTGTATGATGGGCTCGTTTAAAGCTCAGTGCAGAGTTATATTAATGACCGAACACTCTAATATGACTGTATGATGGGATCGTTTAAAGCTCATTGCAGAGTTATATTAATGACCGAACACTCTAATATGACTGTATGATGGGCTCGTTTAAAACTCAGTGCAGAGTTATATTAATGACCGAACACTCTAATATGACTGTATAATGGGCTCGTTTAAAACTCAGTGCAGAGTTATATTAATGACCGATCACTGTAATATGACTGTATGATGGGCTCGCTTAAAGCTCAGTGGAGAGTTATATTAATGACCGAAAACTGTAATATGACTGTATGATGGGCTCGTTTAAAGCTCAGTGCAGAGTTATATTAATGACCGATCACTCTAATATGAATATATGATGGGCTCGTTTAAAGCTCAGTGCAGAGTTATATTAATGACCGATCACTCTAATATGACTGTATGATGGGCTCGTTTAAAGCTCAGTGCAGAGCTATATTAATGACCGAACACTCTAATATGACTGTATGATGGGCTCGTTTAAAGCTCAGTGCAGAGTTATATTAATGACCGATCACTCTAATATGACTGTATGATGGGCTCGTTTAAAGCTCAGTGCAGAGTTATATTAATGACCGATCACTCTAATATGACTGTATGATGGGCTCGTTTAAAGCTCAGTGCAGAGTTATATTAATGACCGAACACTCTAATATGACTGTATGATGGGTTCGTTTAAAGCTCAGTGCAGAGTTATATTAATGACCGAACACTCTAATATGACTGTATGATGGGCTCGTTTAAAACTCAGTGCAGAGTTATATTAATGACCGAACACTCTTATATGACTGTATGATGGGCTCGTTTAAAACTCAGTGCAGAGTGATATTAATGACCGAACACTCTAATATGACTGTATGATGGGCTCGTTTAAAACTCAGTGCAGAGTTATATTAATGACCGATCACTCTAATATGAATATATGATGGGCTCGTTTAAAGCTCAGTGCAGAGTTATATTAATGACCGATCACTCTAATATGACTGTATGATGGGCTCGTTTAAAGCTCAGTGCAGAGTTATATTAATGACCGAACACTCTAATATGACTGTATGATGGGCTCGTTTAAAGCTCAGTGCAGAGTTATATTAATGCCCGATCACTCTAATATGACTGTATGATGGGCTCGTTTAAAGCTCAGTGCAGAGTTATATTAATGACCGATCACTCTAATATGACTGTATGATGGGCTCGTTTAAAGCTCAGTGTAGAGTTATATTAATGACCGAACACTCTAATATGACTGTATGATGGGCTCGTTTAAAGCTCAGTGCAGAGTTATATTAATGACCGAACACTCTAATATGACTGTATGATGGGCTCGTTTAAAACTCAGTGCAGAGTTATATTAATGACCAAACACTCTAATATGACTGTATGATGGGCTCGTTTAAAACTCAGTGCAGAGTGATATTAATGACCGAACACTCTAATATGACTGTATGATGGGCTCGTTTAAAACTCAGTGCAGAGTTATATTAATGACCGAACACTCTAATATGACTGTATGATGGGCTCGTTTAAAACTCAGTGCAGAGTTATATTAATGACCAAACACTCTAATATGACTGTATGATGGGCTCGTTTAAAACTCAGTGCAGAGTTATATTAATGACCGAACACTCTAATATGACTGTATGATGGGCTCGTTTAAAGCTCAGTGCAGAGTTATATTAATTACCGATCACTCTAATATGACTGTATGATGGGCTCGTTTAAAGCTCAGTGCAGAGTTATATTAATGACCGAACACTCTAATATGACTGTATGATGGGCTCATTTAAAGCTAAGTGCAGAGTTATATTAATGACCGAACACTCTAATATGACTGTATGATGGGCTCGTTTAAAACTCAGTGCAGAGTTATATTAATGACCGAACACTCTAATATGACTGTATGATGGGCTCGTTTAAAACTCAGTGCAGAGTTATATTAATGACCGAACACTCTAATATGACTGTATGATGGGCTCGTTTAAAGCTCAGTGCAGAGTTATATTAATGACCGAACACTCTAATATGACTGTATGATGGGCTCGTTTAAAACTCAGTGCAGAGTTATATTAATGACCGAACACTCTAATATGACTGTATGATGGGCTCGTTTAAAGCTCAGTGCAGAGTTATATTAATGACCGAACACTCTAATATGAATGTATGATGGGCTCGTTTAAAGCTCAGTGCAGAGTTATATTAATGACCGATCACTCTAATATGACTGTATGATGGGCTCGTTTAAAGCTCAGTGCAGAGTTATATTAATGACCGAACACTCTAATATGACTGTATGATGGGCTCGTTTAAAGCTCAGTGCAGAGCTATATTAATGACCGAACACTCTAATATGACTGTATGATGGGCTCGTTTAAAGCTCAGTGCAGAGTTATATTAATGACCGATCACTCTAATATGACTGTATGATGGGCTCGTTTAAAGCTCAGTGCAGAGTTATATTAATGACCGATCACTCTAATATGAATGTATGATGGGCTCGTTTAAAGCTCAGTGCAGAGTTATATTAATGACCGAACACTCTAATATGACTGTATGATGGGCTCGTTTAAAGCTCAGTGCAGAGTTATATTAATGACCGAACACTCTAATATGACTGTATGATGGGCTCGTTTAAAACTCAGTGCAGAGTTATTTTAATGACCGAACACTCTAATATGACTGTATGATGGGCTCGTTTAAAACTCAGTGCAGAGTTATATTAATGACCGAACACTCTAATATGACTGTATGATGGGCTCGTTTAAAACTCAGTGCAGAGTTATATTAATGACCGAACACTCTAATATGACTGTATGATGGGCTCGTTTAAAACTCAGTGCAGAGTTATATTAATGACCGAACACTCTAATATGACTGTATGATGGGCTCGTTTAAAACTCAGTGCAGAGTTATATTAATGACCGAACACTCTAATATGACTGTATGATGGGCTCGTTTAAAACTCAGTGCAGAGTTATATTAATGACCGAACACTCTAATATGACTGTATGATGGGCTCGTTTAAAACTCAGTGCAGAGTTATATTAATGACCGAACACTCTAATATGACTGTATGATGGGCTCGTTTAAAACTCAGTGCAGAGTTATATTAATGACCGAACACTCTAATATGACTGTATGATGGGCTCGTTTAAAACTCAGTGCAGAGTTATATTAATGACCGAACACTCTAATATGACTGTATGATGGGCTCGTTTAAAACTCAGTGCAGAGTTATATTAATGACCAAACACTCTAATATGACTGTATGATGGGCTCGTTTAAAACTCAGTGCAGAGTTATATTAATGACCGAACACTCTAATATGACTGTATGATGGGCTCGTTTAAAACTCAATGCAGAGTTATATTAATGACCGAACACTCTAATATGACTGTATGATGGGCTCGTTTAAAACTCAGTGCAGAGTTATATTGATGACCGAACACTCTAATATGACTGTATGATGGGCTCGTTTAAAACTCAGTGCAGAGTTATATTAATGACCGAACACTCTAATATGACTGTATGATGGGCTCGTTTAAAACTCAGTGCAGAGTTATATTAATGACCGAACACTCTAATATGACTGTATGATGGGCTCGTTTAAAACTCAGTGCAGAGTTATATTAATGACCGAACACTCTAATATGACTGTATGATGGGCTCGTTTAAAACTCAGTGCAGAGTTATATTAATGACCAAACACTCTAATATGACTGTATGATGGGCTCGTTTAAAACTCAGTGCAGAGTTATATTAATGACCGAACACTCTAATATGACTGTATGATGGGCTCGTTTAAAACTCAATGCAGAGTTATATTAATGACCGAACACTCTAATATGACTGTATGATGGGCTCGTTTAAAACTCAGTGCAGAGTTATATTAATGACCGAACACTCTAATATGACTGTATGATGGGCTCGTTTAAAACTCAGTGCAGAGTTATATTAATGACCGAACACTCTAATATGACTGTATGATGGGCTCGTTTAAAACTCAGTGCAGAGTTATATTAATGACCAAACACTCTAATATGACTGTATGATGGGCTCGTTTAAAGCTCAGTGCAGAGTTATATTAATGACCGAACACTCTAATATGACTGTATGATGGGATCGTTTAAAGCTCATTGCAGAGTTATATTAATGACCGAACACTCTAATATGACTGTATGATGGGCTCGTTTAAAACTCAGTGCAGAGTTATATTAATGACCGAACACTCTAATATGACTGTATAATGGGCTCGTTTAAAACTCAGTGCAGAGTTATATTAATGACCGATCACTGTAATATGACTGTATGATGGGCTCGTTTAAAGCTCAGTGGAGAGTTATATTAATGACCGAAAACTGTAATATGACTGTATGATGGGCTCGTTTAAAGCTCAGTGCAGAGTTATATTAATGACCGATCACTCTAATATGAATATATGATGGGCTCGTTTAAAGCTCAGTGCAGAGTTATATTAATGACCGATCACTCTAATATGACTGTATGATGGGCTCGTTTAAAGCTCAGTGCAGAGTTATATTAATGACCGAACACTCTAATATGACTGTATGATGGGCTCGTTTAAAGCTCAGTGCAGAGTTATATTAATGACCGATCACTCTAATATGACTGTATGATGGGCTCGTTTAAAGCTCAGTGCAGAGTTATATTAATGACCGATCACTCTAATATGACTGTATGATGGGCTCGTTTAAAGCTCAGTGCAGAGTTATATTAATGACCGAACACTCTAATATGACTGTATGATGGGTTCGTTTAAAGCTCAGTGCAGAGTTATATTAATGACCGAACACTCTAATATGACTGTATGATGGGCTCGTTTAAAACTCAGTGCAGAGTTATATTAATGACCGAACACTCTTATATGACTGTATGATGGGCTCGTTTAAACCTCAGTGCAGAGTGATATTAATGACCGAACACTCTAATATGACTGTATGATGGGCTCGTTTAAAACTCAGTGCAGAGTTATATTAATGACCGATCACTCTAATATGAATATATGATGGGCTCGTTTAAAGCTCAGTGCAGAGTTATATTAATGACCGATCACTCTAATATGACTGTATGATGGGCTCGTTTAAAGCTCAGTGCAGAGTTATATTAATGACCGAACACTCTAATATGACTGTATGATGGGCTCGTTTAAAGCTCAGTGCAGAGTTATATTAATGACCGATCACTCTAATATGACTGTATGATGGGCTCGTTTAAAGCTCAGTGCAGAGTTATATTAATGACCGATCACTCTAATATGACTGTATGATGGGCTCGTTTAAAGCTCAGTGTAGAGTTATATTAATGACCGAACACTCTAATATGACTGTATGATGGGCTCGTTTAAAGCTCAGTGCAGAGTTATATTAATGACCGAACACTCTAATATGACTGTATGATGGGCTCGTTTAAAACTCAGTGCAGAGTTATATTAATGACCAAACACTCTAATATGACTGTATGATGGGCTCGTTTAAAACTCAGTGCAGAGTGATATTAATGACCGAACACTCTAATATGACTGTATGATGGGCTTATTTAAAACTCAGTGCAGAGTTATATTAATGACCGAACACTCTAATATGACTGTATGATGGGCTCGTTTAAAACTCAGTGCAGAGTTATATTAATGACCAAACACTCTAATATGACTGTATGATGGGCTCGTTTAAAACTCAGTGCAGAGTTATATTAATGACCGAACACTCTAATATGACTGTATGATGGGCTCGTTTAAAGCTCAGTGCAGAGTTATATTAATGACCGATCACTCTAATATGACTGTATGATGGGCTCGTTTAAAGCTCAGTGCAGAGTTATATTAATGACCGAACACTCTAATATGACTGTATGATGGGCTCATTTAAAGCTAAGTGCAGAGTTATATTAATGACCGAACACTCTAATATGACTGTATGATGGGCTCGTTTAAAACTCAGTGCAGAGTTATATTAATGACCGAACACTCTAATATGACTGAATGATGGGCTCGTTTAAAACTCAGTGCAGAGTTATATTAATGACCGAACACTCTAATATGACTGTATGATGGGCTCGTTTAAAGCTCAGTGCAGAGTTATATTAATGACCGAACACTCTAATATGACTGTATGATGGGCTCGTTTAAAACTCAGTGCAGAGTTATATTAATGACCGAACACTCTAATATGACTGTATGATGGGCTCGTTTAAAGCTCAGTGCAGAGTTATATTAATGACCGAACACTCTAATATGAATGTATGATGGGCTCGTTTAAAGCTCAGTGCAGAGTTATATTAATGACCGATCACTCTAATATGACTGTATGATGGGCTCGTTTAAAACTCAGTGCAGAGTTATATTAATGACCGAACACTCTAATATGACTGTATGATGGGCTCGTTTAAAGCTCAGTGCAGAGCTATATTAATGACCGAACACTCTAATATGACTGTATGATGGGCTCGTTTAAAGCTCAGTGCAGAGTTATATTAATGACCGATCACTCTAATATGACTGTATGATGGGCTCGTTTAAAGCTCAGTGCAGAGTTATATTAATGACCGATCACTCTAATATGAATGTATGATGGGCTCGTTTAAAGCTCAGTGCAGAGTTATATTAATGACCGAACACTCTAATATGACTGTATGATGGGCTCGTTTAAAGCTCAGTGCAGAGTTATATTAATGACCGAACACTCTAATATGACTGTATGATGGGCTCGTTTAAAACTCAGTGCAGAGTTATTTTAATGACCGAACACTCTAATATGACTGTATGATGGGCTCGTTTAAAACTCAGTGCAGAGTTATATTAATGACCGAACACTCTAATATGACTGTATGATGGGCTCGTTTAAAACTCAGTGCAGAGTTATATTAATGACCGAACACTCTAATATGACTGTATGATGGGCTCGTTTAAAACTCAGTGCAGAGTTATATTAATGACCGAACACTCTAATATGACTGTATGATGGGCTCGTTTAAAACTCAGTGCAGAGTTATATTAATGACCGAACACTCTAATATGACTGTATGATGGGCTCGTTTAAAACTCAGTGCAGAGTTATATTAATGACCGAACACTCTAATATGACTGTATGATGGGCTCGTTTAAAACTCAGTGCAGAGTTATATTAATGACCGAACACTCTAATATGACTGTATGATGGGCTCGATTAAAGCTCAGTGCAGAGTTATATTAATGACCGATCACTCTAATATGACTGTATGATGGGCTCGTTTAAAGGTCAGTGCAGAGTTATATTAATGACCGAACACTCTAATATGACTGTATGATGGGCTCGTTTAAAGCTCAGTGCAGAGTTATATTAATGACCGAACACTCTAATATGACTGTATGATGGGCTCGTTTAAAACTCAGTGCAGAGTTATATTAATGACCGAACACTCTAATATGACTGTATGATGGGCTCGTTTAAAACTCAGTGCAGAGTTATATTAATGACCAAACACTCTAATATGACTGTATGATGGGCTCGTTTAAAACTCAGTGCAGAGTTATATTAATGACCGAACACTCTAATATGACTGTATGATGGGCTCGTTTAAAACTCAGTGCAGAGTTATATTAATGACCGAACACTCTAATATGACTGTATGATGGGCTCGTTTAAAACTCAGTGCAGAGTTATATTAATGACCGAACACTCTAATATGACTGTATGATGGGCTCGTTTAAAACTCAGTGCAGAGTTATATTAATGACCGAACACTCTAATATGACTGTATGATGGGCTCGTTTAAAACTCAGTGCAGAGTTATATTAATGACCGAACACTCTAATATGACTGTATGATGGGCTCGTTTAAAACTCAGTGCAGAGTTATATTAATGACCGAACACTCTAATATGACTGTATGATGGGCTCGTTTAAAACTCAGTGCAGAGTTATATTAATGACCGATCACTCTAATATGACTGTATGATGGGCTCGTTTAAAACTCAGTGCAGAGTTATATTAATGACCGATCACTCTAATATGACTGTATGATGGGCTCGTTTAAAACTCAGTGCAGAGTTATATTAATGACCGATCACTCTAATATGACTGTATGATGGGCTCGTTTAAAACTCAGTGCAGAGTTATATTAATGACCGAACACTCTAATATGACTGTATGATGGGCTCGTTTAAAACTCAGTGCATAGTTATATTAATGACCGAACACTCTAATATGACTGTATGATGGGTTCGTTTAAAACTCAGTGCAGAGTTATATTAATGACCGAACACTCTAATATGACTGTATGATGGGCTCGTTTAAAACTCAGTGCAGAGTTATATTAATGACCGAACACTCTAATATGACTGTATGATGGGCTCGTTTAAAACTCAGTGCAGAGTTATATTAATGACCGAACACTCTAATATGACTGTATGATGGGCTCGTTTAAAACTCAGTGCAGAGTTATACTAATGACCGAACACTCTAATATGACTGTATGATGGGCTCGTTTAAAACTCAGTGCAGAGTTATATTAATGACCGAACACTCTAATATGACTGTATGGTGGGCTCGTTTAAAACTCAGTGCAGAGTTATATTAATGACCGAACACTCTAATATGACTGTATGATGGGCTCGTTTAAAACTCAGTGCAGAGTTATATTAATGACCGAACACTCTAATATGACTGTATGATGGGCTCGTTTAAAACTCAGTGCAGAGTTATATTAATGACCGAACACTCTAATATGACTGTATGATGGGCTCGTTTAAAACTCAGTGCAGAGTTATATTAATGACCGAACACTCTAATATGACTGTATGATGGGCTCGTTTAAAACTCAGTGCAGAGTTTTATTAATGACCGAACACTCTGATATGACTGTATGATGGGCTCGTTTAAAGCTCAGTGCAGAGTTATATTAATGACCGAACACTCTAATATGATTGTATGATGGGCTCGTTTAAAACTCAGTGCAGAGTTATATTAATGACCGAACACTCTAATATGACTGTATGATGGGCTCGTTTAAAACTCAGTGCAGAGTTATATTAATGACCGAACACTCTAATATGACTGTATGATGGGCTCGTTTAAAACTCAGTGCAGAGTTATATTAATGACCGAACACTCTAATATGACTGTATGATGGGCTCGTTTAAAACTCAGTGCAGAGTTATATTAATGACCGAACACTCTAATATGACTGTATGATGGGCTCGTTTAAAACTCAGTGCAGAGTTATATTAATGACCGAACACTCTAATATGACTGTATGATGGGCTCGTTTAAAACTCAGTGCAGAGTTATACTAATGACCGAACACTCTAATATGACTGTATGATGGGCTCGTTTAAAACTCAGTGCAGAGTTATATTAATGACCGAACACTCTAATATGACTGTATGGTGGGCTCGTTTAAAACTCAGTGCAGAGTTATATTAATGACCGAACACTCTAATATGACTGTATGATGGGCTCGTTTAAAACTCGGTGCAGAGTTATATTAATGACCGAACACTCTAATATGACTGTATGATGGGCTCGTTTAAAACTCAGTGCAGAGTTATATTAATGACCGAACACTCTAATATGACTGTATGATGGGCTCGTTTAAAACTCAGTGCAGAGTTATATTAATGACCGAACACTCTAATATGACTGTATGATGGGCTCGTTTAAAACTCAGTGCAGAGTTATATTAATGACCGAACACTCTAATATGACTGTATGATGGGCTCGTTTAAAGCTCAGTGCAGAGTTATATTAATGACCGAACACTCTAATATGATTGTATGATGGGCTCGTTTAAAACTCAGTGCAGAGTTATATTAATGACCGAACACTCTAATATGACTGTATGATGGGCTCGTTTAAAACTCAGTGCAGAGTTATATTAATGACCGAACACTCTAATATGACTGTATGGTGGGCTCGTTTAAAACTCAGTGCAGAGTTATATTAATGACCGAACACTCTAATATGACTGTATGATGGGCTCGTTTAAAACTCAGTGCAGAGTTATATTAATGACCGAACACTCTAATATGACTGTATGATGGGCTCGTTTAAAACTCAGTGCAGAGTTATATTAATGACCGAACACTCTAATATGACTGTATGATGGGCTCGTTTAAAACTCAGTGCAGAGTTATATTAATGACCGAACACTCTAATATGACTGTATGATGGGCTCGTTTAAAACTCAGTGCAGAGTTATATTAATGACCGAACACTCTAATATGACTGTATGATGGGCTCGTTTAAAGCTCAGTGCAGAGTTATATTAATGACCGAACACTCTAATATGACTGTATGATGGGCTCGTTTAAAACTCAGTGCAGAGTTATATTAATGACCGAACACTCTAATATGACTGTATGATGGGCTCGTTTAAAACTCAGTGCAGAGTTATATTAATGACCGAACACTCTAATATGACTGTATGATGGGCTCGTTTAAAACTCAGTGCAGAGTTATATTAATGACCGAACACTCTAATATGACTGTATGATGAGCTCGTTTAAAACTCAGTGCAGAGTTATATTAATGACCGAACACTCTAATATGACTGTATGATGGGCTCGTTTAAAGCTCAGTGCAGAGTTATATTAATGACCAAACACTCTAATATGACTGTATGATGGGCTCGTTTAAAACTCAGTGCAGAGTTATATTGATGACCGAACACTCTAATATGACTGTATGATGGGCTCGTTTAAAACTCAGTGCAGAGTTATATTAAAGACCGATCACTCTAATATGACTGTATGATGGGCTCGTTTAAAGCTCAGTGCAGAGTTATATTAATGACCGAACACTCTAATATGACTGTATGATGGGCTAGTTTAAAGCTCAGTGCAGAGTTATATTAATGACCGATCACTCTAATATGACTGTATGATGGGCTCGTTTAAAGCTCAGTGCAGAGTTATATTAATGACCGAACACTCTAATATGGCTGTATGATGGGCTCGTTTAAAGCTCAGTGCAGAGTTATATTAATGACCGAACACTCTAATATGACTGTATGATGGGCTCGTTTAAAGCTCAGTGCAGAGTTATATTAATGACCGATCACTCTAATATGACTGTATGATGAGCTCGTTTAAAGCTCAGTGCAGAGTTATATTAATGACCGATCACTCTAATATGACTGTATGATGGGCTCGTTTAAAGCTCAGTGCAGAGTTATATTAATGACCGAACACTCTAATATGACTGTATGATGGGCTCGTTTAAAGCTCAGTGCAGAGTTATATTAATGACCGAACACTCTAATATGACTGTATGATGGGTTCGTTTAAAACTCAGTGCAGAGTTATATTAATGACCGAACACTCTAATATGACTGTATGGTGGGCTCGTTTAAAACTCAGTGCAGAGTTATATTAATGACCGAACACTCTAATATGACTGTATGATGGGCTCGTTTAAAACTCAGTGCAGAGTTATATTAATGACCGAACACTCTAATATGACTGTATGATGGGCTCGTTTAAAACTCAGTGCAGAGCTATATTAATGACCGAACACCCTAATATGACTGTATGATGGGCTCGTTTAAAACTCAGTGCAGAGTTATATTAATGACCGAACACTCTAATATGACTGTATGATGAAGAACTGCAACATAACCATCATGATCACTGGTTTTATAAATGGGTATAAGACACACTTACAGACCTAATAAATAGAGCGACATTTTCCACCAAATGAGCTGAACCTTAGGGTTAGGGTTATGGTGTTTAACACCACTTTCATCAATCTTTCAGTTATATCGTGGCGGGGTTGAACTTTATATTATAGTTACATGTTAATGGGCAGTACAACGTATGCTTCGGGTTTTGCTCAATTATAATGCGCTATGACGAACATATGCAAATTAGGCTGAATTAGTAACACAATCCAGTAAAACTTCTGAAACCACAGAGACAAATCAATTAATTCATTCTTGCAATCCTTCGTGAGTAATCCTCTTTCAAAACATTGTCCAACAGCCCCGTCCTCATCCAAGATGCCATTGAATATTCCTGCTTTATTTGCAATAAAAATGAGATCGAATTTAAGCTGCAGCTGCCTGGGTTGTCCAGTATATATTCCGTTTTTTCTGTGAATATTTTATTATTTTCGATTTATACCGATTATGAGGGTTTATGGAGATGGTTTTAAACGCCATTTTCAACAGTATTTCAGCTATATCCTGGCGGTCAGTTTTATTAATCGAGGAAACCGGAGTACCCGGAAAAAACCACGATGCATTCCTAGTGAGAAAGTTTATATAGTTTTATAGTATAGCCTCCCATTAATGCCACTTTTCCCCAAATCCCAAGATTACACTTGGATAAGGTAAGATTGGTTTAACCATATTATCAAATAGTTCCAAATGACATGTCATTGATCGCTTGTCTCGTCATATTATACTTAACATTTCACATATAGTTTTGATATCTCTTGACACTCTTGTCCGTGCTAAAGATTGCTCCAGAAACGTGTCGTTCGTGCTAAATTTAACATCTACGTTTTTATTTCTTGCTGTATTGATTGACAAAGAGTAACAATTCAAAGATAAGAGAAATCCTTTATCACGTTCTGCGATTTACTATTTTTTTTTTATCACGGTCTTATCAGGCTTAAATTTGCATGTATTTAATATCGTTTTCAACAATGTTTCAGTTACTAGTATCTCATTCCGGCCATTTCAGGGTTTGGGTTTGGGTATTGTTGTTTAGCGCCACTTTCAACAATATTTCAGTTATATCGTGGTGGTCATTTTTATCGACGGAGGGAACCAGAGTACCCGGAGAAAACCACAGATACCGGCCATTGCAGAAATCGGATAAGTTGTCGTAAGTTACTGACACACTTAACCATATAAGGTCATTCCGATAAACTCACCACAGACAGTTGTCAAACTTACAAGCAAACCTTAGTAGCGATATGCATCGATTTTTTTGTTTTGAATAGGGAAATGAAAATTGAACTTCCATGCGATCACGGAAATGAAGTCATCCCCATCTTATATATGGTAGTCTCTACGTTGTTATATTATCACATAATGTGATAAAATTGCTTAAGACTTAAAAATAACAGGAAGGAAAATTGTGGGTGAAGACGTTTGGGGTTGGAGAAATAGAAGGGTTTTAAGGAAAAGCATCGACTCCTTCATTACAGTTTTATGTTTCGGTCAAAATGGGCTCAAATTTAAATTTAAATTACGGCCATGATATAACTGATATATTGTTGAAAGTGGCGTTAAGCCCCATAAACTAAACCAATCAAATTTAAATTGCAATTTCATGACAACGAGAAGTTCAACATATTTTCCGATTTTTTTTTAATGTAAAATTTTGTTCAGTCGATTTATAAACTTGCTGTGCAAAATATGGTATTTTGATAAAAAAAACAAAAAAACAATCACATTAAAATTAAGAACGGGGTTATCGATTACAGTACCCATGTGAGCCTCTAGTTTACAACCGCGATGAATATTTTCGCGTTTAATGCAGACATTTAGATTTTGTAGCTTCATATGAAATGGCGTCTGAAATATATATCCAATATCACTAAGATTTGCGTCTGTATCGTAAAATGTTTCCATAGCATAAAAACTGAGAGATAATAATAAACTATGTTATGGCTTTCATGCACGTAATGAAGCTAAATCTGATAAAAACCATTATATTAATATTTCAATTGAGAATGTCAGGGACAAAATTTAAATTGAAATGAGTTTAATCAAGACACTATACGAAAACAGTTTGTTCCCAATATGCCAACTGGACTAAATTATGTTGTTGTTTTAACGCAAGCAGCTTATTCCGAAATATTTTATGAAAAGACATAATGTTGTCAAATTGAGATGTACAACATTTATATAATAATGTTGTGTTAGCAATGACTATGCCAACATAGTGGTCAGGGTTGAAGACATAGTGCACGACCCGACACTTCCTGACCACTATATGGAATAGTCATTGCTAACACAACATTATTATTATTATTATGCTGACTGTTATATGTAGACAAAATATATTGAGAACTATTACAATAAAGGAGGTCCTGATATTGGTGATTAATATATTGGATCAGATAGTCTTGAAAGTGTGAGAATATTCTTTGTTTCATTTAAGGCTTTAAAAATATCAAGATTTTTGAAGTTTGAAATTTAATTAACAACAATAACAAGTATTAAAAAACAGTAACATGAATAATAAACGACTATGATAGATTGACAGATTGGACCCGCCCCTTGCACGTGGACTAGCTATACATAGCTTAACAGACAGCTGAAAACCCAACCTTCCCCGCGTGAAACTGGCATAGTAGATGTACTATTTTCGCATAGTATATCAACGCTATATAATTCTTTGTGATATACACAAAATGTATGCCAAAATATCGTATGAACTTATATTACAGAACAAATTTACAGAAAGCATAATAATTATACAATAATTTTGTGTTGTCCATGTTATATGCCGAAATATGTCCCAAGGTTAGAAGGCATATTGCACGACGACCCCGTGCAATATGCCTTCTAACCTTGGGACATATTTCGGCATATAACATGGATAACACAATATTATTGTTATTATTACTCTGAATGTCTTTGGTGATTTTAAACTCTGAATGTCTTTGGTGATTTAAAAAAAAATGAAATTTGTCTAAAATGTATTGATAGTATAAAGATTGGAAAATCATATTCATTTAAATTCAAGAAATATTTAATTTCAACCATAACAATGAACTGTCAAATATTTAATTCCCAAACCTGGAACTGGCCATTATTTTGACAGACGACAGCATCAACGTTAAAGAAAAACGTATAATACATTGTAAATTGTACACTGTTAAAAGCGCTCAGGTGATCCCGTTTCGACCCCGCCTATTTAAATGACGTAACATTGTTCTAAACTCCGCCCATCAGCATAGTAATGACTTCAACAATAGCACTATGCAAGTGCATAGTACAACGACGCTATGTATTCTTTATGAAATTATGTTTCGATAATATCATGTCAATTATAATGAAAGTTTCTTACATGAAGAGTAATAATATGTGATAAAGTTTGTCAGTGACGCGACAGGGCGGTTGTTTTCTCCGGGTATTCCGCTTTCCTCCACCAATAAAACTGACCGCCACGATATAACTGAAATATCGAAAGTGGCGTTAAACATCATAAACCAAACCGACCAATCAATTTTTTTGAACTTATGTCTACCAAAACAAATAACAGCAGTTACGAAAATTATTAATATTTATCAAACATTTCAATAAGGTTTTTGTGTACTGGCTTACCCGCAGTGTTTCCGTGGTCCATTTACCCTCCTGTCTGTATATATTGTAAATAGTCTTGTTACCCTATTATTATTTTGTTATTTTTCTCTGTACCGATGCATTTGGCTTTATGAGAATAAAGATATATATAACAATTTAATTGGGGTCCCCCAAAGGTAATTCAATAAATTGATGAATAAATTAATGATGAATTAAGCTAGGTGTGGTGTGTATGTGTATCTTATGAATATCTAGATCAAGTTCTATAAAGACGATTTTTTGACAATTCTTACCAGAGATATGCAACTTTTTGTACTTCCAATTTGCAAAATATTTGATTTCCGGATGATAACTTGTGAACGAAATCGAATTGAAGCTTGGTGTAAACGTATCTTATGAATATCTAGGTCAAGTTGGATAATGACGATTTTTCAAAATTTTTGGTTTCCGGATGATACCTTGTGAGCGAAAAGTCAGATGTGTGGCATGCCTTTTCGACACTTCTCACTGAAGTTATTTCAGAACAATTTCAGTATTTGAACTTACAAAGTAATATTGGCAACGGGGAACCCGTGACCAACGACCTTTTATCATAATATTTTAAATACAAATTAATTAGTGTCCCCCTCAAAAGGCCCCTTAATCTGACTTCCCTGATAGTCCAATAGGCGTAGTAGAAACACATCCCGAAAGCATGTGACTCCACGTCTCCACAGATAAACGTGATGCTTATTGTAATGCTATATGATTCCGTTCGTGTCATGGAACCAAATTCTATATGATACATATAGATTTAACTATAAAAATGGATAGACCATTATAAAGATTTTTGATTTAATAGATATATGAAATATGATGTGATTTATACATCGAACGGAAAATAGAAAGAACTCGTTGTTGATTACAATGTCGATTTATGTGTAAATTACACTGAAAGGTTATTACAATAGACTTAATTACAGACAAATTACGTCTTGGAAAATATATGACCTGTCAGCTAAGTAGAATTTACTGTCCAATTCCTCGCATGAAAACGGAAACCCGACCTCAAATTGAAGATGATTTTTGTCAAATATGTAGTGTAACACTACAGACTATCACCCACATATATATACATGTAAAAGACATATGCTTCAATCGTCTTGTCAAGAATATTTATCGTTGACTTTATTTACGTATTCCCTACTTTAGAACACATGTATGTAATCGAGGACAGGATACGTACTTTTATTCTGCACTTGTGTGATTTTTAGTGATAATAAAGGGATAAATAAACTTCAGTGATATTTACGGGAGTCATGGGCCTGATAAAGCTTTTCTACTACATGATTCATGAATAGTTACGTAGACGGTAGCACTATAACCGCAGACGTCACTATTGAAAACACCTAGAGCGACGTTTGTTTCAGTTATTTTCAGACAATTTGGCAGTTGTTTTGGACTTTTTGACATTTCTGAATAAACACAATATGCGTTCATTATCGGTAATTATCGAATTTATTTACACTCGCTGGGAAACAGGAAATAAAACACGCCAACGGCTCGCTTCTCTTCCTGTTTCTATTGCTCTTACAAAGTAAATGTATGCATATCAGCGGAAGTCTAGATTGCCACATGAAGTAGAAAGTGAATATGATGGATAAGAGGAAAGGGAATTTAGCCTGGCAACGATCACCAACGACCAATCATAGCAAGCTTGCTCAGAAGGAGCTGTTACACACGTTTTCCTTTACCATCAGGGAGCATAGTATTCTCCATGTACGAGGCAGTCATTTGTGTCCCTTCATAATGATGTTTCAGGTATCTGAGTTGTTTCACACAACACGCGGACGATCTACAGGGAGCGTAGTATTCTCCATGTACGAGGCATTCATTTGTGTCCCTTCATAATGGTTTATTTCAGGTATCTGAGTTGTTTCACACAACACGCGGGCGAACTACAGGGAGCGTAGCATTCTCCATGTACGAGGCAGTCATTTGTGTCCCTTCCTAATGGTTTGTTTCAGGTATCTGAGTTGTTTCACACAACACGCGGGCGATCTACAGGGAGCGTAGTATTCTCCATGTACGAGGCAGTCATTTGTGTCCCTTCATAATGATGTTTCAGGTATCTGAGTTGTTTCACACAACACGCGGGCGATCTACAGGGAGCATAGTATTCTCCATGTACGAGGCAGTCATTTGTGTCCCCTCCTAATGGTTTGTTTCAGGTATCTGAGTTGTTTCACACAACACGCGGGCGATCTACAGGGAGCGTAGCATTCTCCATGTACGAGGCAGTCATTTGTGTCCCTTCATAATGATGTTTCAGGTATCTGAGTTGTTTCACACAACACGCGGACGATCTACAGGGAGCGTAGTAATCTCCATGTACGAGGCATTCATTTGTGTCCCTTCATAATGGTTTATTTCAGGTATCTGAGTTGTTTCACACAACACGCGGGCGAACTACAGGGAGCATAGCATTCTCCATGTACGAGGCAGTCATTTGTGTCCCTTCCTAATGGTTTGTTTCAGGTATCTGAGTTGTTTCACACAACACGCGGGCGATCTACAGGGAGCGTAGTATTCTCCATGTACGAGGCAGTCATTTGTGTCCCTTCATAATGATGTTTCAGGTATCTGAGTTGTTTCACACAACACGCGGGCGATCTACAGGGAGCATAGTATTCTCCATGTACGAGGCAGTCATTTGTGTCCCCTCCTAATGGTTTGTTTCAGGTATCTGAGTTGTTTCACACAACACGCGGGCGATCTACAGGGAGCGTAGCATTCTCCATGTACGAGGCAGTCATTTGTGTCCCTTCATTGTGATGTTTCAGGTATCTGAGTTGTTTCACACAACACGCGGGCGATCTACAGGGAGCGTAGCATTCTCCATGTACGAGGCAGTCATTTGTGTCCCTTCATAATGATGTTTCAGGTATCTGAGTTGTTTCACACAACACGCGGGCGATCTACAGGGAGCGTAGCATTCTCCATGTACGAGGCAGTCATTTGTGTCCCCTCCTAATGGTTTGTTTCAGGTATCTGAGTTGTTTCACACAACACGCGGGCGATCTACAGGGAGCGTAGCATTCTCCATGTACGAGGCAGTCATTTGTGTCCCTTCATAATGATGTTTCAGGTATCTGAGTTGTTTCACACAACACGCGGGCGATCTACAGGGAGCGTAGCATTCTCCATGTACGAGGCAGTCATTTGTGTCCCCTCCTAATGGCTTGTTTCAGGTATCTGAGTTGTTTCATACAACACGCGGGCGATCTATAGGGAGCGTAGCATTCTCCATGTACGAGGCAGTCATTTGTGTCCCCTCCTAATGGTTTGTTTCAGGTATCTGAGTTGTTTCACACAACACGCGGGCGATCTACAGGGAGCGTAGTATTCTCCATGTACGAGGCAGTCATTTGTGTCCCTTCATAATGATGTTTCAGGTATCTGAGTTGTTTCACACAACACGCGGGCGATCTACAGGGAGCGTAGCATTCTCCATGTACGAGGCAGTCATTTGTGTCCCTTCATAATGATGTTTCAGGTATCTGAGTTGTTTCACACAACACGCGGGCGATCTACAGGGAGCGTAGCATTCTCCATGTACGAGGCAGTCATTTGTGTCCCCTCCTAATGGTTTGTTTCAGGTATCTGAGTTGTTTCACACAACACGCGGGCGATCTACAGGGAGCGTAGCATTCTCCATGTACGAGGCAGTCATTTGTGTCCCCTCCTAATGGTTTGTTTCAGGTATCTGAGTTGTTTTACACAACACGCGGGCGATCTACAGGGAGCGTAGCATTCTCCATGTACGAGGCAGTCATTTGTGTCCCCTCCTAATGGTTTGTTTCAGGTATCTGAGTTGTTTCACACAACACGCGGACGATCTGTAGGGAGCGTAGCATTCTCCATGTACGAGGCAGTCATTTGTGTCCCCTCCTAATGGTTTGTTTCAGGTATTTGAGTTGTTTCACACAACACGCGGGCGATCTACAGGGAGCGTAGCATTTTCCATGTACGAGGCAGTCATTTGTGTCCCTTCATAATGATGTTTCAGGTATCTGAGTTGTTTAACACAACACGCGGGCGATCTACAGGGAGCGTAGCATTCTCCATGTACGAGGCAGTCATTTGTGTCCCCTCCTAATGGTTTGTTTCAGGTATGAGTTGTTTCACACAACACGCGGGCGATCTACAGGGAGCGTAGCATTCTCCATCTACGAGGCAGTCATTTGTGTCCCCTCATAATGGTTTATTTCAGGTATCTGAGTTGTTTCACACAACACGCGGGCGATCTACAGGGAGCGTAGCATTCTCCATGTACGAGGCAGTCATTTGTGTCCCCTCCTAATGGTTTGTTTCAGGTATCTGAATTGTTTCACACAACACGCGGGCGATCTACAGGGAGCGTAGCATTCTCCATGTACGAGGCAGTCATTTGTATCCCTTCATAATGATGTTTCAGGTATCTGAGTTGTTTCACACAACACGCGGGCGATCTACAGGGAGAGTAGCATTCTCCATGTACGAGGCAGTCATTTGTGTCCCCTCCTAATGGTTTGTTTCAGGTATCTGAGTTGTTTCACACAACACGCGGGCGATCTACAGGGAGCGTAGTATTCTCCATGTACGAGGCAGTCATCTGTGTCCCTTCATAATGATGTTTCAGGTATCTGAGTTGTTTCACACAACACGCGGGCGATCTACAGGGAGCATAGTATTCTCCATGTACGAGGCAGTCATTTGTGTCCCTTCCTAATGGTTTGTTTCAGGTATCTGAGTTGTTTCACACAACACGCGGGCGATCTACAGGGAGCGTAGCATTCTCCATGTACGAGGCAGTCATTTGTGTCCCCTCCTAATGGTTTGTTTCAGGTATCTGAGTTGTTTCACACAACACGCGGGCGATCTACAGGGAGCGTAGCATTCTCCATGTACGAGGCAGTCATTTGTGTCCCTTCATAATGATGTTTCAGGTATCTGAGTTGTTTCACACAACACGCGGACGATCTACAGGGAGCGTAGTATTCTCCATGTACGAGGCATTCATTTGTGTCCCTTCATAATGGTTTATTTCAGGTATCTGAGTTGTTTCACACAACACGCGGGCGAACTACAGGGAGCATAGCATTCTCCATGTACGAGGCAGTCATTTGTGTCCCTTCCTAATGGTTTGTTTCAGGTATCTGAGTTGTTTCACACAACACGCGGGCGATCTACAGGGAGCGTAGTATTCTCCATGTACGAGGCAGTCATTTGTGTCCCTTCATAATGATGTTTCAGGTATCTGAGTTGTTTCACACAACACGCGGGCGATCTACAGGGAGCATAGTATTCTCCATGTACGAGGCAGTCATTTGTGTCCCCTCCTAATGGTTTGTTTCAGGTATCTGAGTTGTTTCACACAACACGCGGGCGATCTACAGGGAGCGTAGCATTCTCCATGTACGAGGCAGTCATTTGTGTCCCTTCATTGTGATGTTTCAGGTATCTGAGTTGTTTCACACAACACGCGGGCGATCTACAGGGAGCGTAGCATTCTCCATGTACGAGGCAGTCATTTGTGTCCCTTCATAATGATGTTTCAGGTATCTGAGTTGTTTCACACAACACGCGGGCGATCTACAGGGAGCGTAGCATTCTCCATGTACGAGGCAGTCATTTGTGTCCCCTCCTAATGGTTTGTTTCAGGTATCTGAGTTGTTTCACACAACACGCGGGCGATCTACAGGGAGCGTAGCATTCTCCATGTACGAGGCAGTCATTTGTGTCCCTTCATAATGATGTTTCAGGTATCTGAGTTGTTTCACACAACACGCGGGCGATCTACAGGGAGCGTAGCATTCTCCATGTACGAGGCAGTCATTTGTGTCCCCTCCTAATGGTTTGTTTCCGGTATCTGAGTTGTTTCACACAACACGCGGGCGATCTACAGGGAGCGTAGCATTCTCCATGTACGAGGCAGTCATTTGTGTCCCTTCATAATGATGTTTCAGGTATCTGAGTTTTTCACACAACACGCGGGCGATCTACAGGGAGCGTAGCATTCTCCATGTACGAGGCAGTCATTTGTGTCCCCTCCTAATGGTTTGTTTCAGGTATCTTGAGTTGTTTCACACAACACGCGGGCGATCTACAGGGAGCATAGTATTCTCCATGTACGAGGCAGTCATTTGTGTCCCTTAATAATGGTTTGTTTCAGGTATCTGAGTTGTTTCACACAACACGCGGGCGATCTACAGGGAGCATAGTATTCTCCATGTACGAGGTAGTCATTTGTGTCCCCTCCTAATGGTTTGTTTCAGGTATCTGAGTTGTTTCACACAACACGCAGGCGATCTACAGGGAGCGTAGCATTCTCCATGTACGAGGCAGTCATTTGTGTCCCCTCCTAATGGTTTGTTTCAGGTATTTGAGTTGTTTCACACAACACGCGGGCGATCTACAGGGAGCGTAGCATTCTCCATGTACGAGGCAGTCATTTGTGTCCCTTCATAATGATGTTTCAGGTATCTGAGTTGTTTAACACAACACGCGGGCGATCTACAGGGAGCGTAGCATTCTCCATGTACGAGGCAGTCATTTGTGTCCCCTCCTAATGGTTTGTTTCAGGTATCTGAGTTGTTTCACACAACACGCGGGCGATCTACAGGGAGCGTAGCATTCTCCATGTACGAGGCAGTCATTTGTGTCCCCTCCTAATGGTTTGTTTCAGGTATCTGAGTTGTTTCACACAACACGCGGGCGATCTACAGGGAGCGTAGCATTCTCCATGTACGAGGCAGTCATTTGTGTCCCCTCCTAATGGTTTGTTTCAGGTATCTGAGTTGTTTCACACAACACGCGGGCGATCTACAGGGAGCGTAGCATTCTCCATGTACGAGGCAGTCATTTGTGTCCCTTCATAATGATGTTTCAGGTATCTGAGTTGTTTCACACAACACGCGGGCGATCTACAGGGAGCGTAGCATTCTCCATGTACGAGGCAGTCATTTGTGTCCCTTCATAATGATGTTTCAGGTATCCGAGTTTTTCACACAACACGCGGGCGATCTACAGGGAGCGTAGCATTCTCCATGTACGAGGCAGTCATTTGTGTCCCCTCCTAATGGTTTGTTTCAGGTATCTTGAGTTGTTTCACACAACACGCGGGCGATCTACAGGGAGCATAGTATTCTCCATGTACGAGGCAGTCATTTGTGTCCCTTAATAATGGTTTGTTTCAGGTATCTGAGTTGTTTCACACAACACGCGGGCGATCTACAGGGAGCATAGTATTCTCCATGTACGAGGTAGTCATTTGTGTCCCCTCCTAATGGTTTGTTTCAGGTATCTGAGTTGTTTCACACAACACGCAGGCGATCTACAGGGAGCGTAGCATTCTCCATGTACGAGGCAGTCATTTGTGTCCCCTCCTAATGGTTTGTTTCAGGTATTTGAGTTGTTTCACACAACACGCGGGCGATCTACAGGGAGCGTAGCATTCTCCATGTACGAGGCAGTCATTTGTGTCCCTTCATAATGATGTTTCAGGTATCTGAGTTGTTTCACACAACACGCGGGCGATCTACAGGGAGCGTAGCATTCTCCATGTACGAGGCAGTCATTTGTGTCCCCTCCTAATGGTTTGTTTCAGGTATCTGAGTTGTTTCACACAACACGCGGGCGATCTACAGGGAGCGTAGCATTCTCCATGTACGAGGCAGTCATTTGTGTCCCCTCCTAATGGTTTGTTTCAGGTATCTGAGTTGTTTCACACAACACGCGGGCGATCTACAGGGAGCGTAGCATTCTCCATGTACGAGGCAGTCATTTGTGTCCCTTCATAATGATGTTTCAGGTATCTGAGTTGTTTCACACAACACGCGGGCGATCTACAGGGAGCGTAGCATTCTCCATGTACGAGGCAGTCATTTGTGTCCCCTCCTAATGGTTTGTTTCCGGTATCTGAGTTGTTTCACACAACACGCGGGCGATCTACAGGGAGCGTAGCATTCTCCATGTACGAGGCAGTCATTTGTGTCACCTCCTAATGGTTTGTTTCAGGTATCTGAGTTGTTTCACACAACACGCGGGCGATCTACAGGGAGCGTAGCATTCTCCATGTACGAGGCAGTCATTTGTGTCCCTTCAATATGATGTTTCAGGTATCTGAGTTGTTTCGCACAACTCGCGGACGCCTCTTTCGGAAGGGTTATACCTCTGGACCTAGGTCCCATTTTTTTTAAATTTTACTTCGGTGATTTCCTTAAGGAAGAATTTTCACACGTTATAACGAACAATTTGATGTATGCATCGGTTATTTATTTAATTAGGTGTACAAAAAACATCTTTAAGGATATATTTCACAGACGTCTCTTTCGGAAGGGTTACACCTTTAGATCTAGTTCCTATTTCTAAACTTCGGTAATTTCCCAATTAGCGAAAGAAGAATTTTCACACGTTATAACGAACAATTCGATGCATGTATCTTATTTATTTAATTAGATGTACAGAAAACATCTTCAGGGATATATTTCCTCTTGAGACAAGTCTGAAACTTTCATATTGTTAACACACTTTATATTTGTTTCAAGTGACTTTTTTTTATGTCTCGGATCATTTTTCTCACGTCAATTTCTATTTGAGAGTGTCATTCGTAAAGACTAATAAATTAGAATAAACACTAGAGTAAAGCTTTTGTATTTTGCTGAATTATTTTCCTCTCTACACATTCCATATAAATATCAATACCTCTTAATATTAACATGAATAATTTGTATGGTTATTTCTTTTCGAAAAATCAACATAAACAGTAGAAAATGAATGTAGTCTGTAAGTAAAAGTATAGTGTGTTTAAACAGTAGAAAATGAATGTACATAGTCTATAAGTAAAGGCCTAGTGTATTTAAAGTTCTGACATAATCAAATTGTGTAAGCATACAAATTCGTCAGTGTCTAAAATGTTGACATAATAAATTTAATTTTATTGATATTCTATTACAATCCATAACCGTGTCGAACACATTTAATTTTTATACAAACATTATCCCGTTGTATTTAAATATTTCTGATGACCGACATTTTAAATGTTTCTTTTCACATTGTAGTATACATTGCCTTGTACTATACCCACCTGCAAGTCACTATTTATTTTTCTCATTGGTTTTATGTTAAGGGATGGTCATTACTTAATAAAACTGTAAGATGAAGAACAACACTAAAATAGATGTTTCCCAACCTTAATGTTTAAGGCTATGGTTATGATGTTTAACGCCACTTTTATGCATAGACATGCTTACAAATACACGAGGATGCATATCTTAAAAAACTAAAAAAGTAAGAAAAAACCCCATTTGAACACTATTTAGATCAAATTCAAATCAATGACCTATTTACTTTATATCCAAAAATTAAATTGATTTTAAAAGATGTCAAATTCTACTATCTTCCTATTAACTTGTTCTCGTCATGATATAGCTGCAAAATTGCTGAGTTGGCGTTAAACAACAATCACTCACTTACTAGTATCTTCCTGTTTTATGATAGTCCGAATAATTTCTTATTTTTACATACCCCCAACCCCCTCATATTTCCTCTTAATATCTTCGTTTCGTATGATTCTCGCCGATTTATTTATAAATGACAGCTGATAGACAGTTTAAGACTCGTATACCGCATTTCAATTATTCCAAAACAAGAATGATAGGTGTTAATTATCTTTGCTATATTCTGAATACTATATTATAAAAAAAAACCCTGACATTTAGCAAATAATACTGGGACAGGATGTCAAAGACGGTGAGAGAATGTTGAGCATCGAATATTACATTAATTATTTAATATAGTGGCACTTAACACGACACCAAAGTGTTGTTAAAATCAATTTACTATTATTGTTGACTCTCTTATCTCTAAACTATTGATTCAATGTTATATAAATATATAATAATTTCAAAAATATTGAAAAGGTTTTTCATTTCAAATATTTTATTGATAAATCAATAGGATTGGATAACAGGCTATGCCTATACAAATCCTCTCCAACAACAAGATGGAACAATTTGAACACAATTTACATAAGACATAGATCAATCTACCCATCATGTATACATGCAATTCATCTTAATTACCAAGCATAAACACATGTATATTAATAGCAGAATCATACAAACAAATCAAAAAAGATTTTTCCCTTTCTTTTTTTTTTTTTTTTTTTGTTAATAGGTATGATATAATATGTATATTAATAGCAGGATCATACAAAAAAAAAAAAAAATGTTTTTTTTCTTCTTTTTTTAATAGGTATGATATAATTTGGAATAGCCAAATTATGGCTTTATATTTAAGCTATTATTATTTATAATATTAATGATGATGAATTGGCATAGAATGATGGATAGACTGAACTTACATTTAATACACAATATATACAACATGTAAACTGAAATTATGAAATCAAAATCACTAATTATGTGAGGTCCACCATATCAATATGAATTAACTCTTTTTCAGTATATATATTTATGATTGAATAAAGGGAATTTGGGAGAGATGGAGGAAGAAGAGACAAATAAGTAAATAAGGGGGGAAATATCTAAACAAAATAGTGATTGTGATTGAGTAAAAGGGGGGAGGGGGAAGAGAGACCTGTATAATTGAAAGATTTACAACTATTAATTAAGCTGAAAAATTTTAAGATTTGGAGCTACATGTATATATAGGAAGACTTTTCAATGTTATATGACCAGATACAAAGAAAAGGAAAATTTATTGAATCATGTGAATCTTCTACTACCAATAATGAAATGGTGAACAGCATCGAATATCTCAGTATTCTCCTCTACAGTAAGGATTGGTGAGCCTTTCAATAATATATCCAAATTTAGAACATCTTGAAACTTTCTTAGAGAATTAAACAGTTGTATTCTGTGTCTTATGAACAATGGACAAACATAAAAATAATGGAAATTATTTTCAATTGCATCCCCACAGGCACACTGGGAGCTGTCGGACAGATGAGACTGAAACAAGTGGTGATTTAAGCTGCTTGCTTCATTTCGAAGTTGGCAATGCCAAATATTTAAGCTGCGAGAACCAATAGAGTAGAAGCTAGGAGATTTATCAACATCTTTATTAAGTTTAATCTTGAATGAAGATAATGACTGAATGTTCCTAGTATCATTATCTAGTTTGTTCCATAAATCCAGAACAGTTGGAAAAAAACTATCCTTATATGACTTGGTGCGGCATTGGGGAGGGGTGAATAATCTGGGGTTTCTAACCATGTAGTTAGGTTCAATATTAATATAAGAAATAATATTATTTGTTATATAGTTGGGTAGCTCTCCTTCCAGAGCTTTGAACATTAGAATAAGTTTTTGCTTCTTACGTCTGTTTTGCAAGGAGTCCCACCCTAATTCGCCATACAACTTAACCCTAGAGGTACCCTTTCGAAGACCTGTAACAATTCTGGCTGATTCGTATTGCACTGATTCAATAAGATCAGACTGTTCTCTTGTGCAATTATCCCAAACTACACTTCCGTATTCTAGTATAGGTCTTATAAAACCAAAATAAAGCTTTTCTAGTGAGTTCCTATCAAGATTATGTTTCATCATGCGCAAAATATTAAGACGAGAGCAAGCTTTTTTATAAATTTCATTTATATGATCTTTCCAGGTGCCATTAGGACAAAAATGTATGCCAAGATGTTTATGTTTAAGTACATCTTCAAGGACATCATCATTCATATATAAAGGGGGAATATTAACATCATGTTTTCTAGTAAACAGCATAGGCTTAGTTTTTGAGGCATTGAAATTAACACACCAATCAGATGCCCAAGTAGTAAGGCTATTCAAATCAGAATTCAGGGATTCAGCAGTTTCATTCTGATCATCAACAATACAATAAAGGGATGTATCGTCAGCAAATAGTTTCATGCTATTGGAAACGACATCAACAATATCATTAATAAATAATAAAAATAAAAGAGGTCCCAGTATGGAGCCTTGAGGAACGCCAGCATTAATGGAATTCCAAGTAGAGTAGTATCCATTCATGCAGACTCGCTGCTTACGGTCAGAAAGATAACTACCAAACCAAGTCAATAAGTTACCCTTAATTCCATATTTTCTAAGTTTGTACAATAGACCACGATGCCAGACACGATCAAATGCTTTTGATATGTCACAAAAAATAAACCTAACATCTTTGCCAATATCTAAATTTTTCATAATGACATCATAAATTACCAATAACTGGTTTATAGTGGAATCTCTATGTCTAAATCCAGACTGATCATCCGATAGTATATTATATCTTAACAAGTAGTTGTGAAGGTGTTTAAATATAATTTTTTCCAATATCTTAATAAAACAATTAGTAACAGATATTGGTCTATAATTAGCTACATTATCACTACCACCTTTACCTTTGTAAATAGGGGAAACATTGGCTAGTTTCCAGTCACCAGGCACCACACCAAAATTTAAGCTTTTTTGAAATAAAATAGTCAGTGGTTTAACTAATGACTGGAAAACAGCTTTCAAAAATTTAGGCGGAAGGTTATCAGGACCAGCCGGCTTAGAAATATTTAAAATTTGAAACTGATCATATACCTCTTGTTCATTAATGACAATACCAGACAGCTCACAAGGTGCAAGTGGGGGTACATCAGGAAGATCAGGTTCAGAATCTATGTTAGATAAAGGTGAAAAGGTTTCACAATATGTGTATACAAAACACATTATTATTACAAGAAAAACCGGAGTTGTAAATTTTGTTAATCAAAATCCAAAACATTACAACACAGTGACAAACCACAATGTAAATACATTCTTTTTTTTTGGTTTATCATCAGGCTTATAAGGCTCTGGACTTCGCCCCCACCCCCCTCCCCCCAATAAAATTTAAAAAAACATATTTCCGTGTATGGTCTGGACTAAAAATATATCCTTTTCTTGGCCTTTAAATGCCTTGAATGCATACATCCACACAATAATGTACAGTAAAACCCCGCTTTATTGCCATTCGATTCACCACCAAACTCGCGTATCGCCAAGAATTTCTGCAGTCCCGTTTTCTGGGGTGCGTCTTTTTACCACCGACCACCGCCAAACACCAAAAAGGTACCACCGAACACCTTCAAGTGAAAAATAAGATATATTTTAACTGAAATTAACAGTTTGAGGAATATAAATATCTTAATAAAAGAGTTATTAATAATTTAATCGGCACGCGTCCTGTAATTCATGCTCAGTCAACCAAACAGAACCGCTAATTAACACCGATCACTCAACCCGAACAAAACAAATCAATAAATAAAATATATATTCAACAAGTCGGATATGTCTGTTGTTTTTTCTTTTGTTTGTTTGTTTATCAAATTTATTACTATTTAATTTGAATGAATGAATGAATGAATTCTTTATTTGCAAAAAGCATATACATGCTATAGCAATCAAACAGATATATACATGTAACACAATGACAAACAGCAGAGAACAATTAAACACATTATATATCCACAACAATATTAACTAATTATATGACATCTGATTTTCCAAGCTGCCTTTAGATAATTACATAATTTTATAGTGAGATTTTTATTGGCAGCTTTTAATAAATGTTCAAGTTTATAAATATTCGGCCAAGAACAGTAATATGTTGGCAAAAAATGCGTACGTACAGATCTATATGCAGGACAAACTAACACAAAATGACATTCGTTTTCAACAACATTCATATTGCAACACAAACATAATTTGTTGTTTTGAAAGTCAATAACTTAGGTGAATATCTCGATCGGTAGAAACAAATGCCCTATGGTTTTTATATACGAGAGATGTAACAAAGAAACTGCCAAGATTAAATGTTCTGTCAACACCAACAATAGGATTATCAGCTTTGTGTAAGTAGTTTTTAAGATCGGTCATTTGGTCGTCAGTGTAGCATATTATCGATGGCACTTGCACTTTAGTGTGGATAACTTGCTGGCAAGCTAAAAGCTCCGTCATGCCATGCCTACATGCCGAGATACTATCAAACCCGTCCTTCATTATGTAGTAATAACCCTGTTAAAATGCCAAACTCGCATACCGCCATCCGCCACTGTAATTAAAGATCAAACGGTCAATTTACTGTTATTTAAACCTCGATCATAATGCCAATCAATAATGTCACACCTCGGTGATTTTAGAAGTGCCTGTCAATCAAGGTAAGTAAACAAGCAGTCAAGGCAAATAGATATCGCTGTGAAAACAGTTAATTGTTTTCTTTACAATAAAATTTTACAACCCTGAACTGATTACTTTTCATTCTGAATAAAACTTATTCTAACATGGCGTGCTACTTTAGCTTTGAAAACAATAGAGGGCTCTAAATAGCACAGAACACCCTAAGCACATACGCAGAAGGCATATCTAATCGACAGCGTATTTTGCATATTTGTACTTTATGTATGTTAAATTAAAAGAATAAAAATAATTAATATACAAAATGAGCATAAAACATGACATGGGAGAATTATTTCGATTCTAATAGGGCATTTACAATATTTTTGTAAATCAATGCGGCCTTATGGATACCGAATGATTTGGCTGTTCCGATTACCTCCCCGAATGACAATTTCGCATTCTACAATGAATTACAGAAAAGTAATGACTAAATTAAACGAAAATAATGTTACCTTTGTTATACAAACTATCTCTTCCATGAATTATTTCGATTCTAGTAGGAAATATAATGGAAATGCATAACATAACAAAATCCACTAACCTTCATGTCATACTTTTCCTACATTGATAACTAGACGGTGATGTAATTAAGTTACCGATATTTTTCAATTTGATGGCATTTTGCATTTAGCTACTTAAACAAGTAAAATGCCCACAAAATCGTAAAATAAATCAGTAACCAGCTTGTGTCAATGTCACCAGCGTTCCTTGTAAACCACAGGCGCTTGCTTAGAGTAAAAAAATATGCTCGCTATGTACCTAAAATACCACAAGGCCGGACTCACTCCTACCGCTATTTCCCCTGTCAACATGTCGATAGGACGCAAATCGCTTCCTAATTTGCGTAGTGAAATGATTTTTCTTCAAGGAAAACCCGTTTTTTTTTATATCTTCCTACCATCTACACCCCCATACTGACAGATAATCCTCCGATTTTGTTGACAATGGACACCTACGTGGCTGCAAAAGGGAAAGTAGTTCACGTGACATATTCCGCCTTTCGGTCGTTCTCTGGTTTTATCATTGCCTTACGAAACGTATATGAGAAGTTCATATTTTGGCGCCTTGTAGTTTGAATTTGGAATTTCTAGTGTTTAGTATTTATGTAAGATAAAACCCGAGAACGACCGAAAGGCGGAAGATGTCACGTGACCTACTTTCCCTTTTGCAGTCACGTAGGTGTCCATTGTCAACAAGATCGGAGGATTATCTGTCAGTATGGGGGTGTAGATGGTAGGAAGAAAACGGGATTTCCTTGAAGGAAAATCATTTCACTACGCTATTTTTTAAGCGATTTGCGTCCTATCGACATGTTGACAGGGGAAATAGCGGTTGAAGTGACAGGGGTAGTAGGAGTGAGTCCGGCCTTGTGGTATTTTAGGTACATAGCGAGCATATTTTTGACTCTACACAAGCGCCTGTGTGTAAACTACATTGTACGTCATCGGATAACGACAAATTACAAAAGTCAAAGTCGATAGATGGTTGTCTTAAGTATTTTTTCCGGAAAAAGTCATATGTCAAGAAACAATTTTATTTTACACCTATCACTCAGTGTAAAATAATGACAAAGAGGGAGAGGCGTTAAGGTGCAAAATTGGCCCCACATTTTATCCAAAAATAATGCTTGACATTAGAATAAAAACAATTTACTAATTTAATTGTTATATTTGCAAATTTTCAAAAAATATATTTTTCCGTGAGATTGGGTGCGCTATGACGTCATAATGACATCATGATTAGACGGATAATGCTAACAATGAACTATAAACGACATATTCAATGTACATTTTAGCTATTTTATATACCTCCACAGTCTTCCACCAACACCAAATTGAGCAGTTGTTTTGAGAATAGAGAGTTAATGATTGTATCAAAATATTGTGTTAGTGGAGGATTGTGGAGGTTGTTAAATATTAATTTATTTATAACCTCGGCCAGACCCTTAAAATCAATATTTTCACTCTTCTGATTGTATATATGATACCATTATGTATATATACACAATCTCTGTACATTTTATGATTCATTTCAAGTAATGAAATTCATCAGTAAATAACTTGTTTCTGTAAATAATTGTATTTATTTTAAATACAGTTTGTATACATTGAAACCAGGAGAAAAACTCAATGCATGCAGTCCGGAGTCAACCCGATAAAAAGAACTGGGGACTATAAGTTCCATATATGACCCCATATTTAATGAATCATTATCTTAGAAAATACTTGATTAAAATTTGATGTGTTTTATTTTATAGACGACATCATACTTTTGATGTTAAAACTTGTTTCCAACAAAATCGATACGTATTTGACGTCATTGTGACGTCATGAGTGTTATTTGTTTTCTGTATTTCGTGGAATTTTGCCCGCGATATTTCGACGGTTTTCGAAGAAATTAAGCATCTCCGTAGTCGTTGAAAATAAAATGGAGAGTAAATATTTGTAAGACGTAAAAACGAATTTAATATATATTAAAGGAAATTGCTAGTATAGACGTTTTCAGAAATCGGTGATTACCTAGTTATCGTTCGTGGACGCTAGGTAGTGTTACTATCGTCCGCCATTACGAAAGTGTAACAATCGGTTGTTTACACTAGTTACGATTAATCAGTATTCATAATTGGATTAGATAAACACGCTTCAGTTAATATTTTATGGCTTATTCCCGTGATTTTGGCCGAATATTTCGAATTATGGATTATTGAATTGAACTGAAACGGTTATTGTTTAAATTGTTCAGAATCACAAAGTTCAGGACCAGGTCGGACAAATCTATACGGTCATCAATATTATCAAAATTAAAGAATTAGCTAGTCATTTTGCCAGATGTAGCTATTCAGATTTTAACCTTGCTTATGTGGCAGAATTTCAATACAAAACGGGGTACGCAACAAAAAAAAAACGGTCGGTATGGAAACCCTCAACACACATTTTTTACTAACGGTATATATTTTGTACAAAAGAACTAAGTTCCCTTGGAATATTGTCTTCACTTCACAATGAGAAAAAGTCGCATATTTTTATGATGTAGGGAGCACTAAGGCAAATGACCAAAAAATCAATCATTTGCACAATGATAGAGTAGCAAATGTATGGAGGAATAATGTTCCTTCCGTATGCGGTAGATGATAACATAGAAAGGAAAAAAAACTGAGTTAAATGATGTCTTAAATGAAAGTTTAAATACTATAAACAAAGGAAACGGGAACAAAGTGAGCAGTGTAGGAATTATTGTTTTTCATGTAGAAACCGCATAAAATAATTAACAATTTACAAAGAGGTATCACATTTCTGTAGATAAATCTTGAAATAAATCTTGATTCTGTAAGTAGTACATGTAAAAATGAACGACATGATGTCCTGCAATAAAATTCGGCGATTTTTTTTTTCTTTTAGTTTTTTGTCATTAAAATTCAGTTATATATATTTTTATCATTTTTATTCCTTTGTGGGAAGGGGGTAGAGTTTAACTGTCATATTGCAAATCAAATACCCAATATATAAATTAAATTTTTGTGTTTTAGTGATGTCTTTGCTATAACTTGTTATGCAAACACAGTTAACTATCAGTTATAATGATAGTTATCTTTCTACAATATGAATTTAACACCTTTGTTGGAAAATGACACGACTGTCTATTCCCCTATGTGCCAAACCCGGGAAGCATCGCATCGCTGTTGACACGGTCGACCTTCGGCAGACTACAAGTCTAGAAAGCGCTACCACTTCCTTAACACGTCAATATTAAATTCTAATTAATCTTCAAAAACATATAAAATTAAAGAATAAATCAATATAAAACTGAAATCCTAGCAAAGAAATTTAAAAAATGCCCGTCCGGTTCACATATCTGAAACCTGGGAGCAAATAGTTATATTAGGTTCCTCGTGAAACTTTTTTTTTCAGATAAAGAAATTCAGATATTCAGATGTTTTAATTTGATAAAACTTAAATTCCTTTTCATCTTCACTACAGATCCCTATAAAGAAATTCAGATGTTTTAATTTGATAAAACTTAAATTCCTTTTCATCTTCACTACAGATCCCTATAAAGAAATTGGCCGACAAAAAGTTTTAATTTGTTTTACAATTTAACAAGCAAAAAATAAATAAAATAAAACAGAATTGAAAAAAAGATGTCACATTCAAAGTTAAGTTCTTTCTTATAAGTTAGGCACACTTTTTATCATTATTACTTCACTTCAAATCGTATAGTAATAATTTCAAAAAGCGTATATTATAATTTATATATTTACTTTTTAATTTCATACAAAATATTAATTTGATTACCCCTTTTTTCTTATGCTTGAAAAGCAACAAAAAAATCAAAAAGGAAAAAAAGTGCATGCAGTTTTTTTTTTTATCAAGTAGGATTTATACTGATTTTGTATGGGGAATATAACGGTAAATAAATAAAAAAAAAATACATACCAGGTAATTTATTTGTTGTCATATCATTGTCATTATATCTCCGTTTACAAATCACTTCACAGCAGGTGTTATCATTGAATTTCAAGTCGAAATAACAGTATATTGTGACACCTGTACTAGAGAAACCATACATTAGCGTATCGATAAACCCCGAGAACAAAAGATTTGGACACTTTACTAATGGCGGACACACTCGGAAGTCGATAATGGCCGCGCCCATGTTTTTAAGAATAAAAAGGTCTATACGTGCTAATATTAATAAGATCTAATAACGTAATTTCGTAGATTTTTTTCCTTTTCAAATTCTGCTAAATTTACAAATGCCGAAATTTTCTACAACTGTCAAATAAGGGTAATAACAAAATTACCGAACTCCGAGCAATCTTACAAAGGGAAAGTCAAAACTCATAAGTATATAAACAGACAAAATCAGTCAACAACCGGAAAACTGTGAAAACCGTAATGACCCTGACTTGGTACAGGCATTTCTAAAGAAATGGTGGGTTGAATCAGATTTTAAAGCGCCAAACCTCCCCCCTTTCATTACGGCTCAAAGCTTCCGGCTGTCACTATAACAGTATTTATAACAATACTTGAACAAAACAGGTAAAACAGTTGTCATAACAGCACCAAACTCAGTGAAGTGAATGTCAAAAACATTTGTACGTCACACATTGATAAAAAAATAATCTTTATACATTTTCACTATATGAAAATCCATCGTTTATAATCTTTTCTGCAGAGACGGAATATATTTCGACAAGATCTTGGTATCGGAATATAAACTTTTTAAGAGATCGAAAAAGGCGAATCTATTTATAGCCCTGGTCCAGTAGCCTGTTTCTCAGATGAAGATGACGTTTCAGGAAATCAGAATAATTGCTACTGGCCCTTGCATAACGAATCAATTGCAAGATGTAAACACCATATGCAGGTGAAGCTAACTTATATATTAGAATATATATCATAATTGTAAGTGATAATACTCATTTCCGGTAAACTTGTCAAAATCAAACCGTCAGTCATTCCAAATTTAAAATCAAACAGTTGACTTCCGGTTTTCTGTCCTTACTCAGTTTATCGCCAAACTCGTTATAACGCCAAAATCTGGCAGAACAGATGATGGCGGTTTAACGAGGTTATACTGTAGTTCGATATATATTCTTCAACGTATATATGCATAGCAATTATATCTGGTAAAAAAAGTACAATATTTAAAAAAAAATGAAAAAAAGTGTCTATAGGACACGGATGTCTCGCTTCCAGTTAAAGTAAACAGGTGCATAACCCGAGAACAATACAGGATACAATAGCTAAAAATATACCATGATCTGCATATTATTGTCATAAACATTGTGTAAACAAATTCTAAATATTTGGCTGAGGGGAGCTGAAGTTAGAGTACTGAAACAACAACGTTTTCATCGAGGGACATGACAAGAGTAACGAAAGAAATTAGGACTAAAAGTGATTTGTTTAAAGTGAACGGAAACATGAGGGGCATGTTTTATTGCTCTCTTCTGTACATCTCCAGAATTTCCAACAAAATGAATCTGGACCTTTTCTGGAGATACTCTGAAGAAGAAGCAATAAAACACGACAAATTCAAAAATAGCAGATTTTTTTTTTTATCTTGGATGACATAACTGAATTTCCGATGATTTATTGGAAAATTCAGCTATGTCAGATCATTCGAAAGACACAACTGTAATTATGTGCTCTGTTTTGGCATTGATGAAAGTGTAAAAACAAGGATAACTAAGAAAATTGGTTGGAAGAAATCGCCGTGTTCATGACATTTTTTCTTTATATTATTCTTTCCTAACTTAATTTAGCTAAACAAATCGGGCTTAAAGCTCCGACCATTTGATTTTCAGGAATTATTTTAACAAGATTATCCTTTTCACCCGCTTGAGAGTCAGAGTTTTTTATTCTTACAGCTAATACTGTACACCAATTTTGTCAATGTTTGTCTGAATGTATAATCGAAAAAGACATCTTGTCTGTCTATCAAATAAGTTTAAAGTAACCAAACCAGATTAGGCAATCTTACCATGAAACAAAGACATAGAGCAGCATTAGTGGATCGTAACACTAACGTTTGTCATCCTGATGAAATCACAGGGGCTAGGTGCGTCCGGAAAAAAATAAAATAAATACTATATAATACTACAAGGGGGCGAACTCACTTGCTTCCATTTTTTTAAGTCGTCGTGTTAAATTGATCGTAACTTCGGAACGCCTTAATATTTTCAAAAAATGTTTCCACCAGTCGAAAGTCAACGCCATAGACATGAAAATTGAGAGAGTTCTAACGAGCTTTTTGATTGGCTGAAACAGATTGTTCAGCCAATCAAAAAGCCCGTTAGAACTCTCTCAATTTTCATGTCTATGGCGTTTGTCAAGGATGCAAATGGGATTTCTTTCAAAAACAGACTTAAAGGACATATAAATTGGCGTAAGGTAAGAAATGTTATCATAATTTGAATGGATGAAAGTATTTAGCTAGTCAAAATGACTCGTTTACGCATGGGAAAGTCTGTACACAGATGGGAAGTGGTCAACCCAGCGTTTGTACGACTTCGGATTTTCACGCCGTTTTGCTTTGGTTCGTGTATGATACCTCAGCAGTTCGGAGGCCTACACTAACAATTGGGGTCTCTTTGGAAAGGAAAATTACTTGACTTTCGACTGGTGGAAACATTTTTTGAAAATATTAAGGCGTTCCGAAGTTACGATCAATTTAACACGACGACTTAAAAAAATGGAAGCAAGTGAGTTCGCCCCCTTGTAGTATTATGTTGTTTTTTTTCGGGGGTTTTTCGGACGCACCTAGCCCCTGTGGATGAAATTATAGAATTAGTGAAAGATGAAATGGCAACAGCTGTTCAAACTGATAATGACAATCAAATTGAAGATGACTCAATTCCGACCAATCAATCAATCAATCACTCACTCACTCACTCACTCACTCACTCACTCACTCACTCACTCACTCACTCAATCAATCAATCAGTTAGGAATAGGGTTACAACTTTTATTAGTTTTCATCGTGAAAAGTGCCAAAAACGTCATCAAAAACTAATTTTTCAACAAAAAAAATTCTATTTTACAGTGTGTTATATATTTTTACGAAATATATCCAAGTTTCAGGAAAAAGGTTGATAAATAACTATTTAATCACGAATTATTGATTTACAATACAATACAATAAGCTTTATTTAAAATCGGAAAACATCAAACATTACAACACAAGCTCTAATGATCTTTTAAATCCGACATAAGAATATGCATATATAAACAATAAAACAAAAACATGCACACAATATTTGTAAAAAAAAAACAACAAAAAAACATTGTCATATTAAAATTTTCTATGAAATTTCAAACCAAATTAAAATATGAAAGTAATTTAAAACACAGCAGTAGCAGAAGCATAATTTAAAAGCACATTATATATTGATGTGAATAAACAAAAGCATGGATAAAATGAGACACATAGAAACACAAACTTTTAAAAGCACATGCATCTATATCTAAAAATATTAAAAAAAGCAAAAAAGTATGAAAATAATTTAAAATCATGCACAGAAGCTGCAGTGACATGAGCTGCCATTCCAAGTGTTTATTAAACTCTTAAATTGATTTTTGTTGGCCCAGACCCGGGCCCGGATTACAACTTTTATTAGCCACTTAAAAACGTTTCTTACAGCTCACATTCAATAATATCGGCATTAATAATATCGTTCAGGCTAAACGACGCCATTTTTGTCATGTACATCTACCGTCTAATCTACCTATTTAAAAGGAAGAGGTAGAAGAGAGACCGAAGATCTTCCGAATGCAAAAAAACAGAAATGGACCTCTTCTGGCTCACTACCGATGAGCAATAAAACACGCCCCATGAAATGATATTTTCAAGGGGCATAACTCTGGAACGAAAAAAAAAAGGTTTAAGCCCAAGATCTAATCTGGTCTGCCCTTCTATGAACACTCACCTTGTATATAAATTTCAATTAATCTGCCCAAAAGGAACGTAAGTTATTGTACGGAAACTTGAGAAAATGTTATATTTCGGCCAATCAAGGGACATAGCTCCAGAATGAAAAGGGTGCTGGAACTTTCAATCTAACTTGGCCTGCCTTTTTATGGTACCTGGGTTCGGAGGAAACCAAATGTGGAATATGAGTATATTAGGATACGGGTAAAACTTACTGCCCCCGGCATGGGAATAACAGTGTCCACTGTGACCGATCTTCTCATTCATCACGGTTGCCGCGTATGGACAAACCGGTAGTGCTAAACTTGTAACTTTAATGCGCCTGGTGGTTTAATCCGGGAATTTCGACTACCACCACCAAAAAAGAAACCGGTCACCATGATATAACTGGACAAAAAATGGCTAAATGTGACACAAAGCAAACATTTGATAAATCAATATTTAAAAAAATGAAAAGTAAGATATTGTTTTATGGTCGTCTGGATACTTGTTATGGCAAGATCAATAAGATTATCATTTGTAATATTAATATGAAACCGGCACGGCCATGAATGCTCGCGAATCTGAAAATTATCTGGCAATTTCACGCTCATCCAGTGCATCAAAAAGTGTCGAGATATTTTGGGCCGAGATAAATCGGGGACGACTTTTTTTAGGGCCGAATCTAGTTTCATTCAATCGAGCTGTCGTTCCTTACGAAATCTCAAAAGTTAACTTCCGTGTAGAAACCAAAATTCTTGTCAGTATGTCAGAAGAGATTTGATAAATTACAAAATATCAATATAAGTAAAACAAGCTAACAAAATGACTTTTATTACACACGGGTTCCGGGTTTCAGTGGTATCGGACGTACGAGAGAGGGTACGAGACTTAGGATCACCTTTGCGCTTTATGTTAAGAAGATCTTCAGTTAGTGGAGTGTGTTAGTGTGTTACACGGAACGTGTTTACAAAGCGTCGAATTTTTTTATATTCATCAGTATGTGCAACTATGTTTGTCAAAAAATTCTAAGTACACATTTTATACCATAACGAGCTCGCTTATAATAATATTCTTAACAGATTCAACGTGGTTTCAATGTCTGAAGACTTTTGTCTTGATGTATGTTGATCTCGTGTAGACAGATATATATTAAACAGCAACAAAGTATATAATTACAAATAATACACATATTTAATCCATTTCATTAGCTCATTTTTCTTTTAATAGATTTGATTTTCTTAGATGTTAATGTACCTTAATATAGTTTCTTACAATACATATAATATGAAACAGGCACGGCCATGAATGCTCGCGAATCTGAAAATTATCTGGCAATTTCACGCTCATCCAGTGCATCAAAAAGTGTCGAGATTTTTTGGGCCGAGATATATCGGGGACGACTTTGTTTTAGGGCCGAATCTAGTCTCATTCAATCGAACTGTCGTTCCTTACGAAATCTCAAAAGTTAACTTCCGCGTAGAAGCAAACATTCTTGTCAGTATGTCAGAAGAGATTTAATAAATTAAAAAATATCAATATAAGTAAAACAAGCTAACAAAATGACTTTTATTACACACGGATTCCGGGTTTCAGTGGTATCGGATGTACGAGAGAGGGTACGAGACTTCTTCTTCTGTAAGTGCAGAACTCATGGTTGAGTATAATCACACTGTTCATACATGACACAATAAAACTGCCCCCCCCCCATGTACAATTAACATGTCCAGTATATACAATTAAAAACAGAAGGAGTAGTTCTATGGTACAATGGTGGTGTTGGCCAGGACCTGTCGGAAACCTTCCAGGGAAGTCATGCTGGCCAATTGCTGAGGTAGTGTGTTCCATGTCATGATAGCACTCGGGAAGAAGGAATACTGCATGGTTATTGTTCTGGTGTGTGGTTGAAGGAACCTGATGTTATGTCCTCTAGTGATGGAGCCAGTTTGAATGAGGAACGGTTCTGGTGGTATATCAACAAGATTGTTTACGATCTTAAATAGTAAAATTGTCTTAATACGTGCTCTTCTGAGCCTAAGTACTTCCCAACATAGTTGTGACATCATGCTGGTGGCATTGCTAGTTTGTCGGTAGTTGTTCATGACAAATCTTGCCCCTCTTCGTTGAACTCTTTCTAGTACGTTGATGTTCCTCTGGGTAGGTGGATCCCAGACTGCAGCAGCATAGTCGATCGTTGGGCGGACGAAGGTGGTAAATGCTCGTTCCTTAGCTGACTGGGGGCAAGTGCCGATGTTTCTCCTTAAGAAAGCAAAGCTGTTATTTGCTTTTGTAGTGATGGCATCTACGTGGGTGTTCCAGGAGAGGTTTTTAGAGATGTTAAGGCCTAGGTATTTCGTAGAATCAACATGTTGGAGTATGTGTCTATGTATGGTGTAGTCATGGTGTAGTGATTTACGTTTCTTAGTGATGGTCAATACTTCACATTTGTCTGGGTTGAACTGCATCTGCCACTGTTGTTCCCATTTGATTAAGTTGTCTAGGTCTTCTTGAAGTTGGGTAGAGTCAGAGGTGGAACTGACCTTCCTATACATGAGGCAGTCGTCAGCGAAAAGACGGGTCTGAGATATTGCGTAGCCTGGCATTTCGTTGATGTATACAAGGAAGAGCAAGGACCCTAAGACCGTTCCTTGTGGAACTCCAGATGCAACAGGATTTGTTGATGACGAATTTCCTTCCAGTACAACAGTCTGGGTACGGTCTGACAAGAAATCCTGAATCCATGAGAGAGTGTTGTTTCGTACTCCATAATGATCAAGTTTCATCAATAGTCGGTTGTGGGGGACCTTACCAAAGGCCTTAGAGAAGTCCAGTAATATACCATCTATCTGGTCGCCAGAGTCAAGTGCCTTTGCTAAGTCATGGATAGTTAGGACTAGCTGGGTATCACATGATCTTCTCTTGCGGAAGCCGTGTTGTTCGTCTGAGAGGATGTTGGTGTTTTCTAGGTGGGTAAGAACACTGCTGTGGATTATGTGTTCCATGATTTTACAACATATCGATGTTAATGATATAGGCCTATAGTTGGAAGGTTGGCCTCTGTCTCCCTTTTTAAATACAGATGCGACTATAGCTGTTTTCCAGTCAGATGGGATTTTACTCTGGTTAATGGATGCTTGGAATATAAACGTGAGTGCTGGTGTTATCTCTTTGGCTGTTTCCTTCAATAGGCGGGCCGGGTCCCGTAGCTTTGTGTGGATTTAAGCTTGTCAAGAATTTCATGACACCATTGTGGTGGATTATAATAGGGGGTATCTCTGGTGTAGAGCTCACTCCCATATCTGGCATGTTACTTAGGTCTTCAGATGTAAAAACAGACGAGAACTGAGAGTTAAGTATGCTGGCCTTGGTTGTACTGTCACTAAAGGTAAGTCCATTACGTTTCAGTGGTGCAACTCCACATCTATCATTCTTCTTGTTTTTGATATAATTCCAGAAGAGTTTTGGACTGGCTTCTTCGCTACATATTATGTTGTTAATATATGAGCTATATGCCTCCCTGCATTTCTTTTGGGCGAGTTTCTTCATTGCATTGTATGAGTTCCAGTCCCTTGTTTTGTGGGTGCGTTTTGCTCGATTGTATAGTTTTTGTTTCTGTCTTGACAGAGTACGCAGGTCTTTTGTAATCCAGGGTTGAGTTATTCTTGTGGAAGTTGTTTTCGATGGTATACATTCCTCCATTATATCAGTGCACTTGGTCTTGAAGTAATCCCACAGAGTGTTAATGTTGGTGTTAATTTTGAACTTTTCCAGTATGTTGTTTGACATTTCCTCTATCTAGCTTTTTAGTTTCTGTGTGTCTGCCTTTTTCCACATGTATATTTTGCGTTTTACTGGCTTTTGTCTTGATATTGCAATGTTGGAATCTACAAAGACTATTTCATGGTCACTGATGCCTGGTATTGCTTCGCATCTATTAATTAATGATGGTCGATTTATAAAGAATACATCTAGCAGATTTTGGCCTCTTGTCGGGAAGTTGACAGATTGTATAAGACCTAAGTCTTCTTCTAGTGCTAGAAAAAATTCGCTAATTTCTTTACGATACTGGTTGCTGGTTTTTATAGTGTTCGAGGACCAATCGATATCAGGTAAGTTCAGGTCTCCTCCTATCCAGATGGTGGTTTTTGTGTTCTTATGGCAAATGTCAGAGATGATGTTTGACAGGTCTTTAGAGTATTCAATGCTGCTATTAGGTGGTCTGTGTGCAGATATCACAATGAGTGACTTGTTGGAATCACACTCAATTTTTCTGGCGATAATCTCACAGTCGCAATCAGTGACTGTTGTTATGTCAATGGGATTACTGTTGATATTTGACTTGATTGCAAGCATGACACCTCCGAATCCATTTGTTCTGTCTTTACGGAATATTTCGTAATCGGATTCGTCTGGTAAGATTTCGCTGTTGCATATAGACGGTTTAAGCCATGTTTCATTTCCACATATAATGTTTGGGTTACTAGAATCTAAAAAGTTCCAGAAACTATGTTTTTTGGCGTTAATGCTTTGAAAGTTAATGGTAGCAAATCGGATGTTTCTGTTATGTGGAAACTTTGAGCGTTGGTTTGCCTGATGATTTGGACTAGATGTATGCAATGGTGATCTCATATTGCCATTATCTAATGATGTATTGCGGAGTACTGACTGATTCCTTAGTGAATCGCAAGTATTGTTACTCTCAACAATCACAGATTCAAATAGGCTGGTTGAAAAATTTGGTATGCCACATTGGCAACAAGTCCAAGATGCATTTGATGGTTCAAGAGCTTTATAAATAGCTGAATTCATACCCATATAATTTGCGTGATACCATAGATTACAGTTATCACATGTTACTGCACGTTGTCTCCAAGTGACAGCTTTGTTACATGTTTGACAGGGGTATTTAGGAGTAGCTGGACCTGGGTTCAATTCAGTGTCTGATGATAATAATATGAGTATATAACTGAGGTATAATAGATGGCTTGTATTACCTCTGGAAATAATATGGTCAAGTTGGCTTTTTCGTTTGACAAAGTTCGCTAAAATTTCAGGTAAGTAAGTTTTATTCGGTGTTGCTGTGTTTGACTTACAGTATACACTTTTGGTCAGGCAGATTGAGGTTTTATCTGCAAGGTCTATTTGTACTTTTGTTGGAAAGTATAATGTGTAAAAGACCACACACATCAGTGCTGTTATAGAATGCATTCGGTTGTTGTTGTTTTCCTGGAAACCGGAAGACATGATGGGAGTAGTGTAAGTGGTGAGATGGCGCGAAAATTCAGATCTGAAAATTTCTGGGATTTCACAAAGTCTGTGGAATTTTTTGGAATAATCAGGTTAGTCAAGTATAATTTTCCACAATAAACAATGCTGACAAGTTCTAGGCAGATCAGATCAGTGGAATTTTAGATTCGTCCAGTTTTATAGGAGCTACTAGGGAAGCCGTTCTATTGTGTCACATGACCGGACCGGACCCAGGATCACCTTTGCGCTTTATGTTAAGAAGATCTTCATTAGTTGAGTGTGTTAGTGTGCTACACGGAACGTGTTTACAATACGTCGAAAAAATCTTTAGTCATCAGTATGTGCAGCCATGTTTGTCAAAAAATCCTAAGTACACATTTTATACCATAAAGAGCTCGCTAACGCTCGCATATTAAAAGGGATACATACATGTGCATTTTGCATCCTTAATTTTTAATATCAGGCCGTGAGCATCTTGGTCTCCCTAGATGCAAAATTTGATCTACAAAAGGTAATGTTGGTAGCGTGCCTATTATTCCCAAGAGAACTGATGTTGATCCGCCACATTAAAACCTGACAAATCTATAGCACCAAATGAGAATGTGTCGGTGCTTTCTGTTTCATTTTTCAATTTATCGCCGTTCTGTTGTGATTATAATCACAGAGCTATCGCTGAAATGTAATTGTTTGTTTTATATTGTGAAAATTCGATATTGGAGATGTAAAAGACGAATTATTACCCGTTGAGCATCTGATTACCTCTAAAATATAACAATTCGGATGACAGTAATAGTTAATATAGCTCTAGAACAAATAACGCATAAAAAGACGTGACGCAAAACTGCTTTTTTAAACATTTTTTTTATCTTTGATATACAACACGGGAAGTATTAGCATTCGTCAAGAGACAAGCAAAAAACTGCAATTAATGGTGTTGTGTAGCCTTCATAATTGACTCGTGAAGCAGATTACGAAGAAAAGAATTTGAAATTCTATAGATGAAGTTTGTTTTATATTTAAGTTATTTTTATACATCGACTGTGGTCTGGATAGATACGGTTTTGTTTTGTTTGGTTTATGGTGTTTAACGCCACTTTCAACAATATTTCAATGATATCATGGTGGTCAAATTTCTGGGTGGAGGAAACCGGAGTACCCAGAGAAACCACTGACCTGTCACAAGTCACTGACTTTATCACATAATGTTGTATCGAGTACACTTCTAAAGAATGTACAAAGTTAATGTGACACCAATATTATTCTAAAATATTACCTTTGATAAGACGTATGTAAACACAGTAGGACAAAATCTGGATGCAAACGATATTTTATTCAAATATATGTACTTGTTTTGACATTTTGATATTAAACACAGAAATCATTGTTATTAATAATTCATCGAGAAAGAAAGCAAATTGTACACAACTTAACATTCTTGCTGACGTTGCCAGCTGAGCTCCATAAAACAAAAATTGTAGTAACACAACAAAAAGTTTGCAGCTCAGCAACTCATACATCTTCGCTAGACAAGGGTTACGATCCGCCCTTGCATGGCTAGCGAAGATGCAACTCATATAGCACAAGAAATATTAAAATTTTCAGAAGCCAGTTGGGCTATTGTCTGAAAATTTTCAGGGGCCAGGCCAAATTTTAGAGATCTTGGGCCCACGTTATGTTTTATACCTGACTAAAGACATATAATAGTTTCTTGTGGAAGATGATAGATTCATGTCAACATTGTTTTTTTTTTTTTTTCATTTTGAAGGTATTCCTGCACGTGAAATTTATTTGACAGATATAGTTCCCCGTTTAGAAAGTATTGGCAATTGACACAGGCTCCAGAATAGTTGTATCAGCTATGCAATTTATCCTTCAAATCTGGTTGTTTATATGAAACTCAGTCGCTATCGTATCGGATATGTAATTATATCAATGATCAAAATTTCATACGATTCTACAAAGATGAATTGGAAAACAGGCTATTAAATGAGGAAACGCTACCATCCTCAGTAGTATTGTTGGTTATTCAGCTGTATGAAATCATTATTGAAGGTATTTTTTTTTTGGGTATACATTTCTCTGTTCGGTTTTAATATCATCATTTTTGTTGGTTAAGAGAAACAGCTTGGGCAAAAATTGCTAAATATATCGATATCTTTTGTGTGGATGCAATTTCATTCAATCTAATACAACATGTTGTCTAATTATCGGGATTGTGTTGATAGGAATATTAAATTGCTGTATCAAAAACATCACGGATATCAAACTTAGTTGACACGACGCGTTTCTGGAATAACTTTCATCAAATACGCAAAGTCGAAAACCAAATAATTTAAAACGTTTTGGGAGGAGGTAGGTAACCTAAAGGGCCTAAACAAGATCGCCAAAATCGTTTATATGGTCACCTATACCACAGGCGCTCGTGGCACGGAATTACCATTCCCCTTTTTAACTGTCTCTGTTTACATACATTGTATTTATTTTCAATAACATTTCTTTATTATTTCATCTCTTATTTATTAATAAGCGTATATATAGGAATGGCCGTCTAAGCAGCATTATAGACCGGTGTTTAAATATTAAGAAAACATGATGTACACAACATACATTTGTATTTAGATTAGTGTGGGTCCCCCGGGCAACTGCTCAGCGTGCCCATGCGGTAAGACGGCACTGTATATAGGGTCGACACATGTGAGTTGTTGTTAACATTAGATTGTATGAATATGGAAACCCAACAAGTTGAATTAAGGAAAAAGAGATGAAATAATAAAGATATTTTATTGAAAACAGACAAAAAATGGGTGGTAATTCCGTGCCACAAGTGCCTGTGACCTAACGACACAATTATATATATTCTATCATTCGTGCATTTTTCGTTGAATTATAATATCTATTTTAATATTTCCAACCTTTCCTTTGAAGCTTTCATAACAAAACTCATTTCATTTGAACTAGAGCTGTCGAATTTCCCATTATAGAATTGATTTCATTTCATTTGAAGTAACATGAGTTGTCAGGAAAGGGGCTTCTTAATTTCCCTCGAGTTATAGCTGTGTAAAATGTAGTCTTATGTGTAATTTAATTGATACAAATTTTCTCTAGAAAATAACTGATAGAGGGAAATGTATTGCTGTATAAGTCTATATATATCCTGTCTTCAGTTTTACATACTGTTCACTGTCAAACGTCTTATTGGGTTCATTCAGTCAAGAAAACACCATATTTTGCATTTTGCACGTGCATATATAATTAGTAGAGTCTTTAACTTTGGTCTTAATATGAGACAGGCAATCTGTTTGAAGGACGAAGTCCTAAAATTTCAATAATACGATGATCCGTACACGTTAGCCTCACCGGACCCAATTACGAACAATTTCGATCATATTGACATTTGATAATAAATTTGACCAAATTGATGAAGCTGATTGCATGTTCATATTTCAGATTAAACACCAATATTCCTTTTGAATCATAGCTCATATATTATTCAATGCATTGTTACGGGTTTTAAACAGATTTTCATGACCCCGTTCTAGTCACTCTGTGACCTAGATCCGGACACAATTTCGAACGACATCATACATATAATAACCTTTCTAGTGTAAATTATTTAATGACAACTGTTAAAATTGAAAGAGCATTCATTCATTTACGTTCACATATCCATTTGTATATAATACACATGACATAAAAACATTTCCTTTATTCATACCATAAATGTGTGCCAGTTTGCATTCGGAATTCCTTGGACTCTTCAATGAATAAGGTACATCACGGATTTTGACATTTTGGGATAGATCAAGGTAAGGAAAATGTATTATATTGACTGTTTTTGTTTTAATTTCAATGTGTTCTACATATGCATAGAACCAGGAGATCATATTCTTTCCAATTACAGGCATAAGATAACAAAATATGCGAACCTCAATGAATTTTAGCGATGGATTCCAAGTGCAATTGTCGATCGTTTTCTGTTTACAAATATGAAAACCCGTCGTCTGCAACATTCAACAACTGCGCATGAATAATTTTCTCCCAAAACACGAGTAATTTAGCGGGGTATCTATTTATAAAAGCATTTTTTTAATTCATGTTTTGAAGGAACAATTAGGGGACATACTTTTTATTTCGTTCGTAATTGCGTCCGGTGAGGCTATTATCTTTTATTTTGAATGAATTGTGTAGCCGATTTATTATGGGGGTTCATTTTACCTACGCCGCTCTTCCTGTCGGGAGTTTCGTAGAATGAGATTTTTTTATTAGAATTTTATTAAAAGTTTATTTGGATTTTGAATAGAGTAAATAATCAAAGAATTGGGAATTTTTCATTGAAATAGATTTCTTTTGCGTTTCTAAATTATCAATTGATCTATTTTTTAAACTTCCGGTGAGCAGATTTTTGGCTATCAATATAGAAGGAAAAATCGGACAGCTTACCGTTAGAAGGACTTCGTCCTTTATAAATAGAAAAACCGGCGGGTGGCGCTGCAGTGAATAGGAACAGACAAAATAAATACCGCGGTACCATAGGAAGGGAGTAAATATTCGGAAAACAGACGGGGTATATATTTCAGTCCCCAAAAACGATTAAAACATGGGCGACAAAACATTACGCTTCACTGAATCAATGGTATAATACGGAATAATATGGAGTAGGCATTGCCTAGATGCGAGCACAGCATTTCTGTCTGGCCAGTGTGTATATATTTGAGTGAAAGTTGAATATCACAAAATAATATGAGTAGGCATGGCCTATAGAGAGGACATTAGTATTTGAAACAAGATATGATTATAATCTAACGATTATGAAGTCTCCCAAACCGGCCATTGACACTATCTACCCACATATCAAATTTTGATGATACCGGACAATGTTGAATTTTACCCCCCATTTTTATGCCGTGTTTTGGCAGCCATTTTGAAAATGGCAGACATCTTGAAAATTTTGAAAACGCAGAATTGCTCCTCTAATGGTGACCTATCACTATGTCAAAATTTATGTCTCTATCATTATCCAGTTAGAAGTTATCAACATTAATGTACGAAATTTCAAGTTGCCCCATAGGATTCTATAGTAACCCCTACCCCCTTTGAACCCCCAAAAATATGGCTTTGACCGCCTTTACCACAAATCTGAAAACTTTAGGATCAACTAGAAACATATATCTATAACTCCACCAAGTTTCATGAAATTCTGTCCTGTAGTTCCTGAGATCTGCCGTGGACAAGTTCATGCTTCGCGGAAAGAAAGAATAAGAATAATAATAATGAAAATAATAATAATAATAAGAAACGGAGCAAAAACAATAAGTCCCACAAACTTTGTTTGGAGACTTAACAAGAAACGGAGCAAAAACAATAAGTCTCCAAACGTTGTTTGGGAGACTTAATTAAATGATATCCCCTATGACATCCATTGGAAATTTAAATGAGGTAGAATAGAAAAGTATGAAAAAAAAGTATGGAATCTTTTATTGTTGCACTAGGGACAGTGCAAACATTGAAGACTAACTAGTACTAGTACGCGGGTGGTATCAACCATTATAATGCCTAAAGGGGGTAGTAGACGCCGGTGTCTGTAAAATGAAAGTATGGTCTTTTAAGTCATAAGAAAAGAGTTTTATTACGAAAATATCAATTAATGCAACCAACATACATAAGCAATATTGGCCTATACCATGCTATGTACAGTCGATATATATTCATGAAGTGTAAATGATGAATGACGTACGGTCAGCGCCGTCTTGTCAGCAATATAGGCCCCGGTCAAAGCAGTGCACTGAGGCCCATATCTATACAAACACTCACAGAAATAAAATTATAAATGGTCGATAAAATTAAACATATATTTCTTGTATTGATACTTCCAACAAAATCAGTGTTTAAAAATTAAAAATTATGCCGTATACAACATACATAGATTAGCATGGGGTTCATTTGCTTGTGTGACCACCGGACAACTGTCCATTGTGCCCATACATAAGACCGCACTGCGTACGGTTACTTTAATACTGAAAATCTTCATTTCGACATTTTAAAGTATGTGTATTTGGGCCAATATTATGCTATCTCCAAGTGAACAAAATAGTTTTTAATTTTAAAAGAATTATATAGGTACCGCTTTCATCAGACATGTCTCTGCTTTCACATACAAAATATTTATCAATATTCAATATTTTTTTTATTGGAAAAAGCACAGTAGAGGAGTGATATATATATTAAGGCAATATTCAGTATCGAAATCATACTCTTTAAAATTATCTGTGACAAGATTATACAGAGACATATATTCCTTCTTGTGTAATGTTATTACCTTTTAAAGTTTCAACGTCAAGCTGGTTAATAATTGTATAGCATTTATTTTAGAAAGACTGAGTTTAATAAATGATAACAGATATACATATAGTATGAACGGCATAATTAGGGAACGACCATTTCACTTGAAGGGGGGGGGGGGGGAGTTATGGTTTTTTTTCTAAAAAATATTCTGATTTTGGTGGAGGAAAAAAAAAATATGATTCAGAGTTTTTGTCATATAACCTAATGTTAAAGTCTGGAAAAAAAATAAATATTCTAACTCTTGTGTTGTCCGAAAAAAAAATTCTGAACGAAACAAAAAACCATAACCCCCCCCCCCCCCCCCCCCCCCTTCAAGTTAAATGGTCGGTCACTTAATAGTTAAATAAATAAAATTCATTGTGTCTTACTATTCTAAACCATTGTCGGCAGATGTTGGTAGTATTCAAATATTTTGTAGGATCAGACTGACGGAAAATGTAAGATGAATAAACAAATGGGTACTGATAGAAATAATTAACACTAACAGAAATATGGAAAAACTAATGCGTTCCCTGTTCCTTGCAAGCACATCATGGTTAGAAAATGTTTGTTTCTTAGCCAAAGAAATAATAAATGCAAAAATTGTATAAAAATGAAAAATGTTAATGTTCACCACTATCTTTTCTTATCAGAGACATATGAGCCGGTGGCAAGGGACACATGCATCCCCCCCCTCTTTGGCAAAATTTTAAAAAGCTGGATTTTTAGTATACTTTAGGATTTTTGTGATATTTATTTGGAATTACCATTATTCAACACAACTAAACCGTACGAAAGGTAGGAATTAAGTATAAATATGAACGGGTGTCATCCATTGTGATATTTTAGTACCGCACATTGATAGTAGGGTTAAAATTATTGATAACGAAAGGCCGGGAGCAGGTCCCTGTGATCTCCTCCTAGTTATTGTACGTGTACTATAGATGCGTATTAAAAAATATTGATGACATTGTCATCTTTGCGTGTCAGTTGTGACCCAAATACGATTTCAATTCTGACCTTTACTTGTTGCAACGTAAAATATGACGTGATAAAAAAAATATTAACATGACGATGAATGGTGGCCAGATTCGTTTTTATTTACGCATTTATTGTAGAACTTTAGGAATATTGTGGTACATGTACAAATAATCTTGGAGACAGAAATTGTGTTTGGATTTCTTTTAAACTGGTAAGTCATATATATCCTCGTCTGACAATAAGTCGGTCAGTCATTGGATAATGTTTGATTATTTTTTTCATGTTTGAGAAGTAAACATTTTTTTCTTTTTAATTATGTTCCTCATCTATTCTTGCTCACATGTGTAAAGTTCCATGGAAAAAAGATCGATAATAATTACATACTGACCCATATTTGTTTACCCTCCCTTTTCCAAATGGCGTCGTATGACGTCACATGAAGTCGGTCAAAGTTCAATAAAGCACATGATTTTGTCATAGGCCAACCAAACTTAAAAAGTAAACCAGATTAAGAAAGTACAGTATTTTAGCTTTTTCAGTGTAATTGATTTGTCTGAAAAATTTGAAAAGATGTTTTTTTTTAATAGTTTGAAATTGAAGTATTAAAAATTAATTATTTGATGCAAATATTAAACTTGCTTACCCACATAAAAAGTATTTAATCCAGTGAATTTGGTGTTTTTGCTTTTGTCAATACAATCTATTAGACCGACATATTTTGGTAAAACAATTAATGACTGATTTCAATTTATTTTAATCCCATTTATTATCACAGAGTGGTAACAATACAGTTTTGTTGATGCTATTTGTAATAATGACAGTTTTTTTTTACCCAGACAATCTCATTTTTCTGTCTGGTTTAATTTAATTCTCTGTTCAATTTATGCTATAAATTTTGATTATTGCTGGGTATATTTGTTATTAAAGTAGCAGTGGAAATGCAAAATAATCTGCCATTTTGTGACTAATGGAGAGCACTTGCATGTATTTTCCCGGTAAAATCGGCCATTTTCTAGAAAATGGTGGAATCTGAATGATCAATCATCATATTTTCAAAGTATTTTAAAATACAATTTGCTTGATAGTCCATGTTAACATAAAGTCCTTTCCGTACGCCAGTGTTGTATTAATCAAAGTTTTGATCGATCACAGTAAATATTTAGACCACCCCCGTAGATTCTGCAAAAAATAAAACAAAACTAAAACACACCAAAGCGAGTTTTTCTACATCGGCTGCAAATGGTCCAAAAAATAAATTTGATATTTTCTGAAAATATTGTAGTTCAAAATTAAGTCAAATTTATTCTATAATTATCTTTTACTAATCCGTAACTAGTCTAGAAAGGTTTTAATAATCTGGACACGCTTGAAAAAAGTGCTGTGTTTGTTTACATGTCGTCACGATTTACGGAATTGACGCAGTTGCAAATGAAATAGATGTCGTTTTGATATTTTTTGACTCGGGAATGAAAATACAAGATTTTAAATAAAATTCCGCGAAATGTTGTTGACGACTTTGGCCTATGTCTATGAATAACATGGCGTCATGACTTTGATAGCGAGATGTCATTCTGATTAATTTAACAATGTAAGCACCTTTTATTGTCTTTTGTTACTTAAATACGATTTTTAGAAGTTCATGATATCATTTTAGTTTTAAAATCATTTATTGGAGACTTTTTTATCAACCCAGCTGTGAGCGAAGCGAACATGGTTGATACTTGTAAACACTTTGAAATCGGAAGCGGAAGTGTGAGGAGCTTAAGCCATTTGTCTGTTTTCGTAATTGAACATCTTTGTCGTGCCGAAGGCGCGACCAACACGAAACAAATAAAATAAAATAATGACTTTATAAAATTGTATTGAGAATTAAAACTTACGTTTTCGTGCCTTGGGCACGACTATATCATTCAAATAGAAAACAGAGTTTTACTTTCGAACTTGAAGAAGGCAGAGTTGTCATTGAAGGTTTCGTAAATGAAATAAATAATAAACTTTGTGTCGTGCCTAAGGCACGAACACTACGAATAAAGAAATAAAATCGTCGTGCCGAAGGCACACCCGATATGAACAAAAGAATGAATCAGCACGGCCACATTAAATGTTGCAAATGGGTCCCATGGCAACACCTTGACGGAAGTTTATTCGCCCTTTATTTTCATAGACAAAGAAACATTAAGTTTTCGTTCCGAAGGCATATCTTATATTGATATAATAAAATTAATTTACTAGTCGTGGACGACCATTACGAACAAAATTTCAAACTTGAAGCGTACACGAAGCCAAATAACGTCTAATCTTTACGTTTCAAACTGGAAGTCTTCATATGAGGTCAATGACGTCATGTTGGTTATGTTCCAAAGTCGTCAATAACATTTCGCGGATTTTTTTCAGTTTACTCGCAATCGTATGTGTATTGTATGTCCATTGTTTGAGGCTCTCCTTGGGTATTTCTTTAATAGTATTTAGCGTCGAAAACAAACACGATGTCCAAGAAAAAGAATTATAAGGATTAAACACTGTTTTTAGGAAATTATGTTTGTGAGTGAGCTGCCGGAGTTTATACATTGATAATTTCCTAAAAAAACAGTGTTTAATCCTATATAATCTTGAAATACGACGAAAAATCTTTAGTTAAATAAAATGAGATATTGGATACTTTGATTTAATTTATGTTTTTTTTTAATCGACTCCTTTCGCAGCTCTGCTGCAGTTTTCTTGTTTTTTTATTTTGGCATTCTCTCCGAGACTGCCAACTTTTATCAACTTCCGGACGAAAAGATATCAATCTCATCATAAGGAAGATTGTGTGTTGTATGCGCATGCCCATGTTGCTGTAGAGCTCTCTGTGCTCGCTAATAAATGTATTTTTACCAAATTAAATGCTGTTTTTATACTCAAAACGGCTGCATGAACAAAAAATATTACAACGGTTAATTCCGTCACAAATACCTGATCGATTCAGCAAACTCCTCCTATGTTCCACGGCTGTACCATAACAAATAAACAAAACGTTGAGCCTTGAAAACTTTCGACGTCATGGGGCCACACCAAGGTTTTATTTACATGTTGTTAACATTTATATTATTGAAACTGTTTCGCAAACCCGTTGTTTTGTTATGTGATATATTAATGTTATATTTATAGAGTTTATAAAATTTACTACACATGAAACTGTATTGATTTAGCAATTTAATACAGTATTTTTCTTCATGAGACACCCCATGCATGAAATATGACGTGACACATATTTTTACGTCGTTGACGTCAAAGGTACGGAAACGGACATCTAGAGATACGAAAAATGAAAATTTAAAAAGACGCAAATTTATTTAATACAGTTGGATGTTGTATTTAAAAAAAACCAATGGTTAAATCCGTAATATATCTGTTATTCAGCTATCAGACAGGGTATATAATGTGACATTCCCGGCTTATGATCACATTATATACCCTGTCTGATAGCTGAATAAGTATTATATATACCATGGATCTTACGAATTAACTTATTTAAACCAACGAATCCGAAGGATGAGTTGGCTTAAATAAGTTCATGAGTAAGATCCATGGTATATCACAGGTACTTGTGGACAGGACACAGCATCCCCCTTTTTACACCCTACCCCCCCTTTTTTAATTTTTTGTATATATGTCGACTGATGCAATCAGAAAACGGCATCTCTATATACATATCAGTCGACTTATGCAATCAGAAAACGGCATATTATTGCTGTTTTACATATTTCTAAGCCATGGAAATGAAAAAAAAAAAAAAAATGAAAAAAGGGGGTAGGGTGTAAAAAGGGGGGATGCTGTGTCCTGTCCACAAGTACCTGTGTGGTATATATGATTTGTAACAAAAATTGTATGATTGTAAAAGTTCACTATTTTTAAGTTGATTATTGCATAAAAACATCAAAGGAAAAATACGTATTTATGTTACAACATATATTGTAACATAAATACAACATATATTGTAACATAAATACAACATATATTGTAACATAAATACGTATATATTGTAACATAAATACGTATTTTTCCTTTGATGTAATACGTATAATATGATTGATTGATTGATTGTATAATATGTAATTTCTGTTACAAAACATATATACCATGGATCTTACTCATGAACTTATTTAAGCCAACTCATCCTTCGGATTCGTTGGTTTAAATAAGTTAATTCGTAAGATCCATGGTATATATAATACATATAGAGTGGTAGAAATTTGGTCATTATTTTTTTAAAGTGTATTTAAGAACAACAAACATATGCTATCTTTCAAGTTTCACCCAAGAAGCACACGAGACGAGAAATCACCCCGCAGATTAATTTGTTATTAAAATTAATGTGGCGTTAAGCAGCATAAACCGTGATTAATGTGTATCTTAATACCGGATTTGTAACTCGAATAAAATTAATTCAGAATGGTTGGAGTTGTATTAAAATAATAAATTGACATAGACACGACAGTTTAATTGTCATGGTGATTGAAAACGTTTACTTTAGTGTTGCGTTTTTAACGAATTTCAGAATAATTTGTAATCATGATAAAAATATACAGTACCCCTGCCTGTAAATATCTACAATTTATATATTATGATATTCGCTGAATATAACAGATTAAGCTTAATAACATTTTCTTCTAATTAAATAAAGCATAATCAATATTTATGAATATTAAACAGTCATACACGTATTTTAAGTGCCTGTCACGCGTAACATTTTACAACCTTTACTCCTATATCTGTGTAACAAAAGTATAGAACTCGTCGAATTTTCGTGAAATTTTGTACAACACTTTCATATGACGGCATAATAGAAGGGTCGACGTCATTTTAGATTTGGACGCCAACTACGCCATGTTCGATAAAAAATCTACAATGTAAAATTCTGTCACAATTGATGTACTATGAGTGACAAAGTGGAAACAGATGACAAATAAGTGATCAAGAAGTTTTCAGTAAGTAACCAAAATATTATGTAATAATCCTTTTATGATGACAAATTATTCAGCACAACTATTTGAAAAATGGTCAAGTATTTATTTTATAAGAGCATTTTAAAGACGTCAGTTAAAATTGTCCAAAGTGTGAAGTTAATCCGTCTTGACGTTAAGTAGCGAAATTCACGCGTATGAAAAATACCGTATCTGATAATGAAAAAATAAATAAAATGACTGAAATACGTCTTTTTTGTCATATATCATAATATTACAATGACTTTGGATTTTAACAAGAAATAGGAAAACTGCATAAAAAAATGTCCGTTATACAGAAATGTCCAATGTTACATTTTTCAACCAGAAACGTCATTCAATGTCTTCGCATGGTAGAATGAAATCCGACATAGCATGTTGAATTGTCCACGTACAAACAAAAGAAAATCATTCTCAAAATACGTTTTTGATCTACATTGTATAGTTGAAATTTCTTTGGAATTGACTGTAAAAAGAAAAAAATGCAACGTAAAATGCTTGTCCCATACAAATGTCCAATAGTCTCATTTTTGACGTCAAACGTCATTAAAATTTAAAATCTAAAACCATATGGTAAAAATTATACGACCATAAAAAAATAATTCGCACACCAAAGAAAAATATGAAAACATTTTAGAAATACGTTTTTTACATTAATTTCAAATTTGTAATTCTTTTTCGATGCACTTCAAAAAACAAAAAAATATACCCGAAAATGCTTGTCCCAAAAAATGACCAATATTGCAGGCTGAACTGTGAACGTCGTCAAATATCAAAATGTCTTGACGTAATGAAAAAAAAATACCTCACCGATCTTCAAACAATTTGCAAATAAAACTCCCCTTTACTAACCTAAATGAGTGATAAATAAAAAAAAAATAAATAAAATGTTTACATACGTGTACTTTATTTTCAGAAATGAAATTATCAACAAATCTGGATTTAATATGGAACGTAATTTGTTTCTTTTTTCTTCTTTTTTTTATGCATGATGTGCTATTTACAACTGCATAATACACGTTTGTCATCTATCTTTATGTGTTTTTCTTTCTTTTTGTGTGTGGCAAATTTGGAAAACAAATCTTCCGAAGTTTGAATTCTTTATTCAGAAACAAGCAATGTATAAGTAAAAATAGTCTTTGATATATTTACTTCACATATTTTCAAAAGGCTGTTTATTTTTAATTTCACATTTAAAATAAAACAATGTATTTTTATATTCTCTTGAAACGAGGAAAGGTAAATTTGACAGACGTTTATAATGCAAGTGTAAATTATGACATCCCAAACACACATAAAAATAACCTTCATATGGTCCTATATAAAATGGATTGATTAACGTTACGTTTGGTAACGACGTATATTAAGTATTTGAAAATACATTATGTTTGATTATATTCACTCGTATATTCTCAATAACAATAGATGTTTGTTTGTTTGTTTGTTGGGTGGTGTTTAACACTACTTTCAACAATATTTCAGTTATATCCTGGTGGTCAGTTTTATTGGTGGAGGAAAGCTGAGGACCCGGAGAAAACCACCGACCTGTCGCAAGTCACTGACAAACTTTATCACATACTGTTGTACATCAGTCGTCCTGATCGAGATTCGAACTCACAACATCAGTGGTGATAGGCACTGATTGCATAGGTAGTTGTAAATCCAACTACCATACGATCACGGCTACGACGGCCCCTCGATAACAATAGAGTGTTTACAGCATCAACAATGAGTATCTTACAAGATAGTTTGCGTTTCATTATTGTCACCATACTTTCCACCAAGAGAGAATTAAACTTGTAGATTACTCTCATAAAATAATTGTTTTATTTGTAATGCTAAACCGTCATAGTGATTGAAAATGGTAAATATACAGCCTTGGGATATGTAGTTTGTGCAATCTAAATCATATCTCCCACTGGCTCCCATTTACTGATATGTTGCGGCGTGGGAGCCACAACATATCAGTAAAGAGGAACAAGTGAGAGATCTGATTTTAATCAGAGTGGCAGTTTGTGCCGATCAAAATAAACATTAAAGTGTTCAAACGTATCTTAACCAGTATGTTTGTAACAATAAAGTGTTCAAACGTGTCTTTTACAACGTGTAATTACAAACATACTGGTTAATTAGACACGTTTGAACACTTTATTGTTTATTTTAATATGTACATGTATATAGGATTCTGCATGTAACTTTATTTTACCATTTTCCCCATCAGAATTTGAAATCATTTTTTCTTCCTGTGAAATACACTGGATTTGAAAATTGACTTTGCTATACAAACGATACTAAATGAAGCTTCCGGTACACACGATCTCCCTAATTTCTTGATTTTTTTCTCACATGGTAAAATAGGGTTATTGGTTATTGGTATTCAACGCCACCTTTAACAATAATATATCACCGTTATATCGTGACAAGTTGTATTGATAGACGAAACCGATGTATCTGGAGAAAACGACCGACATGTCGAAAGGCAAATTTTATCACAGTATAGTTGGACATTTTTGCGACATGATTTAGTTCAAAGAGTAGCCATTTGTTTAACTCTTACTAGATTTATATTTTTGTAACGATGTTATAAAGTAAAATGAATTCAACTGGTCTTTAAAATGGGCAAAAGCTTTCACCAATATATCCAATCAAATTTGGGATCCCTGTTCAAAGATAGACATATTAAATGTATTGATTTGTTTGTAGTTTCTGTATTTTCTACAATAACATATTAATTCAATAAATGTCGCTTTAACAATATCCGTGTTCACACAGTAACATGAGACTTGTGGTTGTGTTTTGTCCGTATTTCTAACCTCTTAATGCTAAGTCGGGCACAATGACAAAGGTATTTGGGTCATTATTTGCTCTAGGGACCATTTGTGTGGACATGCAGTGAAAAATTAAAACTGAACTGAAACTAGAAAACTTCATAATTTTTATACAGCTACATATTCACTGTAACTGAAAAAAAAGGTACAAGGATAATACGAGTATCAGATTTTTTTCCCCGTATCATCAAAGGAATCCTCCTCCTATTTTCACGTAACATGGACAGACATGATCAAATTAATAATTTCTGTGATTTTTAAATATTTAAACCCACTAATAACCATCAATTACCAAGCACAAGCTTACAATTATTCATTATAAGCTATTTATTTCATCAAACAGAGAAAATTTGATGGCCTTAATGACAGAAACCAGTTGTACATTTTCAAGAAAAATCTACCATGAAATATAATTTTGCTACAACACCATTTAAGTGGTAGGACTCTTTCAATCTGTTGAAATTTTGAAAGACCCTGATTGGTAGCAGAATAACATAGCTTATAACACCACTTTACAGTCCGAATAAAGAATAATCAGGTTGTTGAAATCACACTGCACAACAAGTCGTTATCATGTAACATGGACAGACATGATGGAAAATAAAACTTTATACAAACAGAATGATAAAGATTGTTTTATATCATCTTCAACTGACCAAAAAGGTTCCTCCAGCAGTTTAGAAAGATCCACATACATCAAATTTCAACTCCAGAAAACATACAATGGCTTAATTTGGGGGCCGAATACTGAGTGAACATTTTCAAAATCAACAGAAAGACCTTATGTCTTCTGTGCGAAAACTATCAATATTGAAAATAGTAAAATAATTAAATTTATTATTATTAGTATAATAATTAAACTAAATTTTATTTAATTGTCTTTATGAGTGTCTTTATCTAGATCTGTGCAAGCTAAGTCAGTCTAAGCTGGACCATCCTTGAATGTACTGTCTAGAAATAAAATTAAATATCTGTCCAGTTACATGCATTTTCATGATATGACAAAGTAATTAACAGATTTAATGTCAGTTAATCATTTTTGTCCTAGCTAGTAGACGATGCTTCAGTAATCTTTAATATTGTCACAGGGTGATTAATTTGATTTACAGGTTTTCAAATTTGTATATTCTGACTTAATCTGTCTGTCCTTGCTACATAATTTTTTTAGCAATGTCTGTCCAAAACAACTTATCTCGATTGATGATCGTCTGCATTTTTACCACACTGCGATATTTTTGTAATCCAAGTGTCCACAATATTCTTTTACAGTGAATGATGTGTAAGAACGTTAATATCAATTAAAACCTGGTGTCCGCTATCGTTTTTGTTTGATTATTTTCACACTAACGTAACTTAGATTTTTAACGTAACAATTTGGACAGACAAACTTCCTCGTTGTCGAGCTGTTATCCCCTGAACTGGAGGATTCCATCAACTGGATATAATAGATAAAGAGACGTATGCGCAAACTCGAACCTCGTTTTAACATGCCTATTTTTATCGTTACCAAATTTAACAGTGGGGATTTCGCCTTAACGTAACCAGAACTTTCCATCAACATTTCAAAGTTGTTTTGGGAACTAACGAATGACAGCTTTCATAGATGAAGGTGAACGAGATAAATAAAACAGAGTTGACTGAGATAAATTTGTAAAGCAAATGACTTCTAAATAATTGGTATTAATACAAATCTTATCCAGCAAGTAATGGAAAGACGTTACGATAAAATTGTCAACAACTTTGCGATCTTGTAATTCTTTAAATAATTGAAAAATTATCTTTTTGAAAGCTGAGATTTGATTATTATAACCTTATTTGAGAATCTTTTCAAGCATGACCTGGTTTTTTAAACAAAACATGTGTAATTAATCCGGTGCATATAAGTACCGTTCATGTAGCGTTTATCGGTCGAAGCAAAGATTACCTCTTAACTTCATACTAACGGACCGTTTCACTATCATTTTGGAGTGTGACTTATATATGCTCATTGTTGATAATACTACCGTGACTGTGAAATGTAGAACAGCAATAAAATCATTGTTTCTTTGCTTTGATTTGAAGTCTAACTGTAATGTTGGATGCCTCTCATGTTCATTTACACCCATATCCCCTGGTTTTGTAATGCTGATGTACATAAGTTTACTGAATGATAAATCGGTGATATTTTAAAGCATAGGAATTTGCTGTGTTTCTTAGAACAAAATATAGAACGTACAAATCCATTTTTAATAGCAGTTGCATCATCAGTATATTTTAATATTATATTCATCATTTTATTTGGTATCAATGTACATGAAGCCAGTGTACTGGATGTATATTCAGAATGAGATAATATCAGCCCTACATATAGAAAATGAACGATTCTCGGTGATAAGTAAACTGCACCTACCCTGTTGTGTAATTTAGATTCCTTGTTCCACATGAAAGCACATTTTCAGAATTCTTTTCAGCTTGTTATGGTTTTCTCATGAAATATCAATACATCAGGCACCAACGTGTGTTTCATTGACAATTCTACTATAAATGACATTGGATAGTCTGGAATCTCTAGATTGCGCATGTCGATTCCAATAAATCAATAAATGGTTAAAATGAATAATTAATTTGTTTCCTAAACGTAATATTGGTGATATTAACAATTTTAGATTATGAATAAGTACCCGATTTTCAAACATCTCATTTTTGCGAAAAAATAAAAGTGGTTAAAGTGGTTAATGTTCTGTAAAAACGTTTGATTATGTTGTGTGTTTGTTGGACTAAAGAGGTCTACTGAACCTTGTTCTGAGAAATGCTATGGGTGTGGGTTTGAGTATTTTAGAAACATTTAAACTATTTGGTTATGGTAGATTCAAGTCAGTGAAATGAATATTTTGTATATAAAGTTGATTTCAAGATTTTGAACAAATATTTAGAAAATTACATCGGTATTCAGTATAAAATTATGTTTTACTTATATTTTACCACCCGAAATTAATGGAAACTGAGATGAGAAAAACAAAAGTAAAAAAAAAAACAAACAAAAAAAACCTAGAAGGAATTAAACACTACGCACATGTTTTTTTCTTCACCTTTATCAAATTAAAGAAAACAATTGTTGATTAACTTATTGATTACAGATGATTACGAAATTTAATTAAAGCGTAGGCTGTGAAGACGACCCGACACGCGAAAGGATCCATTTATGTCATCGTCATCATGAATTAATAATAAAATTAATGATATAAATATTTTCGACATCTGCTCATTTTCAGACAAGGAATTTCTATCAATATCCAAAATCCGTTTTTTTTCTCATGTCCAATTCCGTCTCCGGATTACATTTATATTTAATTTTTTTTTTATTTCGGAACATTTCTGATTTCTTTCTTTCGACAGAAGCCTTCCGAGAGAGTGAGATGAAAAGATGAACATTTTTGAAAACATAGAAAATGATTGAATGCATGCCATTTATTGTGAAGATAATGATTTAAAATGCCAGGTTGGAAGCCTGACTGTCTTAGAGGTTCAGTTTATGAGCCAGGTGATTAAAATAATATTGACGATCAAGTTCACAAAATACAGATCAAGATGGGTCGTCCAAGATAAAAAAAAAAAAAAAAAAAAATGAAAAAGAAAGACAAATAGGTCAAATATTTAGTTTTTGTGTATTTTTCTATAAAAGACAATAGTTAATGTGGCTAATATTTAACAAGTTTTCCATTGTGAACAGAATTAATAATAGCAACTGGCATGATTTTCATGAAAATCATATTTTTTATATTTTTTGCCCTTTAATTTTTTGTACAGTCTCTATATAATTGAAAAAAGTAGATTTGACCGTAACTGCCTTCATTAAAACAAGATTAGGAATGATATAATACTTTGTTTACCAATGCAACAAAACAGATTTAAAATCTGAAATGGAATTAATTGGACTATAAGTATAACTTGACAATTTGTTTGCAAATTCATGGTATAAAAAAATGTCTGATACTGAATGTATCCTCTTACAAAGTAAATAATAAATTAAGTAATCTAGTAAACAAAGTCCCATGCATTGTACATATTTAATTTTTATGCAAATATAGAATTATGGTGTTTAACAACACTTTCAAAATTATTTCAGTTATATCGTGGCGGTCACTTTTACCGGTGGAGGAAACCGGAGTACTTGAGAAAACCATTGACCTGCCGCAAGTCACTGAAAACTTTACCATATAAAGTTGTGTCGAGTACGCCTCATCTTGTGCAGGATTCAAACTCATAATTTTAGTGGTGCTGGGCACTGATTGCATACATTGTAGGTAGTTATAAATCCAACTACCATATGATCACTACCACGACAACCCCTTTTACAAATATAAAAATAAAATTAAACCATGTGCTTATCTGATGGACATACATTAGGTGTACTGTAGTTAAGTCGATAAGATGGTTTCTTCACTAAAAAATGGATAATGTGATTGCAGAACTTGTCTACACAAGATTCTACCGTCTTAGCTACATGTAGTAGGTTAATTACATCTGTATGGTCATTTTTGTGCAGTCTATTTTCATGTTGTTTGTTTAATTCTTGATAGTTGTCTTTTGGAAAGGATCTTTTGTTTGATTGAAATTATTTCAAAACAAATTTTTTGTTTTTCAGATCCTTTAAAGCTAAGAGAAAGACGACATGACCACAACTCAAATACAGATGAAACAAGTGAAGGTTTGTCTTTCAATTTAGAGGACATATTTGATGTACTAGTACAGTCAGATGGCAGTACATGGCATGATAAATCACTGTGATAGACATACAATGTATCACACACCTTGGTGATATAGATATATCTCTTGTTCTGTTTAATATATCTTCAGCATTTCTATTGTATTTAGAATGTTCCTTGCCATCACCCAAAATGCAATAGAAAGTAAGTAAATAGATTAAACAGAGCAAAAGATATATCAGTACTGCTTAGAAGAGTTATGCATCTATCATGCTATGTCTCAGACTGTACTGTATTTGATAGTATATAGTGAAACCTGTCTTAATGGAACCCTGAATGAAGCATGACCGAATTCCTATGTAAATAAACCAACATCAAATATAGTTCCAATTTTAAAAATTGTCTTTGGAAATTTAATCTGTTAATCCAAACTAATGGTCCCATTCGCGTTCAGTTTATAGAGGTTTGAATGTTTTAACTGATAATGACAATTGCATTGACATGATAAGTATGACTCGTACCCTAAAATGAGTATGAAATGGCCCTTAAACCCTAACCTGCTGTTGAGTGGTACTCTTTAATTCTGTGAATAAGTGCTACATCTGGGCATCTTTTATTTTTAGCTCACTTGGCCAAAGGCCATGTGAGCTTTTGTCATCACTTGGCATCCATCGTCTCTTAACTTTTCACATGTAAACTTCCTCTCTGAAACTACTTGGCCAAATGTACTGAAACTTGGTAGGAAGCATCTATGGAAGGTCCTCTATAAAGCAGGCCTTGACATTAACGTTTGTCCGATTGTCCGGTACCAGTGAAAACTGAGTTGTGATGTCGGACAAGTAGATCTTGTATCATGGTTGAACTTATCCGACGAGACAAGTGAAAAAATGACTGTCCTATCTTTTGGAGGTTATTTTGTATGATAAAAATGTGTTGCTTTGTCATTTTGACAGACAAAAACTTCATAAATAATTATTTCAATGTGTTTAAAAATATCGGTTTCCATTGAAGTACACTATCGTTAATTATAACGGTGAACCAAGAGATATTCCGAACATATACTTGATCCGTATCTTTTCAGCGATTTGATTAAACGACAACTGGCATTAAGTAATTATAATGAAATAGAAATCGATTTGTTTATAGTGTTTCCTTCCCCTACACAATAATTGATAATTCCCTGGAAACGTAAATAAAATGTCCATCAGCATGGATCTATATCCCCTGATCTTAGAAAGTACGGATTTACAACAAGCGGCGGAGATCAATTCAACCAGAAAGGTTAAGGCGTCTGATGTTAATTTTCCATTGAGGGACATTCAGTAGCTGATTTTGATACACAATCTGCATTCAATAGATGGTGAACAACGACGTTCAAAGCATCCTGGATTCAATCCACATTAGATGGGCCTGCTATTCGAGAACCAAACTTAGAAATTGATGATTAAGACACTCATACCATTATGGCATCGTTTGATACCAATGACTTTATGACTTACATATGTCTAAGTGTATGTTAATTTGTTGATTAAAGATGTCATAATCATAATTTCTGTTAGTATTAATGACAGGATGCGATAATGTTTGTGACACAATAACCAAAACATTTTACACAAATTGCTGATAATTATTCTCTAGTTTTTGTAATTTTTATTAATTTTTTTGGACAACTAAAAGATTGAGTCGGACAAGTACTTTTTTTAGTTAGTTGTCCGAAGGGACAAGTTAAAAAATATGTTAATGCAGAGGCCTGTAAAAGATTGCTCATTTCGTCATGATCCGTTAACAAACATGGCTTTCATAGGCAATTCTTGTTTCTGGTTGGTTGATTTCTAAAAATAATCTCCTCGGAAACTACTTTGCCAAATAAAGCGAAATATTATAGGAAGCATCGATGGAAGATTCTCTGTTAGATTTCCTCATTTCATCCCGATCGGACAAAAAACATGGTTGCCATGGATAATTCTTGTTTCTGATTGGCTGATATTTTACAAATCTTCTCCTCTGAAACTATGAGGCACAATTGTTACCTTGTAGGAATGATGTACAAAATTAACATATTCCGTGCCAATCAGACAACTAATATGGCCACCATAGACAGTTCTTGTTTGTGATTGGCCAATTAAAAAAAATCTTCTCTAAATGGTTTGGCCAAATTAATTGAAATTTGGTAGGAAGCATGTATGAAAGGTTCTGTGTAAAGTTTCCTAAAAACAAAATGACTGACGAGCGACACAGACTCAGCCCACTGAGCCTCTAGTTTACTGTTATTTGGTGTATAGAATTTTATTTCCCAGATCCTGGTTTAAAAGCATACATGTATTATTTTGTCTGCAGTCTTAATTATTTTCTGCTACCATGCTGACATCTGGCCTAGATTTAATACTGATTGAATAACTCTCTCAGAATGTAAACCATTTAACCCATATATTTTATTTACAGATGATAAGAAAGGTGTAGCTATCATTGAACTGTACAAACAAAATGGATGTGGACTGGGATTTATTGTGTCAGGTAATATAATCTAAGAAATTTTGAACTAATTATTTGATGGCATTAGATGAGTTGAGTAATTTATGGAAAAATTATTATATGTGAGCATGTACATGTATATATGGTTATCCCAGATTATAAAAATAAAAGTGAAATGCGACTACTTTAGTACTATAGAATTGAATTTTACTGGTGCAATAGTCTCCATGTTATGACAACACTCTCTGCAATGAAGTAGTGACCTCTAATGAGGGGGACAATTTAGTATTATTATAACTATCTTAGTACATCTGAATTCTGGCTTGATAAGAGGTATGGCCTTTGGTGTGTGTATAATAGAGGGACTACTGTACATATATTTTAAACAGACATGGGGTTAGGGTTATGATGTTTAATGCTACTTTCAACAATAATTCAGTTATATCGTGGCGGTCAGTTTTATTGGTGGAGAAAACCACTGACCTGCTGCAAGTTACTGACAAACTTTATCGCGTAATGTTGTATCAAGTACACCTCGCCATGCGCAGGTAAAGAGACAAATATTCAAACACTATTCTGTTTTATTCTAGAAATGCAGCACAAGTTTAGATTCTTTTGAAAAAGCTTTGGTTTTGTCTCCACATTTTACAATGTTACCATAAAATCAGAATGTATTCATTATCAGAACTCCTTTATTAGAACTTCATTTCTGTATTTTAGGTGGTGAGGATAAAGGCTTTAGACCTACAGTGTCTAGTATCAGGCCAGGAGGAACAGCTCATAGGTATGAATTCTAAAAGGGTTTAACACCACTTCCAGTTTTATTGATGGAGGAAACCGGAGTACCAGGAGAAAATCACAGACCTGTTGCAAGTCACTGACAAACTTTATCACATAATGTTGTATTGAGTACAACTAGCCATGAGCGGGATTCGAACTCACAACTTTGATATTAATACGCAATGATTGCACAGGTAGTGATAGATCCAACTCCCATACGACCATGACGGCCCCCTGAATGAATTCTATTAATAACATCAACATAAAAATCAAGTATGAAGACTGGAGTTTTTCCTTTTTATATGCCTGTTTCGAGACTGGCCGTATTATGTGATTGGGTATGGCGGGCGGCGTGCGGGCATCCATACAGGTTTCCGCACAATAACTTTAGTTCTGTATATTAGATCTTTACCAGACTTAGCCGCATGAATCCCCTGTGCAAGGGGAAGAACCCTGTTTATTTTGGGGTCATTAGGTCAAAGGTCAAGGTCACTTACTATAACTATAATTTTTGACAACAGGGTCGTTTCCACATGATAACTTTAGTTCTGTATATTGGATCTTTACCAAACTTGACCACATGATTGCCCTGTGGAAGGGGAAGAACCCTATATATTTTGGAGTCATTTGGTCAAAGGTCAAGGTCACCGTTACTATAAATAATTTCTTTTACCGTTTGATAATTTATATAGACGGGCATATTTTGTGATGCACACATTTCTTGTTGTAATTCAATTATAGAAATGATCTTTAGCACAGTATCATCTTATTTTGAAGGATCAGTCTGAAACACTATTATCTCATTAACATCTTGCACAAGAAAATAAGTTATCTATTAAATTAATTACATATCTGTATCGATAGTAAATGTCGTGTGTACAAAAAAAATTAAAACCACTCGAATGATTGAAATCATTCTGAGGAATACCTAAAAGTATAAGATAGAAACCTTTTTATGAATTAATATTGATAAAATCGTCTCAACAGAATCTCTAGATTTATTACTAAAGATAGAAATAAAATCTATTTTATTGACTGAAAACTTACAAGGTTTAGTGTGATGATGTATTACAGTATGTGGGGGTGTTACTGAATTACCAGTGTAAGTCTTTTATTTTTATGTGCATCATTACAAACATCTTGCCATTTTTTTTATCAGTGAAACAAATTCTAGCATGGAAAACTTGCTATGAGCAGTAAAATAAATTTCTGAATTGCCATCACTTGGCGTCCGTCGTCTGTAAACTTTTCACATTTCAAGCTTCTTCTCCGAAACCACTGGGCTGATTGGAACCAAACTTAGCAGGATGGTCCTCTACAAATTTACTGTTTTTCGTTCCAGTCGGATATTCAATATGGCTGCCAGGGCCAATAATATGCTCTGATTGGCTGAAATTTCAAAGATCTTCTTCTCTGAAACTAATGAACTGACTGAACCCAAACTGTAAATGAAAGATCATTGGAATGTCCATTACCAAGTTTCTGTTTTTTATGCCGATCGGAAATCCAAGATGGCCGCCATCGCAATACATAGATTAACATTGGACCCTATGGGAAAATGTTCAAATGCCTTCTTCTCAGAAACTACAAATATGATTAAAGCCAAACTGTACATGAATGTTCATTGGACAGTCCTCTACAATCTCAAGGTTTTTTGTTCCGATATGAAATTCAAAATGGCGGCTACGGCAGGACTTAGTTTAACATTGGACCCTATGGGAAAAATGTTTCAAAATGCTTCTTCTCTGAAACCACTTGGACAGTTGAAACCAAACTGCCCAGGAATGATCATTGGAAGGTCCTCTACAAAGTTTCTGTTTTTTATGCCGATCGGAAATCCAAGATGGCCGCCACCGCAATACATAGATTAACATTGGACCCTATGGGAAAATATTCAAATGCCTTCTTCTCAGAAACTACAAATATGATTAAAGCCAAACTGTACAAGAATGTTCATTAGTTGGTCCTCTACAAACTTTACGTTTTTTGTTCCGGTATGAAATTCAAAATGGCGGCTACGGCAGGACTTAGTTTAACATTGGACCCTATGGGGAAAATGTTTCAAAACGCTTCTTCTCTGAAACCACTTGGACAATTGAAACCAAACTGCCCAAGAATGATCATTGGAAGGTCCTCTACAAAGTTTATGTTTTTTATGTCGATCGGAAATCCAAGATGGCCGCCACCGCAATACATAGATTAACATTGGACCCTATGGGAAAATGTTCAAATGCCTTCTTCTCAGAAACTACAAATATTATTAAAGCCAAACTGTACATGAATGTTCATTGGATGGTCCTCTACAAACTTTACGTTTTTTGTTCCGGTATGAAATTCAAAATGGCGGCTACGGCAGGACTTAGTTTAACATTGGACCCTATGGGGAAAATGTTTCAAAACGCTTCTTCTCTGAAACCACTAGGACAATTGAAACCAAACTGCCCAGGAATGATCATTGGAAGGTCCTCTACAAATTTTTTGTTTTTTATGCCGATCGGAAATCCAAGATGGCCGCCACCGCAATACATAGATTAACATTGGACCCTATGGGAAAATGTTCAAATGCCTTCTTCTCAGAAACTACAAATATTATTAAAGCCAAACTGTACAAGAATGTTCATTGGATGGTCCTCTACAAACTGTACGTTTTTTGTTCCGATATGAAATTCAAAATGGCAGGACTTAGTTTAACATTGGACCCTATGGGAAAAATGTTTCAAAACGCTTCTTCTCTGAAACCACTAGGACAGTTGAAACCAAACTGCCCAGGAATGATCATTGGAAGGTTCTCTACAAATTTTATGTTTTTTATGCCGATCGGAAATCCAAGATGGCCGCCACCGCAATACATAGATTAACATTGGACCCTATGGGAAAATGTTCAAATGCCTTCTTCTCAGAAACTACAAATATTATTAAAGCCAAACTGTACATGAATGTTCATTGGATGGTCCTCTACAAACTTTACGTTTTTTGTTCCGATATGAAATTCAAAATGGCGGCTACGGCAGGACTTAGTTTAACATTGGACCCTATGGGAAAAATGTTTCAAAACGCTTCTTCTCTGAAACCACTAGGACAGTTGAAACCAAACTGCCCAGGAATGATCATTGGAAGGTCCTCTACAAATTTTTTGTTTTTTATGCCGATCGGAAATCCAAGATGGCTGCCACCACAGGTCATAGTATTAACACAGGACCATATCGGGAAAATACAGAAATATCTTCTTCTCTGAAGCTATTGCACTGATTGAACCTAAACTGTGCATCAATCTTTGGAAGGTCCTTTACAAACTTTGTGTTTTTTATGTTGATCGTAATTCCAAGATGACTACCACTGCAGGACATAGTTTTTACATAGGACCAATTGTTTTTTTTTAGAACCAGGTGAACGATACAGGCTCTTGAGAGCCTCTGGTTACTTTCATTTCTATCTGCAACATTTGAAGAAATCTCTATTTTTACTTTCATTTCTATCTGCAGCATTTGGAGAAATCTCTATTTTTACTTTCATTTCTATCTGCAGCATTTGGAGAAATCTCTATTTTTACTTTCATTTCTATCTGCAGCATTTGGAGAAATCTCTATTTTTACTTTCATTTCTATCTGCAGCATTTGGAGAAATCTCTATTTTTACTTTCATTTCTATCTGCAGCATTTGAAGAAATCTCTTTGTTTACTTTGATTTCTACAGTAATAAATAGATAATATTCTCATACCTATGAGAGAAAACAAGAATAAACAATATCTAAATAACTAAAAACAAGATGTGGATAGGTATGTTTATCTGTGTTTCTTGAGTCATATTTAGATCAATGAACGAACGTCTTGCCCCATTTCTATAATTTACTTTCTTACTCTAATTGACATGAAGGAAAATGTAAGCTTGAGACATTCTAAAATGTGTTTTAAACTCAAGAATATATATTAATATATTGGAAGAATGAGAGCATGCTAGTGGCAGTGCTATGCTTATATGTATGTAATGAATTTTGTTTTCTACAGTTACATTATAATGAATAAGATTTATATTACAAGGAAAATAGATGCCACATTAAAAAAAAACAGTATCTATACCATGTTTATGTTTTGTATTCATTTATCAGTACAAATGTACCAGAATTTAGTCAAGGCATGTCAGATTAAAACTTTTTACAAGAGAAAGCTGGATAATATTTGATATATAGAATTGTTTTTATGGTGGTTGTGGATTTGGTTTATGGCGTTTAACGCCACTTTCATAAATATTTCAGTTATATTGTGGCGGTCAGTTTTATTGGTCGTGGAAACCGGAGTACCCAGAGAAAACCTCCGACCTGTTGCAAGTCATTGTTGTTATGTGAAAAAATGTACCATAATGTTTGAAAATGACGTAACAGCATTAGAAATTTGTTAATGAATATGGAACTTTTTCAGTTAGCCCCAGTTAGTGCTGCATACTCAGTGGAGAAGCAGCAAATAGGGTTAGGGCTTTATGGTGTTTAACGCCACTTTCAATAATATTTCAGTTATATCATGGCAGTCATTTTATTGGTGGAGGAAACCGAAGTACCTGAAGAAAACCATTGATCTGCTTCAATTCACTGACAAACTTTATCACATAAAGTTGTATTGAGCACACCTCTCTTTGAACAGGATTTGAACTCACAACTTTAGTGGTGATAGGCACTGATTGCATTATGGGTTGTTGTAAATCCAACTACCATATGACAATGACGGTCCATGGTTTATTTTCACTCAAACCCAAATTTGACTAGAATCAACACTAACATGCCAACCATTACACCACCATGTTTATATTATTATTATATTCTAGATAGCAATAATACATTTATAATATTTCATGCCACGATATAGCTGAAATAAAAAAAGTAGGCATTAAACACCAATCAATTAATCAATTTCTAATATTGTTTGTTTATAGGTCTGATTCTTTAGAAGTTGATGATGTCATCTTGTCTGTAAACGGGATCAAGACGACAGGAATGAAACACGATGAAATTATCAACTTATTAAAGAACATTGGAGAACAGGTCATATTAGAAGTGGAATATCAACTCCCTGATAACTGTAAGTTAAAAGAAAGAAAAGAGGCATAATAATTTGTCATTGGAGAATAGGTTTATAGAAGTTAAATATAGACTTCCTGTTAATTGTAAGTTGTACCAGTTTTGATTCCTTTAATCTGCAATGGATATCAATTTATTTCTCTTGAAATATTTTAAAAAAAAATATTTCCTTCTTTTGTCATATTTGCTCATTTCAAACTTATTTTGTAAAATAATTATTGAGTGAGCTCCCCTGACATCACACTTAGTTTTTAATGCCAATTTTAAGAATGAAGAGTGTGAGGGAGGATTGTAATAGATCCCAGACTATGAAAGATGCAGTCATTATAAAAGTGCAATTGTTGGTAAATTATGTAACAAGTTATGGATATACCAGTATGTCTCACATAATCAATAGATCTGTATGACACATTATGATACACTTTAATCATTTATTAAATTTCAATTTTCATGAATAGTTCATTTGCATTGTCACCTCGTCAAGTTTTTCAGAGTGAAGAAATTTATGTTTTAAGATGGTATTTCTGGTATTTTATGTTAGATATATTTCAGTCAACTTATTATTAATTGTTAACAAGCAATGAAGATGTATTTTATAGATATTTTTTTTTTAATGTAGACCTTGTAAATTATATATACAGTAATCTTCATCTTTGAAGGCTACTCTACCAAAGGCCACCCTCTATGCTACTAAATTGCCCCCCTGAAAAGGGGCCATCCCTCTTATAAGGCCACTTTTGTTATTAAAGAAGAGGTGGTCTAATTATGAAGAGGATTACTGTACTAATATGCCTTCTAATGAATATCATGACACATGGGTCGTGGTCGTGATCGTATGGTAGCTGGATTTACAACTACATATGCAATCAGTGGCTATCACCACTAAAGTTGTGAGTTTGAATCTTGCTTATGGTGAGGTGTAATCCATACAACATTATGTGATAAAGTTTGTCAGTGACTTGTGGCAGGTTGATGGTTTTCTCCTGGAACTCCAGTTTCCATCACCAATATAACTGACTGCCATCATATAAATGAAATATTGTTGAAAGTGACATAAATTCCATAACCCAGTACACATGTACATTATATATTTTCCTTGTTTAATACAGTTGTTTTGGGGTATCAAATATTTTAAGTGTGTACATGTATGTACTTTTTTCCTCCATAAAGCCAACAATCCCTTAAGTCCAGCATGTCTTAGAGTAAGCCCTGAATATTACTACCCTTGAAAGAACAAGTATTTTCATGATACTTGGTATCCATAATTATTAAAATATCATCAAATATTAAAAGTGAAAAAAGAGGTCACTCTAACTTCTATTAAAGATATTGATAAAACTACAACTTGAAGAAAAAATATTTCTTGTCAAGTAAATATTATGTATAGAAAAACTGAATAAATTACAATATTCATAATTATCTCATTTGTACTTTTATTAGAAAACTTAAATAAGGGTTAGGGGTTAAGGTTATGGTGTTTAACGCCACTTTCAATAATATTTCAGTTATATCTTGGTGGTCAATTTTTATAGGTGGAGGAAACTGGAGTACCCGGAGAAAACCTCCTTCGTCGTTATATAGGTTGAGGACCTTTGTGGTATAATGACTGAGCTGAATATTTAATGTGTTATTATATCTGTTTCAGCTTTTTCCAATTCATTTTCTGTTTGCTGTCTACAACATACAGTTAGACTAGAAAGGGATAGTGGAGGATTTGGTTTTACATTACGTGGTGGTTATGACCATATACCTAATAAATCCAGAGCTCTAACAGTGACACAGTTACGTCCAGGAGGATCAGCTGATAGGTACTTGATACTGTCTGAAATAGATATATTGTCTGAAAATGTCATTTGCACTACAAAGACTTGAAATATATGTGTTAATATCACATATGTTTAATGCATGTACATATTTTATACAAGACATTTTTTATTCCTACATGTATACTATATGTTGAGTTTATATATTATAACAATATACAATATAGGTACATTGTCAGAAAATATTAGATTTATTTGTACGAGCATTTGAAAAAGGTAGAAAAGCGAGTCTGTTTTGCAGCAAGTGCAAATTGATATTTTATTTACCAACAATGTATGTATATTGTGTTTATCCTGCAAAATATCAAAAAGTCCAAAACAACTGCCATATTGTTTTCAATGATGTAATCCATCACGTCTGCTCTTATGCTGTTACCGTTTCTTACTGTTGCTCTACATGAATCAGGTACCAGAAAAACTTTATTAGGTCCATGACTAAGTAACACTGAAGTTTATTTTACCATTTTATTAGTACTCAAAATCACACAATTGCAGAATAAAGGCATGTACAGTTGACTCTCGTTGTCTCGAACTCGGTTGACTCGAATTTCCGGTTGAGTCAAATTTTTATCGAAGTCCCGAACTTCGTTGTGTATAAATATATATAATTTGACTCCTGTTGAGTCGAATTCGGATGAGTCGAAATTTCGGTTGTCTCGAATAAAAGTTTTGGTCCCGAGATGTAGAAAACCATATTATTTACATTCGTTAAGTCAAATTTATCTGTCAAAACATGTGTATTACCTTGGGATTAAAATCGGATCACAGGTGAAACATCCCGTCATTGACTTTGACATTTTTACCTTAGGCTATTTCACATGTTTATTTTAACAATCTGTCAAATTAATTAGTGATAATATTTGAATTGGCTTGGTATCAGGGCTCCCACTACTTTGAAATCAGAGGGGGAAGTGACTTCTCTTTCAGGTGCTGACAAAAGAGAAAGTGAGAGACAACGGAGAAGTGGTGAGAGTACAGGGAGAAGTCAAATATTTCTCTAATTGTACCACTTTTCACATTCGCGGGGCATTATCGTGGCATTCGTATGTTATAATGTACTTGCTATGCATTAAGGTATATTCAGTAGTTGTTTAATTCCTTGTTTTTGTTAGCATATCATCTCGCTGATTTACATATGTCCTTGTATTTGTTTTTTGTTTGTTTGTTTGTATTAAATAAATCCTTTTCAGATTCTTTGTTTTGTCTTGCAGATGATAAAGGCACATATATGATAGTCAACTGTTTTCCAATAAATAATAAATAAATAAAATTGAATAATAAATTTAATTTCAACATCAGCTTTGTTTCAAACAAGTCACACATAGATAAAATGACAAAACATTAGATAAGATAAATATATGCAAAAAAATAAAAATGAATCAAATTTTAATGAGTGTATATTATTTACATTGCTTCTCTTTAATCACTGACTGATATTAATTAAGAAACTAATCATATCCACAAAGTTAACAATCCCTTTGGATAGCCACCATCAAACCCCAAATAAATGAAATGAAACAATACCGACGTTATTTTACCGAGTACGGATCCGTAATACAGTTTTTATATTCATAACTGTTTCGATTACGTCGCTTTAGAATGGCGGTTTGAAAAACGGAAATTTTGTAGTAAAAATATACTGATGTTTTACTGTTAAAACAGTTAAAATTAGCAAAGCGACTTGGTAAAATTACAGGGCGACTTCCACTTCTCTTTTGGCACTAGTACAAAGCGAAGTGAGCAGCCACAAGGCGACTTCTTCGCCCGAATCGCCCTCCAACGGGAGCCCTGCTTGGTATAATCTATTATGTCACAGGTTAAATGTGTACAATAACAAATTATCAATTTATAATAAGTGCGCTTGGGTCGGCATACATCAATGATTGTGAAAAGTACACAACGGAAGCGTTTTATCTATTGATTTATTTGTCGGAAATTAATTTTCATTAAAGATGTATAATTTCTCAATTTTGAGAGATTTAAAAAAAATGTTACTCTTAATTAACTGTTGTAATAAAAGGGGAAATCACGCTATTTCTCAGAAGCGGCGTTATTTTCGGTCGAGAAAAGTTTTATTTTACACTTTATTGAATCAATGCAACACAACAGATAAACATAATCATACACACAAAAAAAAAAGATATCTAGCAGTTATCAGTCATTCCACAAGATTCAAAGAATTTAACAGAAAAAAACCAGCAACAAAAACATCGAATAAGTTTTAAATCGTTCCGAGAATCGAGACATGCGATGCTGGTTTTAGCTCTTCAAAATTTTGCTCAAGTTGTCTCCCTTTCGTCGTTAAACAAACTACACTTCCGGTATTTTCATAGCTCCTCTTGAGTCGAACTACGGTTGACTCAAATTTTTTCCATGGTCCCATCGAATTCGAGATAACGAGAGTCAACTGTATATTCCTTATGTTATTTTATAATACTACATGTATAGAAGTAGTTACCGGTATTGTGTATTAATATACATGTATGCCATCGTCTGTGGCTGTTTTCAAGGAAAAAATATACATGCACAAGTTTTAATTTTCTAGCAGCGATATGGTGAATAGTTTTTGTGATCTGAGATGAAAGTTTCCTCTGATCAGCAGATTTCCTCTTTTTTTATCAAAATATTTGAATAGAAAATGTGTCAAACTTGATCCAATCAGCCAGAAAATGAAGGTGTAGGGCAAATGTAGAGGTGTTTTCATCACTGAGCTCTTGGATCTCTGTGTGATTAGATAAGTTTTTCAACTACTTTTTGTAGAAGGTTCACAATTATAGTCCAATCCTATGGTACCACAGGTTCTATGATACCATGTGTGTTCACATGCTATTCCAAACAATTTTTGTCGCCATTTTACAAATTTTACTACCACAGTACCATAGGACCCCAATATATATTGTATTTGTATATCTTTATTTATAGGGAAGGATCAGTGCAGGTTGGAGACAGGATTATTGCCATTAATGAATACAATGTTGCCCATTTTACCCTGTCTGAGGCCTCAATGTTTTTACAGCAGTGTGGACATGAAGCTAACTTTACTGTAGAATATGATGTATCTGTCATGGGTATGTATATAATTAGATACAGTGGGACTTGTGCAATCCGACACATGAGTTTTCCGACATCCTGTGACATCCGACAAAAATTTATGGTCGCAAGGTATTTCTAAAACAAAACTGGAGTATTCCGACATCCTGTAAGATCCGACACATTTCTCTGGTCCCCAGGTGTGTCGGATTAGACAGGTTCCACTGTACAACCCAAGGACAATATTAATTCTCCATCTTTTTGTCTACCCTTAGTTCTTTATTTGGTTGACGACTGGACAGGAAAAGTTGTGGAGTAGTTATAGTGATTGGCTGTCTAGAAAATTAAATTACTTCTTGATATTAGAAATTAAAAAAAATTCTATAGGTCGAGTTCTGAGTATTTTTGCACCTTTAACACAACTACACCCATATTATAATGATAACCATGTAGGTGATACAGACCCAGGCTTAATTAGTTTCAAAACAAGTACTGTTCAGAATTCAACATGACTATTAATCAACCATTCAATATCATGGAATTAATTCTACTTCAAAGGTTTTGGTATTATGTTATGATGTTGGCAAATATTTACATACTTGCCTAACAGTTTTCAAAAACAATTTCCATTGAAATGATTATGGTAGTTTTTTTTTTGAACAAATAGTTTTTGAAAGGGTAACACTTGATTGATGTGTCAACATTAAAAAGGACAATTAGTTGGACATGTTGAATACATGTGCTTAGTTGGAAATGTTGAATGCATGTGTTTAGTTGGAAATGTTAAATACATGTGTTTAGTTGGACATGTTGAATACATGTGCTTAGTTGGAAATGGTGAATACATGTGTTTAGTTGGAAATGTTGAATACATGTGCTTAGTTGGAAATGTTAAATACATGTGTTTAGTTGGACATGTTGAATACATGTGCTTAGTTGGAAATGTTGAATGCATGTGTTTAGTTGGAAATGTTAAATACATGTGTTTAATTGGACATGTTGAATACATGTGCTTAGTTGGAAATGGTGAATACATGTGTTTAGTTGGAAATGTTAAATACATGTGTTTAGTTGGAAATGGTGAATACATGTGTTTAGTTGGAAAGGTTGAATACATTTGTTTAGTTGGAAATAGTGAATACATGTATTTAGTTGGAAATGGTGAATACATGTGTTTAGTTGGAAATGTTAAATACATGTGTTTAGTTGGACATGTTGGAAATGGTGAATACATGTGTTTAATTGGAAAGGTTGAATACATTTGCTTAGTTGGAAATAGTGAATACATGTATTTAGTTGGAAATAGTGAATACATGTGTTTAGTTGGAAATGTTAAATACATGTGTTTAGTTGGAAATGTTAAATGCATGTGTTTAGTTGGACATGTTGAATACATGTGCTTAGTTGGAAATGGTGAATACATGTGTTTAGTTGGAAATGTTAAATACATGTTTAGTTGGACATGTTGGAAATGGTGAATACATGTGTTTAGTTGGAAAGGTTGAATACATTTGTTTAGTTGGAAATAGTGAATACATGTGTTTAGTTGGAAATGTTGAATACAAGTGTATTTTGTTTGATTACTGTAAAATTTTGTTATATATGCACATTGTATCATTACAGAGACAGTGAAAAATGCTACAGGTCCATTGTTAGTTGAGATTGGAAGAATACCAGGAACATCTCTAGGATTAGGTCTATCACAGACCCCTCATCAGGGAAAATGGTGTTTGTCTATTGATAGTGTAGACCCAATGAGTATAGCAGACAGGTAGGTCTTATTTTTTAAGAAATTAGCTATTACCACTCGATTTTGTTAAGATGGAAGTAACTGTATTGGAATTTACTTGTGATAAAGTAGGTGTCAATTTCATTTCAATAAAAATTCATATACATATGTGCAGTTTTATGATTATTTCTCTGCTGTATATATGCAAGATATTTACTGTAGGAATTTGACTCAAACTTCTAGGAGTTCACTGTTCTATATTTTTTAAGAAAACATTTTATAGTTAAAATGAAGAGACTGAAAAAAATTCCTTGTTCGGTTATCTCTTTTTTAAGCATTATAAAAATTTGACCCAAGCTGCTGGGAGTTCAATGTTCTAGAACTTTTCAAAGAAAAAAATATTTATAGTTAAAAGGGAGTGCATAAAAAAATGTCCTTGCTTAGATATTTCTTTTTTAAAAGCCTTGTAGAAATTTGATGCAAGCTGCTAGGAGTTCACTGTTCTGTAATTTTACAAAGTAAACATTTATAAAGCTAAGGATGTACCAGAAAACATTTCTGTGCTCAGATATCTCATTATTGAGTGATCTTATTATTCAGAAGCGTCGTGATGGTATGGTATTTGGATTTATAACTACATATGCATCAGTGCCTATTACCACTAACGTTGTGAGTTCGAATTCTGCTCAGGTGAGGTGTACTCGATACAACAATATTTGATAACTTGCTGCAGTTTAGTGGTTTTCTCCGGATACTCCGGTTTCCTCCACCAATAAAACTGACTGCCACAATATACCTGAAATACTGTTGAATGTGGCATTAAACACCATAATCCTATTTTTCAGATGTGGAGCTTTACATGTAGGGGACCTTATTAGATCAATAGAGGGAACCAGTGTAGAACACATGTCTATTGCTGAGGCTCTACAGCTGTTGAAATGTAGCTTGGATGATATGGTCAAACTAGAAATACTACCTGCTAGAATTGTTGAACAACAGACATCTAGAGAAATGATATCACGGAGAGGGATAAAAAATAATATAGGTTTGAATAATTTCTATGTAACATACATGGAATATTTTTTTTTTAATATGGTTATAAAAAGAATTTTTACGACATGATTTATCGAATGTTTGGATGCCAAAAAAGAATTGTTTCTACTGGTATATCAATAATCTCTCTATCTTGCAGTAATCAAAATATACAAATACACATTTATTCAAAGTAGTAACAACAAAAGGAAAACATTTGATCAAAAATCAAATTTAATGGATTATATTTTTTGCAGCTATCAATTTTAATGCTGCATGAAATGTAATTTTGACTTTGATTGGATGAAACTCTAATTTGAAATCATTTAAAAAAAATGTTTATACGAGACATATTAATGTAAAAATTGATGAAATTGTGCCGTAAAGCTACTATCGGCTTATGGTTTGTTGGGGTTATGCAGCAGATCAAATCTTGTTAGCATCTTTTTCCTTGACATATTCATCCCAAATTTATACACACACTATATATTGATAAAAGTCACAGTCAAGTTTGTAAAGCAAAATTTCTCATCAAGAATATTATGCCCCTTGAAGATGCTGAAAGGCATGAACAAAATTTTCTTGTTAGTACAATTGCAAAAAAATTCCATAACAGATTCAAATCAAATTTATGCACAAACTATATATTTACAATATCTCTGTTGAGTTCGAAAATTATAATTTTCTGCATAGAATTTTGATAGTTATGGTACTTGAAGATGTTAAGAAGTGTGAAAATGTTTAGTGAGTTAGTGTTATTGGCACTTAACACTTCTTTCAGCAATCATTCAGTTATATTGTGGCAGTGAGTTATATTGATAGAGGAAACCTGTGTACCTGTATATAACCACTGACTCGCCACAAGTCACAGACATAACTTTATCACATGAAGTTGTATCAAGTACACATGACTAAATGTAGGAATCAAACTCACAATTTTAGTTGTGATAGGTTGATGAAAATATTACTATCAAACAATCATGGCAATAAACAACAGATCAACAAAAATTACAAGGTCAACCAATCACAACATAGACTATAGCTAATGTCAAGTAAAAATTACATATAGTAAACCTATTATGTCCTGGCTGGGCTTAGACTGGTTTTGGAATTTCTAACCATTTAGTATATATCAGAACAGTAGAATGTATTAGCATGTTATAACGTACACACTATTAATTAATTGCATGTTTTCAAATACAAAGATATATATATTATATATGTTATACTTATTCTTTATGGTATGTGGAATACAATGCATTTATTTTTGTGCATATTCTTTATCATATATTTACTATAAATAACATTCCATGTATATTCTATTTCATTCAAATTGTAGCTATTTATATCTACTTTCTTTTTATAGCTATTTATATATATTTTCTTCTTATAGCTATTTATATATACTTTCACTTTAGTTCGTTCCAACACTGGTAGCATGTCCAATGCAGCCTCTGTCCCAGCTATACCCTCATCCATTTCAACTCCTGGTAGCTTCAATATGTATAAATCTTCAGATTCCCAGAATAACATGTCATCTGGTACCAGTACACTGAGGTTGTCAGGGAGGAAAAGACATCTTCAGAAGAAACAAACTTCTAATGGTAAAATAAGTTTGTTATGAATGTTTAGTACATTTTAGTTCTGAGTTATCTGAAAGCCACTATACATTATCTTATATAGTCAGATTGTATACTTGATGCATACATTATTCTGTACTCACTAAACAGATACTCAGTATATGAATTATCTTGTATTTACATACATGATTATGTATACTAAGTATATACATTATTTTGTATACTTGGTATATTCATTATCTTGTATACTCAATTCTACATTTATTTTAATTATAAACATGGTATTTACATAATCTTTTATACTCGGTATACTGTGTCCCAAAAGTTGTAATTTGTTTTTTAAATGTCTTTTTTTTTGCATATATGTTATTTTAAGATGCTCTTGATCTTGACATTTTTATTTACTATTTTACTGGTATAGTATAAAATGACCACAAATCAGAATTTATTAAAATCTCTCTGTCAGAAACCACAAGATTGGATCTAGGAAAATCATTTAGTTTTGATAAAGAAAAAATCCCATTAAAAAAAAGATTGTATTCCATGGATCTTGATGACAGCTGACTGAACAATTAAAATTTTAATCTTGGATTTCAATATGATATTTTGATTTAGACTTGGATTGGAGTATGATATTTTAATTTAATATATGTACTTTTGTTTAATATTCATGTCTGTTATCTTTACAGAAAAAAAATCACAATTTTTTTGTGTAAATTATTTTCAGTTTCCATATCCTCCGTTACAACATCAATCATGGTTGGAAATCAAATAGGACGATCAGAAACAACAGACATTAGATTATATGCTGATTATAGAGGACTTGGTTTAACTGTAGAAGGATGTATAAATGATTCTTCTGTTCTTAGTGAAGCACCTGTTGTGTCTTATGTACAGACTGGTAGTGCTGCAGATAGGTAAGTGTGACTGTACTAGTAGTATAGTATTGCCTTCACTGCCCCTGCTAATATACTGTCCATCTTATGTTGTTTTGTTGTCTTTATAGTGTCTGGCATTTTTTTTGGAGTGGAAGCGAATCTATATTATCTGTATTGTTGTTGGAGATCCAATTCCAATAATCAAGAGGGGGTGGGTTGGGATCCCATTGAAAATGTTTGGCTCTGCCACATTTTCGTGCCTGTCTGAAGCCACAAAGTGGATTTCCCATGCCATATTTGTTGGCCTTTTTTGTGTTCAATGATTTGAGGTGAGAGGTGGTCATTAGTTTTGTTGATATTTGTTGACCATCACTGTTTAAGCTTGCTTTTCATAATACTAGTTGTGACAGCCAGATTCTATTCCAAGTGTTTCCCACTTTGGGTCTTGTTATGTCCAGATTGATAGTTTTACAGATAGGTAAGTCGGAATTTATAGTAGATGGTCAACTTCTATACTACCAGGGAAAATTTGATGTATTTGAGGAATGAGATAAGAGAAAATGCATGTGTCACCATGGACTATTCTGTTTGTATTGAGTATGGGATGAGATCAAATACATGTAATACCAGAAGTTGTTTTATTTGTATGGAGTGGGATAAAAAAAAATACCTGTCCCACCAGAGTTGTAGTAATTAAGGCCTTATGGTCATGAAACATTCGAAAGACATCCAATGAGAACGTCTTATTCAATAATAAACAGTGTTCTGATTGGGCGATTTTGGAGTATGAGTACAATACTTGTACTAGAAAATTTATGACTATAAGACTCAATATTTTATGGAAATGAAGATTTTTAAAACATTTGTTGTGTATTATTACAAGACAATAAAATGTAACCAGTAACTGGGGGACATGTAGACATTGTTTATCTATTTTAGATGTGCCTTACTACAAGAAGGAGACAGAATATTGTCAGTCAATGGACTGAGTTTGTCAGATAAAACAGTAGATGAAGTTAATCAGTTATTAAGAGAATGTAGACATAGATGTGATCTAGAAGTAGAGTTTGATGTAACAGGTTAGTCAAGATATTCCTACAATTAATAACTAACTATGATTGCTAATTTGAAATTTTATTTATAATATTTGAGTGAAAGTGCTTCTTCAACTGAAATAGTTGTAGATCTCAAACTTTCAACAATGATATTTTCAAAAATAAAAACCAGACTGCTAGTTGAAATAAATACTTGCTGAGAAATTCTAATATTGCCATGTAGATATAATTCCCATGGGAGGCCTCCTACATAAATTAACAAACTTCTTGCAACTCCTACATTTTTACAGATAGTTAGTTATCTTGACACGTTGTATAATAACTGTACTGCACAAGCAGATGTCCAATAAAATTTGTAAGTGCAAACGTATCAGATTTCAGGCCTTGGGCCAAACTCCTTGGTGAGACAGGTGATATTGGATATTATTTTGATAAAGTTACAGAAACCAGATAAATGATTTGAGTACTATTATCAATTTGAGAGTAATGAAATTTTGTATTGATATAAAATTTGGAAATTAAAGAGTACATCTGTTTCATTTTTTACTAGAAGTTCAATAAACACTTGTGCTGTAGAAAGCTAGACTTATTTGTATTTTAAATATGATTTCTATTAATGAAAATATCTTGTATTCTTTTATACAGGGTTTAAAAGAGGTAATTTTTCACTGGAAATGTTTTAATTCCCAAAATGTCTTTGCTTTTAAAGATAGTTTTCAATGTGATTGCTATCAGCCAATTTTTGTAAATAACAGCTTTCATTGTTGTAAACAAATATTTTCTCTTTTCAAATCAACTGAAATGGAAATTCTTCCATGATCAGCTTTTATCAAATATGGTAATTGATTAGTACATGGTTAATCTTATGGTGTTTAATGCCACTTTCAACAATATTTTAGTTATATCGTGACACCCAGTTTTATTGATGTAGGAAACAGGAGTACCCAGAGAAAACCACTGACCTGTCGCAAGTCACTGACAAACTTTATTACATAATGTTGTATCGAGTACACCTCACCAGGAGTGGGATTCGAACTCACAACTTTAGTGGTGATAGGGACTGATTTGCACAGTTAGTTGTTAATCCAACTACCATACGATCACGTCCACAATGACTCCTTGATTAATACACATTAATATTTAACTTTCCAGTGCAGCTTTATTTTTTGTGATGCTTAATTTCCGATACACAATTTTAGTCAAACTTCTTTTGAAGGGTTAAGTATAAAAAGATTATTTAAAAGATTCTATATGAATAAAGCCTATAAATGTTTCAAAAAGCAGGCCTTTTTTCCCGGAAAATAATAATTTTAGCAGCAACATTTGAATATTTATTGTCTATACACTAGTTCCTGTAATGCAATATCTTTAAATTCTTCAATCTAGATAAATATATCAACTCGTTATAGCAGAGCTGTATCAGAAAATTCAATAAAGTTTAAAAAAAAAAAGAGATCTTTCCCTTTGTCTCCTTCAGACTCATTTAGAGGGGAAATGTGTTAAAATATCTGTCATTTTGAACAAATATAAAAGGTGAACATTTGGTTCCTATGCACAATGATTTTGGTTCTCCTGTTTGTGTACCTATATATGTAATAATAAAGATTTTATGAGTGTGTCCAATAGACATTTCAATTTGATATTCGGTATTCGACTTTTGTGCTTACTCAATAGGCGTGTCTAAAGGAAATATCTGATTCTCCAATCAAATTACTGTTTATGCAATAATACAAATATCTCTTCACACAGTTATAAGATATTAACATTTTATTTTACTTTAGAATCTGTAGTGCTGACTTCTGGAACATTTGTTGTCAAACTTCCAATGGTTAGAACAGAACTTGGTATTTGTCTATCAGGTAGGTCATTAACTGGTATGACATTGTTCTATTAATAATAAATGAGATTAATACAGATATACTATCATTGATTTGAACTTCTCAGAGTGATGTTACATTGAAAGCGAAACCTGAGATACGAGATGAGAAGTACATTTCGATCAAAACATATCAACAATAGTATGTTTATCCAGGATTTGTCAAGGTGACGCCAGTAATCACATAAAAATCCACTATAATTTTTCACATCATACTTGTCACTTGCTAATAGACATTTTCATGTGTAAAATTTCATCACCAAGTAAGAACTTTGATCTTCTAATGGTAATGCAGCTTTTCTTGACTGAATGAGATTGGTTAAATTTAAGTACTGTAAAAATTGTATTTACTACTTGTCTAGTACCTGTAATATCTTTTTTAATATGATCAAATACTGGGAACAGAATATATTGCCAAAGCATGGTGTAATATCAGTCAGACCATGGTAGAAATAATAAAAATGGGTTAATTTTGGTTTTAGAAAAATGGACACATATTCAAATTCATTTAATTTAATTTAAAAATTTATTGGCAAATTACTATTACAATGAAGATTTAATAAAAAAAAATCTAATAAAGGACAAAATAAAAATCTTTCTACAGTAAATAATTACCCTGGTCACGGCTGGTAATCGGCACAAGCAGAACAGTTGGTTCTGCAAAGAAATTCGTGAGGATAACTTCCGGTTTTGGTGGAGGAGAGTTTACGAAGACGCTTCGCAAGGTATGTACATGTCAAAAATTGAAATTTTCTTTTTTATTGCTCGAATATTGCAAAATCAGAGAATGCTATGCTGTGGCGAATGCTTTCACGATTAGAAACATATATAGTTTATTCTTGTATATGAAGTGTAACTCTCGCAAAATCAATCGTCCCACGAAAAACATGACGAAAATTGTGACACTCTTACATTTCTAAGTTGTTCTTGACAAAGATGCAAGTTAAATTTTCAATATTTTTTCATCATGGGAGTCTAAATGTAATCGGGGATAAATTCCGATTCTTCAGAAGTAAATTGAAGTCTAGATAAATCTACAAACTGTCAATTTTTCTTGTTTTCCTGCTGGAGGAGATCGGTTCTGATAGAGCACATTGCGAATGCATGAGGAGATTTATTAGTTTTGGTACGACACATGTAATCCACTGTATAATCACAAATTTTGCATGTCTGTCTGGTAATAAATTCACGAACTGATGCCCTTCTTCCCGTCGGGTTTTTAAAAGTATAAAAGTAATATTTCATTGTTCATGGGCTGTCCATAATAAAAAAAAGATCTCTGTTAGTAGTGGTTACAAGATGTAAAGCGCTTTACCGATTTTAAGGATATGTCCACAGTTTAATTGACATCTTGTGTTTAATTTATTCATGACTACTAGCACTAAGTGAATGTTTATTTACGTTAGACCTATGTATGTGCTGTAATCATGTAATATTATAACTTGTGTAGATCTGCGGTGAAGTTTCCGTCATCTTTAGTAAAAAGGTTGCACCGAATAGATGTGGAAACCCGTTTGAAAGGATATAAATATTTTGAAATTGAAAGAGATTTTTTTTATTAAACATGGTGTCCTGATTGATGGGGATTTTAAATTTGGTGTACTGCTACTTGTTTTTGTTTGTTTCCTTGGCGGTGATACAGGCAATCTATATCGAAATGGTCTTTTGTAAAGAGTCAATGTCAGTCCCCTTTTCCTCTTTCCGTTGAATCCTGGCATCTCCTGAAAGTGGATGGAGAATAGTTTATTTTGATTAGAGTATTTATCAGTTTTGTGTTTAAAAGTGTCAATTTATAAATTTTGCAGAAAACAATTAACAAAACTAGCAAATCTCCTCATGCATTCACAATGTGCTCTATCAGAACCGATCTCCTCAAGCAGGAAAACAAGAAAATTGACAGTTTGTAGATTTATCTAGACTTCAATTTACTTCTGACGAATCGGAATTTATCCCCGATTACATTTAGACTCCCATGATGAAAAAATATTGAAAATTTAACTTGCATCTTTGTCAAGAACAACTTAGAAATGTAAGAGTGTCACAATTTTCGTCATGTTTTTCGTGGGACGATTGATTTTGCGAGAGTTACACTTCATATACAAGAATAAACTATACATGTTTCTAATCGTGAAAGCATTTACCACAGCATAGCATTCTCTGATTTTGCAATATTCAAGCAGTAAAAAGGAAAATTTCAATTTTTGACATGTACATACCTTGCGAAGCGTCTTCGTGAACTCTCCTCCACCAAAACCGGAAGTTATCCTCATGAATTTCTTTGCAGAACCAACTGTTCTGCCTGTGCCGATTACCAGCCGTGTGGTACTGTTTTATACAATACAATTATTAAATGGCAAAAAGGGAATACTTTGTAATTTTGTTGACTTCAGTTTAATTGGAGAAAATTCAAGAAATATACATGTGTTATTAATTTATTGATGTTTATTATAGGAAATGGGGGTAAAACAACTGACCATCTTATTATTACTGATGTAAAGAAAGGCAGTGTAGCACACAGGTATATAAAGTTAAATACAGGGCTTAAATTACATCCCAGTAAAATGATACGAGATTTAAATGTATTTCATTTGTACTATTATCAATGATTTGGTTGTTTTCTGTCAATCAGGATTAGATGGATGCTGGATCTATTTTATTTTTACCTGAGTCGCCAGTTATGAGTGCAAATCTAGGAACCGCTTTCTCCAGCATTTCTGTCCATTCATCCATCCAAAACAGGTTGAGGATACAATACAATATCAGATCTACAGAAAATGAATGCATGATGAATTTAAATAATTAAGTAATATTGAAAAATAAATATGGGAAGAATTTAATTCACTAAAAATAGTTTGTACATGTATAATGAAATGAAAATATTGATAGAAATTCTTTAGACCTTTAAAAAAAATGTTTACAGAAATATATTTTTCTTATTTCAAATACTTTTAAGTTGAAATACTAACTACCAGTATTATATTTTAACACAGGTGTGGATCTATTCAGCCTGGTGATAAACTCCTAGCTATCAATGATGTCAGGACAGAGAATATGTTTGTAGAGGATGCCTTACACATGTTACAGACTACTGATGATATCATTAAATTACGTCTCAAGAGGGATGATCCCTACTCAGGTACTACAAGGGGGACGGGTTAGAGTTGACTTTGTTCAGCTGAAAACATTTATAATATAACTACACATGCATTTAGAAAATACAGTCAAACCTCGGTCCCTCGAACTCGGATGGGTCGAATACTATAGATGGCTCGAACTGATTTGAAAGTCAATTTACCATATATTTCGCAGTAAAAAAACCTTTCGCTCGAACACCGATACCTCGAACAGTCGAACTCAATAAATGGTCCCGTCAATAATAAAATCACGAGTTTTCCCATGCCAAGCTTGAACATCACAATTTAATTGACAGGTGTACGTTACGGTTGAATGTGCTTACAGCAAAGTGTGATAAATGTCAGATTACCGACAGATCATTGTTTTCTTAACGATTACAGGTAGAGGGGTAAACTTGTCATAATTTGTGTTAATTAGTCATTAATTTCAGCTGTGGTCTGATTATTAACCGTTAATTATGATTAATAAAGAACGATTATTGAACCCGATAAATAATTTGCTGATTGTACCAAGCCGAGCCTACACTCTACAATAATTAAAACAATCAAATGTTTACAGTCGTAATACAGTTTATTAAAACAAAATTTAATATTGTTATTACACGAATTAGTATTATTGAGAGTGGTTTATTTTAATTTTTATAGTTGTTGGAATCAAATAATATCAAACTGCGTGATCTCAAGGTTCATCTAAATACCAAAAAATAGAAATGTACTAGTAGGGAAATTCCGATTAAAATGAGTTTTTATGTCTATGTAATACCAAAAGAAACAAATATAATTGCTTCAAATTTAATTTAAGAAAAAAGAAAATGATCATTGGCTAAAATTTGAAAATTTGTTAATACCTGATCTCATATTTCCTGTATATAAAATAGATCGCAAACAAAGTGAAAAAACGTTTCTGAGGAACATTGGAAAATGCCAAAGAGGTATTCAGAAGCCGTAGTCTTTGAGAACTTTCTAAAGGATTAAATATTTCTTACAACAATGGTCCATGGTACTGTGTATCAGTTATCAAAGCGTAATGAAACCGTCCCGGGTCAGAACCAGATTTTTTTCTCTCTGATATTACGGGACCTCGGTGGCTCGAACTTCCGATAGCTCGAACACATTTTGACAGTCCCTTCAAGTTCGAGCCAGCAAAGTTCTACTGTAAATCACAAGTAACCATATTACACAGTATTTGATGAATGCTCGTTAGTGCATGAGTGAATTGCCATTTTTGTTCGGTTACAAGTGAATGTAGTCGGAATACAAGAGTAGTTGTACTATTATTACGTAGATTTTACACTTTATTTGCATTAATTATACATTTAAAAAGGGAATATTGTCTTGTAATGACATAGGTACTATTATGTCACATTTTAATTTTGCTGGTTGAAATACCCGTTTTTATTTCAATCTCAGTAGTTCACAGGCATCTATGTAATAATACTGCAAAGCATCAAGAGTATGGTTAAGGGAACCATGTGTTCAATGCAAGATTTTTAATTCAAAATTAATAGGCTGATGAGATTATTTTATCATTCAGTACCTATTACTCTAGGTCACTGATGTGATCACAACCATATGGTAGTTGGATTTACTTCAGTTGTGAGTTCAGTTGTCTGTTTTCATAGTGATTGGGTTGGTTTGGTTTTGGTGTTTTAACGACACTTTCAACAATATTTCAGTTATATCTTGGCGGTCAGTTTTATTGGTGGAGGAAACCAGAGTACCTAGAGAAAACCACCGACCTGCTGCAAGTCACTGACAAACTTTATCACATAATGTTGTATCGAGTACACCTGGCGTGAGCGGGGTTCAAACTCACAACGTTAGTGGTGATAGGCACTGGTTGCATAGGTATTTATAAATCTTACTACCAAAAGTTCAGGACCACCACATCCCCTGTTGTCATAGTGAAGATAAACATGATGTTATTTATACATGTAAGGAATTGTTGACAAAATTTTTCTCTAAGCTGAATATTATGTTTTAGATTATTGCTTTATGGGAAGTAAGCCTGTTATAAGAAATTTAAAAATATTAATATGTATTTTAATATTTTATCTTTTATTTCTGTAGAGTATGTAATGATTTTGATTTTTTTTCGTCACATATACCATTTTTGTCCTATTTCTAACAGACGACAGTGGAGAAGAATGTGTGATGTACACTGTAGAAATGCAGAGAAGAGGAGGCCCATTAGGGATAACTATATCTGGAACAGATACCCCAGGAGACCCCATAGTCATCTCAGATCTAATAGATGGAGGATTGGCTGTTAAGTAAGTCAGAAAATATGCTGTAGGTGATTGGGTTAAATTTTTTTAATACAATTTAGTGGTAAAATATGAAAACATTTCACTCTGACATTTTGTGCCTATTTCAAAATCTATTATCCTGTTTACAGCAGTCTGTTTGGTTAAACTAGAAACTGCCATTCTACAAACATTTGAAGTAAAGACAATACAGAAGTACAAAGTTCAGATTGATTCTGGACAAGGTTCTTGTATTAGCTATATTTTGTATTTTTTAGAGATTGTATTCCTGATCATTATCAAATTTTGTCATTTATGATGTCATTATATACTATATATGTCACTTTTGTCATTTATGATGTCATTATACTATATATGTCACTTTTGTCATTTATGATGTCATTATACTATATATGTCACTTTTGTCAATGGTGATGCATGTTTGCTCTTAAATTTAGAAATATTAATCTTATTTGTGATTTATATAGTTTTTTAAGGTGAATTGGATTTAAGATACATCTAAAAATAAATTTTATATCGTTCACTTGTAATTTTGTGGAAGGATACAAAACTATCAGAACTCCAATTACCAGCTTCTGTCAGTATAGATAATATCTGATATTCACTTGAGCCTGTTTCTGATTCCAAAGTGTTAATAAAAACAAAACTAACTTACTTGGGTCTGTGAAAATATTAGATTATTATCAGTATATCAATGAATAAATGATGTAATGATTTACTTCTACTTTGCAAAAAAGTAGCATCTTTTGGTTGGCGAGTAATTTTCGACAACTACCAATTCTTACCGGTGTGCTTATTTTATATGGACAAAACCCAATTTTTGTTCAATGTTTTACACAGTAAAGAAGACAATTAGCACACAAACAGTCATTTGACAAATTGTATATTGATCTGAAATTGACCAGATAGCAAGAATTGTTACATGGCAAGCTCTACTTACTGACCACTATTAACACTAAATGAATGATTTTTTGTTTGTTTCATCCAACTTTATTTATCAAACATGTTCTTTGTTTTTAGAACTGGCGCTATTCATGTTGGTGACAGGTTATTGGCAATCAACGGTGACACAACAAGGGGAAAAACTCTAACAGAAGCTACCAATATTCTGCAGTATGCTGGTGATCTAGTCACATTAAAAATAGCCAGACCTGCAGAAACTTCTAGTAAGCATTATGCTCTTCTTGTTATTTGTTTCATTGTCTATAGAGAGTTATTTTGTAAAAGTGAGTAAAATTTCAAACATGTAATAACCAAGCATACTAAGTTAGTAGTTGTAGTTATTCACAATTCACCCCAAAAAGTTATGTACAGTAGAGTTCGTTTATAGCGAACAGGCTTGTAACGAAATCAGGCTTATGACGAAGTAAACATAAATCCCTGGTCCCATCGCTATTTAAACAATGTATTTTTGAAGGCTTATTACAAACGAAATCAGGCTTATAACGAAGAGAATTTTAAACCCAAACAACGTTTTTATTACTCAAAATTGACATGATATAACGAAGATAATTGCTGAACAAACAAATCGTTTACCTGTCTTCCGTTATGCTTGGAGGATCACATATTAGAATGGTCAAGTGCACTTGACACTTCTGTTATCGGCAATTGAAAAATCAACAATCCCACCTGTGATGTTGTTAATGATGTCAATCAAGACTTTTCTTTAAAATATTCAAACAATAAAATGGGTATTAATGATGTGATTAACAAGTAATAACACACACGCTAATTTATGGCATTAAAAATTAATAGAACGTAATCTAAATTTTAATGAATGGATGCACAAGCTAAAGAAATTAAAAACAAAGTCATGTGTGAGATTAATTCATTCGCTATTGTTTATTTTTTTCAACAACAAAACGGCTTTTAAATTTTCAATTCTACCATTGTTTTTCATACTGCAAGCCTAACATTGTCATAAATATGGTAACACATCCTCGCCGATAGCTATAAATAGCCTAATCACACAATCAGCCTGTGTTTACCTTGATCTGTTACCGCACATTAAACGAATGTTGACAGAAATATATGCTGGGAACCAGTACTTCATAATTCAATACTTTTCATAAACACGATTATTTATTTATAAAAGTGAAAGATTAAAATGGTATTTTCTATAGTAAGCAGTTTTAAATATTTTATATAAATAAGAAATCAATAAAAAACAAAAACAATAACAAAACAATAATAAATCATCACTGTACAACTTACCTGTAAAACAATGGCGGTGTTACACAATAGCACTAATCGTGACTTCATTTAATATGAAAAATCTATATTATGAACTAGTAACAGGCAGGGACTTTGTAAACATGTACTTTTGGGAGTGAGATGTTGTCAGTAGATCATGCAAATATCGGCTACAGGGATAGTGGCAACAATCGCTGCATCAGCTGGGAAAAACGGAAATAAAATGTAATTTTTTTTTTAGTCGGGACTGTGTTCGTTTATTTATTATCCAACTTATTATATGGAGGGGGTTGCTAAGACAAGTTTGACTGTACGATTTTCAAAAGGGGGGGTAATTCTACATTGTTTCTCTTATATCGAACGATGCCTATAACGAAATAAGATCGAGAGCCCCCTGGACTTCGCTATAAACGAACTCTACTTTAATATACATAGCAAAGATAAGATTTTGTTGAAAACTGACAAATTTTGAAAAGTTATCACAAAGATATCTGTCAACCTTAATTACAGAAACCCCCCTCTTTTAGAAATCTCCTCTTACCAAAGACCACCCCTCTTATCTGGTCAGATTTTAGATGCGCTGAGATAGTTAAATACTATTACTAGTACCGGTAAATTGTCCTCCTCATGAGAGGCCACCCCTCTTGATAGGCCACTTTTTTGTTGCAGAAGGGATGGCCTTTCAAGAGGGGGACGACTGTATGCCATTATCTGCTGGCAAAGCTTTTTTTTAATTTACTTTAACATACAGATTATATTTCCTCCTGCATGAAAGTAAGCTAAAAAAAAAATATGATAAATTTAGTAATTTGTTTATATTATTCTTATTTGCCTTGTGATGTGAATGAATACTAATGGCTTTAATAATTTTTTTTGTAGAAACTAAAGGAAAAAAATGTGTAAGTGTACAATAAACTATTTTATATGTTAGACTCCCTAATTCCTTTTACTCCTCAATATGATTAATCATGATTTCCTATACAAATTATAACTCTTTGAAAATTGAAGAAAGTTGTAGTGCAATGGGAAGTGTACTTCACTGATTCTTTCCACGATACATTCTGATCCAAAGGGAAATAATCCATTGCTATATCAAGCCATAATAATTAATATTATTGAGGTTAGAGTTAAGGTTATAGTGTTAAATGCCACTTTCAACAATATTTCAGTTATTTCGTGGTGGGCAGTTTTATTGGTAGAGGAACCGCGGAAAACCACAGACCTGCCGCAAGTCACTTACAAACTTTATCACATAATGTTATATCAAGTACACCTCGCCTGAGCAGGATTCGAACTCACAACTTTAGTAGTGATAGGCAATGATTGCATAGGTAATTGTAAATCCAACTACCATGTGATCATGATGGCTCCAATAATATAATTACAAAATTTAGTATTTAAATGTGTTTTGTACTAAGTACACTAGTAAGTCCCCAAACTAGTTTATATTCTTCAATAATTAAAGCAATGCAGACATATAATATGGTAACTAATTCAATTGTACTGATAGCAAATATATCACAAAAATATTGTATTTAGAATGATAGATCTACAACCCCTGTAGCCAGTGTTGATAGCGCTATGGAATCCTGGGATAGCTCTGCACCAGACAATGGACAGATATATGGTAACATTGGTGTAACAGTAATGTCTAATGGCCGTCCACCATTGCTGCCTAAACCCAAAAAGACATCTAATGGTACGAAATGATTTAATTTATACAATTTATTAGAAATGTTTGTTGAAATGCATTGGGTGAGTTCCAGGAAAATTTTATGAGTCCAAAATTGTTAGCTCGCCTAGCCCAAAGGACCATACAGACTATTGTCATCACTTTTCATCCATCATTGGCAGTGCAATCATCATGCATTATTATAAATTTAGTTCACCTGTGAGGTATTGTCGTCACTCTGTCATCAATATGGCGTGGGTTTGCGCCTGGCTTTGTAAATTACAAAAAAGGGTGAACTTGACTCGCAGCCACAAGTGATAAAGTTTACCAGTTGCTTGCCCATGATCGGTGGTTCTCTCCGGGTACTCCGGCTTCTTCTACCACTAAAACTGGTTGCCATGATATAGCTGAAATATCGCTGAAAGTGGCATTAAACACCAAAAATCAATCACTCTGTCCATCAGTGAGTTTTCTCATAAATAGCTGCTGCAATTTGAACCAAACTTGACAGAAATGGTACTTGGATGGTTCTCAATATTATTTGTTATTTTCGTAGTCATACCTGCACCTATAAAATCTGTTTAGCTGTGTAATATCTAGGTAAACTGCCCATTTCAGAGCAATACTTTGTCATTTTAGTTCAATGGCATTTCTTACTGTGTCTGAAATTTAGAACAGCAGTAAATGTGCTGTGCCTTTAATTTAATTTTTGTCCAAGTGTAAAATGGATAGTCTCTCATGTTCATTTGCATTCATATCCTTTCTTAAACACAAATTTTGAGCAGGTGAACAAAATAAGTCGTTTTTTAGGTTGCATGCTGGATTTTATTTTAGGTTTTAACATATTAATTTTTAGCTCACCTTGCCAAAGGCAATGTGAGGTTTTGCCATCACTTGGCGTCGTCGTCTGTCGTCCGTTAACTTTTCACATTTTAATCTTCTCCTCTGAAACCCCCTCATCCAAATGAAGTGAAACTTGGTAGGAAGCATCTATGGAAGGTCCTCTCTAAAGAATGCTCATTTTGTCCTGATCCATTAACAAACATGGCCGCCATAGGCAATTCTTGTTTCTGAATGGCCGATTTTTAAAAATCTTCTCCTCTGAAACCGCTTGGCCAAATGAAACTTGGTAGGAAGCATCTATGGTAGGTCCTCTATAAAGATTGCTCATTTCGTCCTGATCTGTTAACAAACATGGCCGCCACAGGCAATTCTTGTTTCTGATTGGTTAATTTCTAAAAAATCTTCTCCAAGCTTGGCCAAATGAATCAAAACTTGGAAGGAAGCATCCTTGGAAGATCCTCTATAAAGATTGCTCATTTAGCTCCAATCAGTTAACAAACATGGCCGCCATAGGCAATTCTTGTTTCTGATTGGCCGATTTTTTAAAATCTTCTCCTCTGACACCGCTTTGCTAAATGAACCGAAACTTGGGAGGAAGCATCTATTGCAGGTCCTCTATAAAGATTGCTCATTTCGTCCCGATCCGTTAATAAACATGGCCACCACAGGTCATTCTTGTTTCTGATTGGTCAATTTCTAAAAATCTTCTTCTCTGTAACTGCTTAGCCAAATGAACCGAAACTTGGTGGGAAGCACATATGGAAGGTTCCGTATTAAGTTTCCTCAGAGCAGAATGAAAGGTGAGCGACACAGGCTCAGCCCACTGAGCCTCTAGTTTGTAATTCAAATTGTTCTATATTTACTTTTTTAAGGATACAAGACAACTCAGTCAAATACTTCTGCAGTTGGATATGAAGCTGGTAGAGACAGATTGGCTGATTTTAACCATTCAGATCTAGATTGGGAAAACCATAGTACCAGTAGTCATAGTGACAATGTAAATGGTGAAGAAGAATGGACTGGTACTTTTGCAGAGTATGAAAACGGGTCAGAAATGTTGAAACAAATAGGTGCAAGCCTAAGAGAAAGGTCAACTGCCAGTCTTGACAGACCCAGGTCAATAACGGGTAAACAGCTAATGACTAAAAACTTCTCTCATAGTACAGCAAAAGACTATAAGAGTGAGAATGAACTTTACAGTGTAGGAAGCAGAAAAAAGTCAAACAAGGCCAAGGGTGTTGGGAAAAAACTAGGACCAGAGGCATATAAAGAACATGTTAAAACAATATTCTCCCCCACCCCTGTACAGCTTCATAAGATTAAGATGATCAAGGACCCAGGCTCTGAGGATTTTGGATTTGGACTGTCTGATGGAATGTATGAGAAGGGAGTTTATATAAGTGGTGTAAAGGAGGAATCTCTAGCAGAAAAAGCTGGGCTCAACCAGTTTGACAGAATACTGCAGGTAATGTTATTGATTACAGCTTCATCATAATTAGGTACCAATTAGGCAGAAAAAATATTTTGTAATGTACAATGCTATTACTAAATAACAATTATTATGATTTAATAGTGAATTAATAGAAAACATCTGCCATGACTAAGGCTTATTTTGCTTTCTGATCTGACATTTCAGATACTGTATAAGTGGGTTTTTTCGCGGGTATCTAATTTTCGCTTTATTCGTGATAGTCATCGATCAGCGAAAAAAAGAACCTGCGTAAATTTCTGCTCTTTACTACATAAATATCTTTATTTTCTTAAATAATCATACAAGATCTGTCTCTCCTAGTATGACTGTGTAAAACGAATATATAACAATTATATGGTCACTGCCATTCTTAAAACTGTTGAAATGACGCTTTTAAAATATCTAACAAAGGGGAAAAAATCCTTCCCGAAAACAATGCATTTGATGACAAATACAATTATTTTACATGTAATTAATTGCCCTTTTATCTTTAAAACACTAATTATCATGAATAGTTGTGTCTGTGTAAACACACATTTTTTAATTAATATTACCATTTCCATTCACAGATTTTTAATTACAGAGCCGTCCGGTGTGTTCGCGCACCTAAGGGTTCAGTGGTTAATTTCACAGCTTACCAAAATTTTATTGAATTAATTTAAATCATCCTCAAATACATTGAAGTATTATCTTTATGGTCTTTATCCGGATTCCGCTACAATTTTTAACATTTCAGTGAAAACGAAGTGTAAACAAACCAACCCTCGATTTTTGACAAATGTTGCAACGTCCGGTGATACCGCGCATGCATACTTTGGATGGTTCTTAAAATGAATAAAGGAAAGATTTTATTTTGAAAGTTTTCAAAATTAAAGTTTATACCTGTTCCTTCAAAATAAGCTCAAATTTGAAAACATTTGATATCTTTTAATATAATTAGAGTTAATCTTCACATACCAGTGGTCTCCATCTTAACGTTTCCAATGATTTTGCAATTTTGACATGTACAATACGTATGCGCGAACTCACCGGATGCGCGAACACCGGTGCCAAGAAAGTACCTGTAAGTTGAACATTTTTGGTGTTAATTAATTGATCACATTTTGTTTCGAAGTCTGTTAATTAGACTTTTTTTTAATTTTTGTAAATGTGTTGTAATAATACATATATGTTAAAATTATATTAAATGCCCTTACACAATTTTCTATTAATGAACATGTATACAATTCTAAAATACTGCCGATCGCATACAAAAAGCTCTAACTCAATTTATTTTAAAACATTTCCTACCGGTATTTTGAATTGTTGGTCAAACAGTTCAGATAATGTTTTTCTAATATACAAAAATGTAACTGTCAATCTGCTAAAATTTGACTTTGGTTAAAACTCAGGATCTTGAAAATTAAATACCGCTAAAAAAAAATTCCACCAATTTGGAAGAAAATCGTGAAATTTGCCTCCCGCGAAAAAACCCCACTTATACGGTACCTTTTTTTCCAGAAACCACAGGCTATATGGAACAGTTACATAATAGGAATGTTCCTTATATAACCCTCTACCAAATTTTCAACCAATACTTGTCATATTGACATCGTAGGGATCAATAATTTCAGTTCTGACTAACCAAATTTTCAAACTGTATAAGATTAATACAAGGAAGATTTTTGAATTAAATGTAATGAGATTCAATTGTACATGTTACTGTCTTGCATGCACTGAGCCTTTATACTTGTTATGCTTCCAGTGTGAGAAAGATGTTATTTCTAGAGTTAAAATGGACAAATTTATCTTACTGCCACATACAGGATATTTCACTGAAATATCACTTCAGTTGATTATGATCCCTATTGGGAAAAATGCTGTCCTTCAAACCTGTTTGATTAGAAACCCCCTTTCAAGCCTCATTGTCTATACATTCAGTATTAGGCCACCCTTAGCAAGATGTTAGTTTACCCAAACCCGACCCATGGGTGGTTGGGATTTTTTTTTCTTTAAAAATTTGTATATCTTTATCGCTATTTAACATAGAAATATCCAGAAATAAAAAATATACATTTTTTTTTGAAAAAAAAGTAAGAATTCTAGTAGGCACCTTTTTTAGCTCACCTTGCCAAAGGCAAAGTGAGCTTTTGCCATCACTTGGCGTCCGTCGTCTGTTGTCCGTTAAGTTTTCACATTTTAATCTTCTCCTCTGAAACCCCTCAGCCAAATGAACTGAAACTTGGTAGGAAGCATCTATGGAAGCTCCTCTATAAACAGTGCTCATTTCGTCCTGATCCATTAACAAACATTGCCGCCACAGGCAATTCTTGTTTCTGATTGACACATTTTTTTAAATCTTCTCCTCTGAAACCGCTTGGCCAAATGAACCGAAACTTGGTAGGAAGCATCTATGGAAGGTCCTCTGTAAAGATTGCTCATTTCGTCCTGATCCGTTAACAAACATGACTGCCACTGGTGACTCTTGTTTCTGATTGGCTGATTTTTAAAATTTTTCTCCTCTGAAACTGTTTGGCCAAATGAACCAAAACTTGGTAGGGCGCATCTATGGGCGGTCCTCCCTAAAGATTGCACATTTTGTCCCGATCCATTAACAAACATGGCCACCACAGGCAATTCTCGTTTCTGATTGGCTGATTTTTAAAAATCTTCTCCTCTGAAACCGCTTGGCCAAATGAACCGAAACTTAGTAGGAAGCATCTATGGAAGGTCCTCTATAAAGATTGCTCATTTGTCCCGATCGGTTAACAAACATGGCCACCACAGGCAATTCTTGTTTCTGATTGGTTGATTTCTAAAAAATCTTTTCTGTTAAAAGAAAGATAACTCATGCCATTATCTCCCTTAGAAATTAACTAATGTTGATATAGTGAAACATGTTTATTCTATACATTACAAGTAGGTATTCACATTTTAATATTCTTTTTAGCAAACCTTGCCAAAGGCAATATTATGAGTTTTTGCCATCACTTGGTGTCCGTCATCTGTCATCCGTTTACTTTTCACATTTTAATCTTCTCCTCTGAAAGCCCTCAGCCAAATGAACTGAAACTTGGTAGGAAGCATCTATGGAAAGTCCTCTCTAAAGAGTGCACATTTTGTTATGATCCATTACCAAACATGGCCACCACAGGCAATTCTTGTTTCTGATTGGGCCGATCTAAAAAAATCTTCTCTGAAACCGCTTGGCCAAATGAACCGAAACTTGGTAGGAAGCATGTATGGAATGTCCTCTATGAAGATTGCTCATTTTGTCCCGATCATTTAACAGACATGGCTACCACCGAAACTTGGTAGGAATCATCTATGGAATGTCCTCTATGAAGATTGTTCATTTTGTCCCGATCGGTTAGCAAACATGGCTACCACCGAAACTTGGTAGGAAGCATCTATGGAATATCCTCTATGAAGATTGCTCATTTTGTCCCGATCGGTTAACAAACATGGCCACCACAGACAATTCTTGTTTCTGATTGGTTGATTTCTAAAAAATCTTCTCCTCTGAAACCGCTTGGACAAATGAACCGAAACTTAGTAGGAAGCATCTATGGAAGGTCCTCTATAAAGATTGCTCATTTTGTCCCGATCGGTTAACAAACATGGCCACCACAGGCAATTCTTGTTTCTGATTGGTTGATTTCTAAAAAATCTTCTCCTCTGTTAAAAGAAAAATAACTCTTGCCATTATCTCCCTTAGAAATTAACTAATGCTGATATAGTGTAACATGTTTATTCTATACATTACAAGTAGGTATTCACATTTTAATATTCTTTTTAGCAAACCTTGCCAAAGGCAATATCAGCTTTTGCTATCACTTGGTGTCCGTCGTCTGTCATCCGTTTACTTTTCACATTTTAATCTTCTCCTCTAAAAACCCTCATTACTTTTCACATTTTAATCTTCTCCTCTAAAAACCCTCAGCCAAATGAACTGAAACTTGGTAGGAAGCATCTATGGAAGGTCCTCTATGAAGATTGCTCATTTCGTCTCGATCGTTAGCAAACATGGCTACCACTACCACCGAAACTTGGTAGGAATCATCTATGGAATGTCCTCTATTAAGATTGCTCATTTCATCCCGATCAGTTAGCAAACATATGTCTACCATCGAATCTTAGTAGGAAGCAACTATGGAATGTCCTCTATGAAGATTGCTCATTTCATCCCGATCGGTTCGCAAACATGGCCACCACATGCAATTCTTGTTTCTGATTGGTCGATTTCTAAAAAATCTCTTTTGAAACTGCTTAGCCACATATGAACCGAAACTTGGTAGGAAGCATCTACATGTATGGAAGGTTCTGTATTAAGTTTCCTCAAAGCAGAATGAAAGGTGAGCGACACAGACTCAGCCCACACTGAGCCTGTAGTTTTCTAGTATTTTGCATTGGGGCAAAAAAATAATTAATTAATTATGGCCTTATTGTTTCTTACAGATAAATGGAGTAAGGATAAGAGATTTTGACTGTTGTTTAGCCATACCTTTAATAACAGAAGCAAGGAATTCTTTGGAAATGATTGTGTGTAGAAACCCTATAGCCAACTCTTCTAATGTTGATTCTAGTCAAATGTATAGTAAGCCAGTTAGAGATTATCACTCGTGTGACGAAGGCAGTGTTTATATGAATGTACCCTGTAAAAGTGGACTGAACACTCCTAAAAGTGTGTGATGATCAAAATACTCAAGTTAAGCTCAATATAGAAGAATTGCCTTTTGCTGAATTTGATATGTATAATAATATGAGATTCTCAATCATTGTGATAAAATTTGAGCAAAAGAAGATATTTTTTTTTTACCCTTTCAAGTAGCAATAAATATATTTTCGATTTTGGTAAAAAGAATACATATTGAGATTAAGACATGAGAGTTATACCAGTTCAGACTAGTTTACTGTTTGATCTTGGTTGGTTTTGACTGGTTTAAATTTCTGGTTCTCACAGTGACAGTGGCAGGGAGCCTGGGATTTTCATTGTGTGCATAATTGTTTTTTCAGAACCTTCCTCAGTCAAAATATTTTTTTCTCATGAGAAGGAAAGCAAAAAAAAATTTTTCCTATCATTGTGGAAGTTTTTTTAAGTCTTGGCTTGTGCCATGGCTTGTGCATGACTCAGACTTGCATAGTATTTTCTGTTTGTATCCTTTTTACCTACTGTTTCAATCGATTGCCAATTTTCATAGTCGAAAACAGTGGATGTTTGTTGCAGTTCTGAGTATGGTACTTAGTAGCGGATCTAGAAGTAGAGATTTGGAACCCTATTAAAAATTTCTGGATCAAGCATTAAGGAACATACAAAATAAGATTAAGTATATATATGAAATATTACCTTTTTAAACTTTAGACTGGACTGATGTTTATAATCTGCTGTTTCAACTGTCTCATCTGTTGTTGGTTTTATACTACATGTACTCAAATTCAGCCGTGCAATATTTTTTTTTCAAGCCAGTGACAGCATAAATTTTTTTTCAGCTACAATGCTAAATCTTAATTTTTTTTTCGTCAGCTAGGGCATTAAAATATTTTTTTTAAAAAAATCCCAGGCACCCCCCAGATAAGAAAATGGTTGTTGCCTAATTAAGAAAATTGTTGATTGTACTGTATATTATTTTAGAAACAAATTGATGAAAAAGGAATAAACTTGAAACAGAAGAAAATTAAATTTAGGTTTAGTGCCCGGTAAATAACCAGAATTGTGTATAATCTGATAATTTGTAACCCATTTTTGAATTATTTACCAACATGTTTTTTCTAAATTTTTGTATATATTCCAACCAATAAATATTGACCTAGAAATTCTTATGTTTAGATATGTTTCACCAAGGTTTAACATCATTCTCTTTTTTGTTTTGTTTTTGACAAAATGTTTCCAGCATTAGACAATGAAAACAGTTTGTGTGTCAGGCCAAATCCATAAGGCCACATGGATGTTCTTTATTTTCATTTTTATGACGACTTTATTTTTCGTTTGAAAATCATTTGTACATTTTCTTGATAAAGGAAAGTTTTTCACAATTCCAATATTCTTCATTAGAGTAAATCAGTATGACTTTTAACATGCTACTGTAGCTGTCTTTTAAAGATGAAATTAACTTCCAAAATCGCTGTATTCCATTACCATAAGTTTTGTGCAATGTGTTAGGTGTGGATTTAAATAACTCAACGGAAATGATGCAATTCTATAATTATTGACAAAGTAAAAACTTTTGAAGACATTTTTGTTTTAAAATGAAAGATCTGAAAAACAAAACTTTATGTTATATGAAGCTCTGTCTTATTATGTCTGATTATTGCTTATTGCAAAAAGTTTGTTTTTCTAGTAGAGTCAGAGTTACATGCCATTTGCTAAGGAATATTTGAAATTGACATTTTGACATTATGATTTAGTCAATTCATTAGGCTTGTATTGTCAGCATTTAATTTCATTGTTGATGTCATGCTCAGTATCTGGAGTCTTTTTAAAAAAAATATATTTTCGGAGAATCTGTGCATGTGCGATATCAAAGAGAATCAAAAGAGGACAAAAAATACCATAAACATGAAGAACATTATAACATGTTTTAGTTGAATATTCTGGTCAAATGGATTAGTGTAGATTAGTGTTACATGTTAGATATGGAGAATTTTTGTTGTTTATACAATTTTTGATTATATACTGTATGAGTTTGGAAAATGGTGACAGTTTCATTGAATAATTTCTTTCTTGAACATTGAGTTTTTTTTATTGTACAAATATATGATTAATTTTATTTGTGAAAGCGGAAATTGTCAACAAATGCATTTAGTGAATGCAAGCACCAGATTACAGTGGTGCAGCAATAGATTTTTCCTTAAATTCAGAGACGAGTTACAGTAATCCATAAGAAGTTCATTGATAGAATTGAAAGGTTATAAACAGTTCTCCTATTCTTAGCTTGCTTAACCAATTGGTTAAATTTTCTTAATATTTTTAATTATCATGGTGGTTAAATTTCAGCACGAGAATAACCATCAATTTACTTTCGACTGTCATTAATGAAGGAGAATTAACAACTTAAGAATATTTTTGACATTTTAGTCATAGGAGAAACATATTCTCTTTCTGTTACCAGTGGACTATGATTATTCTCCGCTCATTATAGTTAAATATTTAAACCTTAATGCTCTTGCTAAAGCTCGAGTGGAGAAATATCATAATCCACTAGTGGAATCAGAAGGAGAATCTATATACATTTTGCTTAGCAAATACATATATAAATCATCATAATAATTCAGTGCTAGACTGTACACAGATGATGTAATTTTGAAACAATTAAAATGTGTAGTAAAGATTATTTATGGTAATAGTACATTATACTTGAAAAAAAAATACAGATTAGAGAAAATCATTCTACAGGTATTAATTTTATGCTATATTCATTTGCATAGATTTTTGTATTGTAATTACAAACACATTTCAAAATTTACTTGAAAGGTATTCTGAAAGCACACTTTACAATAAATAAAAATGCACAGGAAAAGAAATGAAGACAAAAAAGGAGTGTTGAGTGTTATATGGTGCTTGGCAGTTGATTCTGCTTGGGATTTTTTTTAAAGATCACAATCATGTACTAATTAACGAGATTTAAGTTGCCATAATTAGTTTGTAGACCAGGTAAGGATTTTTTTTTGTTATGCATGGTTATTTTATTTGCTTTTTGTATTCACCATTTATTTTATTCCAAAGATTATGTATTCCATATTATTTAGGTTATAATTTGCCAGAGTAGCTTATTTGGGTACACTTCACATTCCATTATTACACATCGTTAAGGCTTTATTGTAGATATTTTGTTGTTTTTTTGACAGAGATTTTCTCCATTTTTCTGTGTTTTGTTTTATCATGCGTACATCTTGAATGGCAGCTGCTCCATATTTTGCACAAACCATAGTAACAAAAATCATAAAACTTTGAAAGTAAGTTTTTACTCTTTTATTACAATTTGCAAAAAAAAATCCAATATTACGAAGGAATTGGATTTTGTTTTGAGATAATCCAAATGGAAAGAAATGAAAACTTTCTTTTGTACTGTGACATTTAGGTTTTTCTAATATTACAATGACTTTCTTTTGATGTTAGTCTGAAATTGTAATACACAATTTACCACACCCCAAGATTGAATAAATACTGGATCCTTTTGACCTTTATGAACTTGATCCATGTTTTCAAAAATCCATTATTTTTCACACACCATGAAAATGAATACAGTTCTGTTATTTAAACCAATAATGATTTTGGTTAATTTTTTTATCTTTTAAATAGTTAAATAGTTAAATACGAAAATATTAATAACATAAATAAAATTCATTAATAAAATTGGTGGGAGTGGCCTTATAAGATGTGGACTACTGTGGCTGAAATATTGTTGAAAGTTGCAGTGAATACGTATTCCATCTTCAATGATTACAAGAACTAGGCTAAAATGTGTGTAAAACAGCCAATTCACAGCCTGTAGTTGAGTGGTACTGCTTACTCATGACACTAAGACATCTGAAAAAGAGGGATGTTGGGTATGAAAAACTGCTACAGGAAAGTAATACCAAAAAATGCAGCAGAGTTGGGTTTTTTTCAAATTCAGTATTGTTGATTTTCATTATAAATTTGTTATTTTGTTATTATATTTAATTTACCGGTTTTATTTTATTCTCAGATGAGCTACTTCTGGCAGATACATGGTACATGCATGAGAAACCATTTATATTGATAATAATCCATATATTCATGTAATACCTCATTTATACACAAATATAATGTTAGTATTATGTCATGTGATTGTCATGTGATTAGTTTAATTATAGAGTCTCATCAGGATTAAGATTATTCAGGATATCTACTTTCAATCTAAGAAAAACAATTGTCTTGTTAAGATACTTTTGATGAATATATGCAAAATTTAAAAAAATTGGGTGGGGAGGGGTTGTATTTTCTAAATGTATACAATCGATAAATATAATTTTTCAGTTTGAAAATAAGAGTGACATTGTCAATTTTAGCTTAATTTTTTGATGCCCCCTTTATGTAGAACAAGGCATTAAGTTTTACTCATGTCTATACATCTGCCCTGCATTTGGTTTCAGTTCAATAAATTAAATTCTCCTTATGCAAATTATTTGAAATTTATACATAAAGACAGGTTAAGTAATATTTTGGACTCGCTAATTTCCCTTAGAAATGCCTGTACCAAGTCAGGGTCATTACAGTTTTCACAGTTTTCCGGTTGTTGACTGATTTTGTCTGTTTATATAATTATGAGTTTTGACTTTCCCTTTGTAAGATTGTTCGGAGTTCGGTAATTTTGTTATTACCTTTATTGAACAGCTGAAAACTATTGGCTAGGGGAAATAATAGCTGAAAGCATTTTCCATGGACACATTCTTCTTTATTCACTTTTCAAGAGTTATATGGCATTTTAGAGCCAATTTTCAATGTTTTCTGTATAAAATAATAGTATGCCAGATCTTTTTACAAAAAAAATATAATCAGGATAAAAATCATGTGAAAATTGAAATTAAATTTCCTACCGTGTGCCATTGCTTTAATAATTCTTACACAGGAGGGGCTGTTGTGGTCGTGATCGTATGGTAGTTGGATTTATAACTACCTATGCAATCAGTGCCTATCACCACTAACGTTGAGAGTTTGAACCCTGCTCTGATGAGATGTACTCGATACAACATTATGTGATAAAGTTTGTCGGTGACTTGCGACAGGTCTGGTTTTCTCTGGGTTCTCTGGTTTCCTTTACCAATAAAACTGACTTCCACGGTATAACTGAAATATTGTTGAAAGGTGTGTTAAAACACAATAACACTAACCCCTTACACAGGATAGCATTTATCAGTAAGAAATTGAAATATTAAGACATTTACATGCATATAAATAATTAACTTTTTTTAATATCAGTTTTTTTTCTCACTTTTTGTATGAAACATTTGATTTTTGACAATTTTTACATGACATTACTACTCAATCTACTTTGTCATCAATAACTTTAATCCTGATGAGACTCAAACCATTAGTGCAATATTACAAAATCAAAGGTTGTTAATTCATATATAGTATAATTTGTTTATGTCAAGTCCCTAGTTTTTTCTTTAATTACCTCTAAAAGTTGCCATATAACAATTTCACTTATGCCATACATTATTGCCAACCAATTTACCAAAAATGTCTTTTCTATGATGGCAATTCATATAATATTCACTTGTTTCCTTTTCATTATTCTTATCATTCATTTGTATTTAATTTCCTTCCCTTATTTAGCTCACATGGCTACGGCCATGTGAGCTTTTGCCATCTCTTGGCATCCATCCGTCTGTAAGCTTTTCATATTTTAATTTTCTTCTGAAAAACTGCTGAATCAATTGGAACCAAACTTTTGCAGAGGTTCAAATTTGTTCAAATGAATATGAACTCCATGGGAGGTGCTATCATGGGGCCTTAAAGGGGGAAATTAAGTAAAAAAAATCTTCTTTAGAATGGACATTGCATTTTGCTTAAAGGAACACTGCGATGTGAAGATTCAATTTGGTACCATAGACTGCCCCAGGGTCTATTATGTTTTAGTCCTAGGGGATCAAAATTTAAAATATGACTGGTTGGTTCAATAAATCTTCTTTACCAGGTGACTGATATGAGCTCAAGCGAACCTCTATAGTTTCCTTCAATTTTAATTTCATGACAAGAAATGTTGATTTAAGATGATAATTTAATGTATATGAATGCCTTATCTTAATTTTTTTTCTCTCTCTGTAGAGAAATATTTTGTCCCTCAAGTTACATAAATTTTTCCACTAATATTACAGCAGTTAAGATCATATTTTCATTCTGATTCTATGTCAGATGAACATTTGTTATATTAATAAATGCATGTTAAAATATTTACTTGGAATAGTTGCTATACTACAACTGTACTGATCGTTTGATCCAGATCATTGTACCCAGTGTTAAACCAATTAATTTCAAATTTCAGTTTATGTTGATCAAACATTATTATTTATAGCTGAATTTAAAATTTAAAAAAATTAATGAAAACAAAATTTCTGTTTACCCTTTTAAACTTTGGTGAAAGGTTTTAAGTATTTCCAAAATGTGATAAAATTGGTTCCAGTCTTGCCAGATAGTTATTTTTTTCTTTTTTCTTATTTGTATGATCATAAACAGTTGTCTGTTATGCTGATCAAGTCTTCCAATTTACCTTAATATACAGGTACTGTTTAATTGTTAGTAACTATCATGAAATGTATGAATATAATTAGATTTATTTTTTGGAAAATTTGTTTGAGATATTTGGAATTTTCCTTTTACAAACTTTTAAGATTGATAAGTTATTTATTTCATTGTGTATTAACAAAAGCATTAAAAATAATGTCATAATTAGAGAATTTTTTATCTCTTAATTTGAAGCGATAAAATTTCAGGTCATGAAAAAAAATCTTTTTGTGATTAATCCAATATAGAATTAATTAAAAAGGTACTTCTTTTAGAAGTTAGGTAAACTTTTCAATTATGATTTCAAAATGAGATATTATCAACATTTATTTTGATACTCTCATTTGTTTTAAGCATTAAAAAATTGTAACATCACAACCATGAATCTCTTTGGTCTTTTTAATAAGAAATAGAAGTGACATAAATCAGGGGCTGTGTTCTCGAAAATATCCTAAGATTTGTCCTAAGATATGTCTTAGGATGATTTTTAGGATGGTCTTAGGACATGTCCTAGGAGTGCTCTCGAAGCTGTTTTAAGACTATCCTAACTTAGGATGTCTTAACTATGTCCTAAGTGTCAACACAATAAGTAGAATAATAGAAATACTGTGTATAACAATTATTTCCAATATTAATATATAGCAAATCCTTGATAAAAATACTCATAATAAATTATAAGATGCAAATAAAGATTTTTTTTTCCAATTTCATTTATTTTTTACACTGTATCCCATGAGCCTGTTTCTTGTTTTCTTTAATTTGCAATTATCTATATACATAGTTCTGAGGTTGATATACGATATAGAACTAATGTGTAAACTTTTTTTATGATGAAATACAGTCATTACCGTTATTTTTGTGTGGTTACTTTCGAGTGAGCTGATTTCAAACTTTCAATGAATTACTGATTAAAGATGAACAGAAGATATCTCGTGCGCCATTAAAGTTACAATAGTAAATCATTGTAAATTAACTTATTTCGTTTTAAAAACATTATAAAGGTGTTCATGTTCTAAAACTTAAAGTTCATTTTTGGTACAAAATATCAAATTATATTACAATTTCGGGTTTAGGACAATCTTAAGACATCTCCATAGATGACCTAAAGTTAAGACAAATTTTGCGACATATCCTAAGTTAGGACATGGTCGAGAATACGACTTAGGACTAAGATTTGTCCTAAGATGGTCTTAGGACATGTCTTAGTCCTAAGACACTTTCGAGAACACGGCCCCAGAATTCCATAAATCTGCTTACATTTGTAATAAATCATGACCTACAATTCCTTGACTTGGTGAAATTATCTGGCCTTAGGCTCATAAAATTTTGAAGTATGATTTTTGTATTTGTACTTTAAAAACAGCCAACCGGAACACGGTATTCAATATTATTATATATAGAACATTGTGATTGGACGATTTAAGAATACAAATATGAAACTGGTACTCAAAGGTTTCATGACCATATATGGCCTGGAATTCACTGTATTTATTATGTACATTGTTGACATACTGTAAAGAATATTTTTAATTTTTAATTATTATTTGGTGCTTAAATATAAGAATTTTGATAATTCTTAGTTCTGTTTAATACATCTGTCTTTTACCAGAATTTGTAAATACTGGTACATGTAGGATAAGCCATAATATACTCATAAATATTATTTTGATATACTCCTAAATACATCGAATATACATGTATTCATCAAAATTAGACAAATTTATTTAGATATTAAACTTTAACTTTAAACCGCCATGATATAGCTGAAATATTGTTGAAAGTGGCATTAAACACCATAAACTATATCTCTAAGGATTTTTTTCTTCAATACAATTGTGTATGAAAGATATGATATAATTTAAGAAAACAGACTGAACAATTTTGATTTTTAATTTGTAAGCGTTACTTTTTTGTTGGATGGAATAAATCTTCGTATTTTATGCTTTCACCTTGTCAAGAATATCACAGAAATGAAGACATGATTTGTTTGTATAATATGTAACTATTATTAATACATTTTAAATATTATTATTACTATGATATTAAGTAGTTCGAAGTTGCATATTTGTAAAAAAAATGTATATATGAAAAAAGAAGGAAAAAAAAACCCTCAAGTTTATTGAAAGTATTTGGATCATGATTAAAATTCAAGAGAAATAAAGCTTACATTTCGTTGAATTAGAATTAACAATGCTTTTACTTGCAAAATTGTAAATCAGAAGGTTGCATGAATACAAAATTATATCAATATGACATACATTTTATGCTTCAATGAACATAGTTAAAATATCGGTTATTTTTAACCAACTGACAAGAAATATATTATTTCGTTTATTATAAAATACTCAGCAATCATATTTTGATAATCATAATAACTTGTAGTTGTCAAATATATAAAATTACATAAGCATAATAAATACAGACAATACAAACAATATAATATTTCTGATTTTTTTTGTTGAATCTACAATTTTTTTTTTATGGATATTTATTTTTCCTTTATTTCAGGCTAGACTATCTTATTTAACCTGTTTACATACAACCTGTACAATTCTAAAATTTATACCAGTTTATTATACATTAAATTATATCATTGTTTATATGTCTTTGTTGTTTTTTTGTCTTAAAGGATTAAAAACATAGATATCTAATTAATGTGCACAAGACAAGTTTGAAGCTACCAACGGGGTAATCAGAAGATGTAAATCGAAGGACAGACAATGCAATAGCTAAAAGAAAAAGTACAAAAGGACAAACATCAATCTACAAAGCATACACATAAAACTAAAGATCGAGTAACATGAACCCCATTAAAAAACTGGGATGAACTCCAGTTCTCCGTAAGGACTAGCAGTTCCTGCTACACATATGACACCTGTCGTGTTACTGTTAAACAAGGCAAACATCATATCATAGGGAAACAGTGTAAGACACCAGTATGCATAAATAAATACAAATAACATAACTAAAACATTCATCAGGTATGCCCATGGTTGATAGAAAACATTCAATTTTTTGCCTACCTGGCCAATTTTATATGTAGGAATGTATTATTTTTTTGAAGTCTATTGTCTAGACAGTAGCTTCGCAGGGATTTTTATTCAATTTATGGAACCTTATAGAAGGCATTATCTCTGAGGTCATATAGATTGAAGATATATTAGAGGAAAGGCAACACAAAGGAGCAATAACTAGGACAAAACTAATGAGTAAATACAAGTTAGCACATGCTGCCTCATTTAATGACATCGGTTGTAAAGTTTTCTTTCCTAATAAAGAAACAAATTTTCATTGGAAACACTGTTTTGATATATGTTTGTATACAAATGAATTGAAAAGCGGTATATAGATATTGGAATGACAAAAGTCGGCTGAATATTTTCTATTTAAAGAGAAAATTCTGACTGTAATTCTGCATTTGTCAGATATGGACCTGGATTTCTATCGGCAAATGTGGACTTTTTTGTGTTCAATGATTATTGCCCATCTATAGTATCTAGTAAACATTGATGATTATTGCCCATCTATAGTATCTAGTAAACATTGATGATTATTGCCCATCTATAGTATCTAGTAAACATTGATGATTATTGCCCATCTATAGTATCTAGTAAACATTGATGATTATTGCCCATCTATAGTATCTAGTAAATATTCAGCTTCTATTGAATATTTAATGGTCGATAATATAACCAACCATACAAACCACTCCTCTCTCAACTTTTTGAGGAGTATTTTCTTATGGCTACTATTTGGTAATACTCTCTTGAATACAATGATGGAACCAAGATATCCTATAGCTAATATGTATTTTGGGAATCTGTATAGAAATCTTAAAAGTGTGATACATTTCCATTGTCACTAGTGGAGCAAGCAATATTTGTGTGGAGTATCTTTTTATGGTTACTATTAGGTAATACTCTCTTGTATACATCAATTAACCAGGTTATCCCATAGAAAATATGTATTTTGGGAATCTAAATAGAAATCTTAAAAGAGTAATCCATTTTCGATGCCACTAATGATGCAGGAACTGCCTACCCTTCCGGTACACATGAGTTTATCCCCTTTGTATAGTGGGGTTAGTGTTGCTCAAACTTAATTTTCTGTGTGGTGTTTTGTGGAACATTGTTTTGTCTTTTTGTCCCTTTTCTCTTTGTCATTTTATTGTTCGTCCTTTGATATACACCTTATCGTTACCCCTTTGGCATCTTCAAACCTTTATTATTACTATAACAACTTGTGTCATAGATTTAGCTTGATCGTACAAAATGGGACGTGTATACGATTTGACTTTGTAACTGTAATATAATAAAAGAATAATTTTAGTTTGCATATTTTATTTAACACAATAGGTTATTGCACATTAAATTTGAGATCAATAAGTTGATATAATGGAATTCTATTGGGATAAAATTAGTGTTAATATTTGTTGATAATAGGCTTTCTGATACATATATTTCTGCATCCACGTCTAACACAAACCTGGTTAAATTGACAGTCCATAATGGATGTACATTGATCTAAGCATGTAGGTTTAATAGTACCACGTTCACACACTAGTCTACAGCCTCGTCTGATACAAATACCCCCAATACCACATTCAATGGATCGTCTACATTCATCACGACAACCAAGACCTGGTAGAACTGGAATGACTGGGCCAATTGGTATGACTGGATCAGTAATTCTAACTTGACATATTCGGTTGCAGCCTTGTCTTACACAGACGCTATTACGACCACATTCAACTGAACTTTGACATTCCTCAACACACCCTGGGAAGCCTGGACCAATGGGCTCAATAGGTAAAATTGTATTTAGTCGTCTACACAAACGATTACAGCCCACGCTTTCACAAACGTAACCTGATTGACAAGACAGAGATACTGAACATTCTTGTCTACACGACTTCTTTGGAGCATAATCTGTGAAAAAAAGTAATGTTTTGCGTATTAACATTTCGTAACCAAAACAAAAAAGAAGCACACTTCATAATTGTCATCATATTTTTCTGTCTTTGCAATGTTAAAAAACAAATTCAAAGTTATTTACATGAAATATAAAGAAAATGACAAAAGCATAGATATCAAATTTAGTGCCACGACGCGTTTCTGTAATAATCATCATCAGGTACGCTTAAAATCGAAAGCCAAAAACCGTTAAATTAAAGCTTTAGGAGCAATAAAACCAAAGGCCCTAAACATGAGTTAGGTAGTACTTAAACATTCCTAAATTTCGTTTTGAAACTAGCTGTGAAAAATGTGTATGTTCTCTTCTTTTTTTTTTTTTCTTTTTTTTTTGTTACCATTGATCAGGTGAGTTCTTCGTGTTTGTTACCATTGATCAGGTGAGTTCTTCGTGTTTGTTGTGACTGATGAAACAGTCGATTACCACCATGTAATTTTCACTTTCAATTTGTGCCTTTTTAGAGTGTACTCTTTGTCTACCTCTAAACATGTGTATGACCTTTTTCTTCCTGTTTATCTTCACCAGCACCAGATATATTTGATTTATTTCTAGTAGTGTATATCGTTTACATTCCCATTAAATGTAATAATGTGCTCATGACTATTTTAAACGTTTTATAATTAATTTTAATTTTTTATTTTCAACATTTTGGTAATATAACAATGGAGGAATTTTAATTATCGATTTACAATTTTGCGCATGAAATGTATGGTTATGTCCTGGCCATAGTATATTGAAAATGCTTCTTCCAACACAAGAGAGTGAATAGTCATGTATATGTATGTTAGTGGTATCGCTTTTGCCTCTATATCTACGATTTTCCAACGGATATAGGAACTGTTCTGACGGGTTGGTTTTTGTTTTTCAATTTATGATTTTATTACTTTTATATTCTCTATAGGAATTATTTCGCTATGATAATTCATTAGAATAAAAATCGAGTTATTGTTAACAATATATAATTGTTTAACACTTATAGAGAAGCATAACATTTCTATTGGTAAAATTGGGGCAAATTCCAAATAATAGAAGCAGTAAACTAAATCCGAGTCCATAGAAAACACCACCAGGTAAGCATCCTGATTATTTAACGATCACGAAAATATTATGATTAAAAAAGGGTAACAAATACATACCTGCAAATGTTATAGACAAGACTGTAACGAAGACCAATATAACTTTGGTATACATAGTGAGTTAGAAGGTATTCTTGTTGGCGCTGAAAATAGATAAACATATATTGTTTGGAACTGACTACATGCAAACTGGTTTAGCTCCTTTGATTTTACCACCGAAACTTATTCAAAATAGATATGCAAAATTGGCATATTCTTAATGATTTAACACTCTTTAGATTACCAAATTTGTATTTAAGTTTTTTTTTCTCCAGGGGTACTATTGTTGGGTTATTTTTGAGTACATGAGTTCACCTCCGGTTTTTAGTGGGGTTCGTGTTACTCGATCTTTAGTTGTATGTGTGTTTTGTAGATCGTTGTTTGTCCTTTTGTACTTTTTCTTTTTGCCATTGTGTTGTCTGTTCTTCTTCGATATACGGATTCTGATTGCCCCTTTGGTATCTTCAAACCTTTCTTTGATTATTTTAATTGCTTCGACTTTGGTATACATAGTGAGTTAGAAGGTATTCCTTTGTTGGCGCTGAAAATAGATAAACATATATTGTTTGGAACTGACTACATGCAAGTTGATTTAGCTCCTTTGATTTTACCACCGAAACTTATTCAAAATAGATATGCAAAATTGGCACATTCTAATGATTTAACAATCTTTAGATTACCAAATTTGTATTTAACTTTTTTTTCTCTCCAGGGGTACTATTGTTGGGTTATTTTTGAGCACCTGAGTTCACCTCCGGTTTTTAGTGGGGTTCGTGTTACTCGATCTTTAGTTTTATGTGTGTTTTGTAGATCGTTGTTTGTCCTTATGTACTTTTTCTTTTGGTCATTGTGTTGTTTGTTCTTCTTCGATATACGGATTCTGATTGCCCCTTTGCTATCTTCAAACTCTTCTTTGATTATTTTAATTGCTTCGACTTTCTAAACAGTCCATATCGTTATTATGGAAATGCGAAGATATTGTAAGTAAAACAATATATGAAATAGAAAATGTTGGGTAAATTTGGATGATATATTTGTATGTTATAATTGAAAAAAATAAATAATTAATTTGATTATGTACATTGTAGTTCATGTAAAATAAACTACCAATATCAGATATAATCTTCATTTTCATATATTATAATAAAAGTAGGAATTCGAAGCAATTTATTTTTTAATTACTATCAAAATGAAAACAAATGAAACAGAATATTGATTTCAGAAAATTAAATTTGAAATTGTATTTTATAATGAAAGTTTGTATCGAGTCTTAAAAGTTGAACGTGTAAAGAATTTAAATGTAAATTCGTATTTAGGGACTTACCTTGTATCTTGTGTTCAAATGTAATGTACTTAAGTCTTAATTGTCAAACTTTATATATAGTATTTTACTTGAGGAAATAAACGGTTCACTGATGGTTTTACGTGATAAATACCACATTTATCAATCACAATTCTAGGTATTACCACAAAATGAAATGCACACAAACAAAAATAAAATTACGAAATAATAATTATGTCTTTATTTTTCTGGCATTACAAAATTCATCAGCAAATCATACAAGTGCCATACCTAAATTGTCCAATTCGTTTGACCTTAATATATATAAGCTGTGTTGAAGTACATACATTATTGAAAACATATTTTGCTTCATTTAGAAAAGACTAATCTTAAATAATTAGCTTAGTATTTTTAGATTGTAATTGAAATTTAAATCTATTATAATTTAAAATTGTCCTCGAAAAAATTAAATATTCATGCTCTACAGTCTCAACCAGTACAACATTAACCTCTCATCTAGCTCACACCAAACGGTAGAACATAAAATACTCGTATAATGCATAAAATGTATTGATTCAATTGTTATTAAATCATTTTATGAATGTGTAGAAAATTTATTTGGACGCGGCGTGAGCTAAAGTTGTCCATTATTGCATTTGTTAAAGAGTTTTATCTGCTTTGAAATTTTCAAGAAGTTGAAACTGAAGTGGAATTTCAATTTGGTCTCCATAAGTTGCAAAGCTCGTCGAAGACAAGAATATATGCTTGGGGAGAAGTACAGTATCCGTAACCTTTGATACAAATTTTGTATATAAATCCCCAATTTATCGGAACGAGGACAGAGGTTATTTAATTTGCTTTGCATGCATACATTGTTGACATTTGGCTTAAAGTTTGTTGAATATTGATTAACTTAATCAAATATCCATACAACTTTGAAAAACTTGAATAAAAGTTACGATCGAAATATTATAACCTCAATTATGTACTTTTTTCATTTAATCTTTGGAAAGGATATTGGATTGACTTAATTTTAACATATGTTTTCAGTTATCTCCTTGTTAATTTGCATTTTAGCTTGAATAATTGCAACAGATTAGAAAAAAGAAGAAAATCCTAACATTTACCAAATTCTGGTTCATCAAATCTAAGAAGATATTTTCAATGATTTATGTGTAAAATATTTAACCTTGATGATTAACAAATTCAAATCAATTAAAAGAGGGTGTAACGAGTTATTTGAGACAAAGGTTTTGGCTATTATGTTTAGGACATTTGGTTTTCTAGCTCCCAAAGATTTTTAGATTATTTGGCTTTCAATTATTTTGGGTTTGAGAGTACATGATGAAGGTTATCCCAGAAACGCGTCGTGAGCACTGAATCTGACAAATACGGTGTTATTTATGTTTATCTCTATATCTGCATAAATATCTTTATCTGGGGTTAACTGTCTTGTAGCAAACATTTCAAATTCATTTATTATTTTCATTATATCTTTTGTTTATCTGATAGTGCATACAAATTGGAATCTTTTCAAAATCCAAAAATAGAAAAAGAAATAACCAAGCCTAGGATATTCAACAAACACGGACCCTTAATATGCAACCCTGGGCCATTAAGGTTATTGTTAACATGCGGTTTTTTAAAATAACTATATAATTATGATGTTAAAAACACTCGGCTTCATTATATTTTCAATAATTATATATCTCATTGCAACCATTCTGGCCATTTTATTGATAAGAAGAATTTGAAGATACCAATGGGGTATACAGAATCCGTATATCGATGAAGGACAGACAACTCAATGATCAAAAGAAAAAGTACAAAAGGACAAACAACGATATACAAGACATAAAAAAATTGAAAAAGTGAATGTCACTGAACTTTACGATTGTTCTTTAATTGTAAAACAACATTTTATATTTAGTGCAGAAGGTGTGTTTTATTTTATATTAATTACCGTTACAAAATGACGATATATGTCGCGTTGTCACTGAACAGTACACTTCCTTGTCAACTTTGCATGTAAAGAGACCATGTGAATTAAAAAATGTAAGGTTAAATGAAACAATTTAATGTGCATAATGAGTACCATTAGCATAGCAAATACATATGTAAATCATCATAATAATTCAGTGCTAGACTGTACACAGATGATGTAATTTTGAAACAATTCAAATGTGTAGTAAAGATTATTTATGGTAATAGTACATTATACTTGAAAAATAAATACAGATTAGAGAAAATCATTCTATAGGTATTAATTTTATGCTATATTCATTTGCATAGATTTTTGTATTGTAATTACAAACACATTTCAAAATTTACTTGAAAGGTATTCTGAAAGCACACTTTACAATAAATAAAAATGCACAGGAAAAGAAATGAAGACAAAAAAGGAGTGTTGAGTGTTATATGGTGCTTGGCAGTTGATTCTGCTTGGGATTTTTTTTAAAGATCACAATCATGTACTAATTAACGAGATTTAAGTTGCCATAATTAGTTTGTAGACCAGGTAAGGATTTTTTTTTGTTATGCATGTTTATTTTATTTGCTTTTTGTATTCACCATTTATTTTATTCCAAAGATTATGTATTCCATATTATTTAAGTTATAATTTGCCAGAGTAGCTTATTTGAGTACACTTCACATTCCATTATTACACATCGTTAAGGCTTTATTGTAGATATTTTGTTGCTTTTTTGACAGAGATTTTCTCCATTTTTCTGTGTTTTGTTTTATCATGCGTACATCTTGAATGGCAGCTGCTCCATATTTTGCACAAACCATAGTAACAAAAATCATAAAACTTTGAAAGTAAGTTTTTACTCTTTTATTACAATTTGCAAAAAAAAATCCAATATTACGAAGGAATTGGATTTTGTTTTGAGATAATCCAAATGGAAAGAAATGAAAACTTTCTTTTGTACTGTGACATTTAGGTTTTTCTAATATTACAATGACTTTCTTTTGATGTTAGTCTGAAATTGTAATGCACAATTTACCACACCCCAAGATTGAATAAATACTGGATCCTTTTGACCTTTATGAACTTGATCCATGTTTTCAAAAATCCATTATTTTTCACACACCATGAAAATGAATACAGTTCTGTTATTTAAACCAATAATGATTTTGGTTAATTTTTTTATCTTTTAAATAGTTAAATAGTTAAATACGAAAATATTAATAACATAAATAAAATTCATTAATAAAATTGGTGGGAGTGGCCTTATAAGATGTGGACTACTGTGGCTGAAATATTGTTGAAAGTTGCAGTAAATACCTATTCCATCTTCAATGATTACAAGAACTAGGCTAAAATGTGTGTAAAACAGCCAATTCACAGCCTGTAGTTGAGTGGTACGGCTTACTCATGACACTAAGACATCTGAAAAAGAGGGATGTTGGGTATGAAAAACTGCTACAGGAAAGTAATACCAAAAAATGCAGCAGAGTTGGGTTTTTTTCAAATTCAGTATTGTTGATTTTCATTATAAATTTGTTATTTTGTTATTATATTTAATTTACCGGTTTTATTTTATTCTCAGATGAGCTACTTCTGGCAGATACATGGTACATGCATGAGAAACCATTTATATTGATAATAATCCATATATTCATGTAATACCTCATTTATACACAAATATAATGTTAGTATTATGTCATGTGATTGTCATGTGATTAGTTTAATTATAGAGTCTCATCAGGATTAAGATTATTCAGGATATCTACTTTCAATCTATCTAAGAAAAACAATTGTCTTGTTAAGATACTTTTGATGAATATATGCAAAATTAAAAAAAATTGGGTGGGGAGGGGTTGTATTTTCTAAATGTATACAATCGATAAATATAATTTTTCAGTTTGAAAATAAGAGTGACATTGTCAATTTTAGCTTAATTTTTTGATGCCCCCTTTATGTAGAACAAGGCATTAAGTTTTACTCATGTCTATACATCTGCCCTGCATTTGGTTTCAGTTCAATAAATTAAATTCTCCTTATGCAAATTATTTGAAATTTATACATAAAGACAGGTTAAGTAATATTTTGGACTCGCTAATTTCCCTTGAACAGCTGAAAACTATTGGCTAGGGGAAATAATAGCTGAAAGCATTTTCCATGGACACATTCTTCTTTATTCACTTTTCAAGAGTTATATGGCATTTTAGAGCCAATTTTCAATGTTTTCTGTATAAAATAATAGTATGCCAGATCTTTTTACAAAAAAAATATAATCAGGATAAAAATCATGTGAAAATTGAAATTAAATTTCCTACCGTGTGCCATTGCTTTAATAATTCTTACACAGGAGGGGTTGTTGTGGTCGTGATCGTATGGTAGTTGGATTTATAACTACATATGCAATCAGTGCCTATCACCACTAACGTTGAGAGTTTGAACCCTGCTCTGATGAGATGTACTCGATACAACATTATGTGATAAAGTTTGTCGGTGACTTGCGACAGGTCTGGTTTTCTCTGGGTTCTCTGGTTTCCTTTACCAATAAAACTGACCTCCACGGTATAACTGAAATATTGTTGAAAGGTGTGTTAAAACACAATAACACTAACCCCTTACACAGGATAGCATTTATCAGTAAGAAATTGAAATATTAAGACATTTACATGCATATAAATAATTAACTTTTTTTAATATCAGTTTTTTTTTCACTTTTTGTATGAAACATTTGATTTTTGACAATTTTTACATGACATTACTACTCAATCTACTTTGTCATCAATAACTTTAATCCTGATGAGACTCAAACCATTAGTGCAATATTACAAAATCAAAGGTTGTTAATTCATATATAGTATAATTTGTTTATGTCAAGTCCCTAGTTTTTTCTTTAATTACCTCTAAAAGTTGCCATATAACAATTTCACTTATGCCATACATTATTGCCAACCAATTTACCAAAAATGTCTTTTCTATGATGGCAATTCATATAATATTCACTTGTTTCCTTTTCATTATTCTTATCATTCATTTGTATTTGATTTCCTTCCCTTATTTAGCTCACATGGCTAAGGCCATGTGAGCTTTTGCCATCTCTTGGCATCCATCCGTCTGTAAGCTTTTCATATTTTAATTTTCTTCTGAAAAACTGCTGAATCAATTGGAACCAAACTTTTGCAGAGGTTCAAATTTGTTCAAATGAATATGAACTCCATGGGAGGTGCTATCATGGGGCCTTAAAGGGGGAAATTAAGTAAAAAAAATCTTCTTTAGAATGGACATTGCATTTTGCTTAAAGGAACACTGCGATGTGAAGATTCAATTTGGTACCATAGACTGCCCCAGGGTCTATTATGTTTTAGTCCTAGGGGATCAAAATTTAAAATATGACTGGTTGTTTCAATAAATCTTCTTTAGCAGGTGACTGATATGAGCTCAAGCGAACCTCTAGTTTCCTTCAATTTTAATTTCATGACAAGAAATGTTGATTTAAGATGATAATTTAATGTATATAAATGCCTTATCTTAATTTTTTTTCTCTCTCTGTAGAGAAATATTTTGTCCCTCAAGTTACATAAATTTTTCCACTAATATTACAGCAGTTAAGATCATATTTTCATTCTGATTCTATGTCAGATGAACATTTGTTATATTAATAAATGCATGTTAAAATATTTACTTGGAATAGTTGCTATACTACAACTGTACTGATCGTTTGATCCAGATCATTGTACCCAGTGTTAAACCAATTAATTTCAAATTTCAGTTTATGTTGATCAAACATTATTATTTATAGCTGAATTTAAAATTTAAAAAAATAAATGAAAACAAAATTTCTGTTTACCCTTTTAAACTTTGGTGAAAGGTTTTAAGTATTTCCAAAATGTGATAAAATTGGTTCCAGTCTTGCCAGATAGTTATTTTTTTCTTTTTTCTTATTTGTATGATCATAAACAGTTGTCTGTTATGCTGATCAAGTCTTCCAATTTACCGTAATATACAGGTACTGTTTAATTGTTAGTAACTATCATGAAATGTATGAATATAATTAGATTTATTTTTTGGAAAATTTGTTTGAGATATTTGGAATTTTCCTTTTACAAACTTTTAAGATTGATAAGTTATTTATTTCATTGTGAATTAACAAAAGCATTAAAAATAATGTCATAATTAGAGAATTTTTTATCTCTTAATTTGAAGCGATAAAATTTCAGGTCATGAAAACAAATCTTTTTGTGATTAATCCAATATAGAATTAATTAAAAAGGTACTTCTTTTAGAAGTTAGGTAAACTTTTCAATTATGATTTCAAAATGAGATATTATCAACATTTATTTTGATACTCTCATTTGTTTTAAGCATTAAAAAATTGTAACATCACAACCATGAATCTCTTTGGTCTTTTTAATAAGAAATAGAAGTGACATAAATCAGGGGCTGTGTTCTCGAAAATATCCTAAGATTTGTCCTAAGATATGTCTTAGGATGATTTTTAGGATGGTCTTAGGACATGTCCTAGGAGTACTCTCGAAGCTGTTTTAAGACTATCCTAACTTAGGATGTCTTAACTATGTCCTAAGTGTCAACACAATAAGTAGAATAATAGAAATACTGTGTATAACAATTATTTCCAATATTAATATATAGCAAATCCTTGATAAAAATACTCATAATAAATTATAAGATGCAAATAAAGATTTTTTTTCCAATTTCATTTATTTTTTACGCTGTATCCCATGAGCCTGTTTCTTGTTTTCTTTAATTTGCAATTATCTATATACATAGTTCTGAGGTTGATATACGATATAGAACTAATGTGTAAACTTTTTTTATGATGAAATACAGTCATTACCGTTATTTTTGTGTGGTTACTTTCGAGTGAGCTGATTTCAAACTTTCAATGAATTACTGATTAAAGATGAACAGAAGATATCTCGTGCGCCATTAAAGTTACAATAGTAAATCATTGTAAATTAACTTATTTCGTTTTAAAAACATTATAAAGGTGTTCATGTTCTAAAACTTAAAGTTCATTTTTGGTACAAAATATCAAATTATATTACAATTTCGGGTTTAGGACAATCTTAAGACATCTCCATAGATTACCTAAAGTTAAGACAAATTTTGCGACATATCCTAAGTTAGGACATGGTCGAGAATACGACTTAGGACTAAGATTTGTCCTAAGATGGTCTTAGGACATGTCTTAGTCCTAAGACACTTTCGAGAACATGGCCCCAGAATTCCATAAATCTGCTTACATTTATAATAAATCATGACCTACAATTCCTTGACTTGGTGAAATTATCTGGCCTTAGGCTCATAAAATTTTGAAGTATGATTTTTGTATTTGTACTTTAAAAACAGCCAACCGGAACACGGTATTCAATATTATTATATATAGAACATTGTGATTGGACGATTTAAGAATACAAATATGAAACTGGTACTCAAAGGTTTCATGACCATATATGGCCTGGAATTCACTGTATTTATTATGTACATTGTTGACATACTGTAAAGAATATTTTTAATTTTTAATTATTATTTGGTGCTTAAATATAAGAATTTTGATAATTCTTAGTTCTGTTTAATACATCTGTCTTTTACCAGAATTTGTAAATACTGGTACATGTAGGATAAGCCATAATATACTCATAAATATTATTTTGATATACTCCTAAATACATCGAATATACATGTATTCATCAAAATTAGACAAATTTATTTAGATATTAAACTTTAACTTTAAACCGCCATGATATAGCTGAAATATTGTTGAAAGTGGCATTAAACACCATAAACTATAAATCTTATCTCTAAGGATTTTTTTCTTCAATACAATTGTGTATGAAAGATATGATATAATTTAAGAAAACAGACTGAACAATTTTGATTTTTAATTTGCAAGCGTTACTTTTTTGTTGGATGGAATAAATCTTCGTATTTTATGCTTTCACCTTGTCAAGAATATCACAGAAATGAAGACATGATTTGTTTGTATAATATGTAACTATTATTAATACATTTTAAATATTATTATTACTATGATATTAAGTAGTTCGAAGTTGCATATTTGTAAAAAAAATGTATATATGAAAAAAGAAGGAAAAAAAAACCCCTCAAGTTTATTGAAAGTATTTGGATCATGATTAAAATTCCAGAGAAATAAAGCTTACATTTCGTTGAATTAGAATTAACAATGCTTTTACTTGCAAAATTGTAAATCAGAAGGTTGCATGAATACAAAATTATATCAATATGACATACATTTTATGCTTCAATGAACATAGTTAAAATATCGGTTATTTTTAACCAACTGACAAGAAATATATTATTTCGTTTATTATAAAATACTCAGCAATCATATTTTGATAATCATAATAACTTGTAGTTGTCAAATATATAAAATTACATAAGCATAATAAATACAGACAATACAAACAATATATTTCTGATTTTTTTTGTTGAATCTACAATTGTTTTTTTATGGATATTTATTTTTCCTTTATTTCAGGCTAGACTATCTTATTTAACCTGTTTACATACAACCTGTACAATTCTAAAATTTATACCAGTTTATTATACATTAAATTATATCATTGTTTATATGTCTTTGTTGTTTTTTTGTCTTAAAGGATTAAAAACATAGATATCTAATTAATGTGCACAAGACAAGTTTGAAGCTACCAACGGGGTAATCAGAAGATGTAAATCGAAGGACAGACAATACAATAGATAAAAGAAAAAGTACAAAAGGACAAACATCAATCTACAAAACATACACATAAAACTAAAGATCGAGTAACATGAACCCCATTAAAAAACTGGGATGAACTCCAGTTCTCCGTAAGGACTAGCAGTTCCTGCTCCACATATGACACCTGTCGTGTTACTGTTAAACAAGGCAAACATCATATCATAGGGAAATAGTGTAAGACACCAGTATGCATAAATAAATACAAATAACATAACTAAAACATTCATCAGGTATGCCCATGGTTGATAGAAAACATTCAATTTTTTGCCTACCTGGCCAATTTTATATGTAGGAATGTATTATTTTTTTGAAGTCTATTGTCTAGACAGTAGCTTTGCAGGGATTTTTATTCAATTTATGGAACCTTATAGAAGGCATTATCTCTGAGATCATATAGATTGAAGATATATTAGAGGAAAGGCAACACAAAGGAGCAATAACTAGGACAAAACTAATGAGTAAATACAAGTTAGCACATGCTGCCTCATTTAATGACATCGGTTGTAAAGTTTTCTTTCCTAATAAAGAAACAAATTTTCATTGGAAACACTGTTTTGATATATGTTTGTATACAAATGAATTGAAAAGCGTTATATAGATATTGGAATGACAAAAGTCTGCTGAATATTTTCTATTTAAAGAGAAAATTCTGACTGTAATTCTGCATTTGTCAGAGATGGACCTGGATTTCTATCGGCAAATGTGGACTTTTTTGTGTTCAATGATTATTGCCCATCTATAGTATCTAGTAAACATTGATGATTATTGCCCATCTATAGTATCTAGTAAACATTGATGATTATTGCCCATCTATAGTATCTAGTAAACATTGATGATTATTGCCCATCTATAGTATCTAGTAAACATTGATGATTATTGCCCATCTATAGTATCTAGTAAATATTCAGCTTCTATTGAATATTTAATGGTCGATAATATAACCAACCATACAAACCACTCCTCTCTCAACTTTTTGAGGAGTATTTTCTTATGGCTACTATTTGGTAATACTCTATTGTATACAATGATGGAACCAAGATATCCTATAGCTAATATGTATTTTGGGAATCTGTATAGAAATCTTAAAAGTGTGATACATTTCCATTGTCACTAGTGGAGCAAGCAATATTTGTGTGGAGTATCTTTTTATGGTTACTATTAGGTAATACTCTCTTGTATACATCAATTAACCAGGTTATCCCATAGAAAATATGTATTTTGGGAATCTAAATAGAAATCTTAAAAGAGTAATCCATTTTCGATGCCACTAATGATGCAGGAACTGCCTACCCTTCCGGTACACATGAGTTTATCCCCTTTGTATAGTGGGGTTAGTGTTGCTCAAACTTAATTTTCTGTGTGGTGTTTTGTGGAACATTGTTTTGTCTTTTTGTCCCTTTTCTCTTTGTCATTTTATTGTTCGTCCTTTGATATACACCTTATCGTTACCCCTTTGGCATCTTCAAACCTTTATTATTACTATAACAACTTGTGTCATAGATTTAGCTTGATCGTACAAAATGGGACGTGTATACGATTTGACTTTGTAACTGTAATATAATAAAAGAATAATTTTAGTTTGCATATTTTATTTAACACAATAGGTTATTGCACATTAAATTTGAGATCAATAAGTTGATATAATGGAATTCTATTGGGATAAAATTAGTGTTAATATTTGTTGATAATAGGCTTTCTGATACATATATTTCTGCATCCACGTCTAACACAAACCTGGTTAAATTGACAGTCCATAATGGATGTACATTGATCTAAGCATGTAGGTTTAATAGTACCACGTTCACACACTAGTCTACAGCCTCGTCTGATACAAATACCCCCAATACCACATTCAATGGATCGTCTACATTCATCACGACAACCAAGACCTGGTAGAACTGGAATGACTGGGCCAATTGGTATGACTGGATCAGTAATTCTAACTTGACATATTCGGTTGCAGCCTTGTCTTACACAGACGCTATTACCACCACATTCAACTGAACTTTGACATTCCTCAACACACCCTGGGAAGCCTGGACCAATGGGCTCAATAGGTAAAATTGTATTTAGTCGTCTACACAAACGATTACAGCCCACGCTTTCACAAACGTAACCTGATTGACAAGACAGAGATACTGAACATTCTTGTCTACACGACTTCTTTGGAGCATAATCTGTGAAAAAGAGTAATGTTTTGCGTATTAACATTTCGTAACCAAAACAAAAAAGAAGCACACTTCATAATTGTCATCATATTTTTCTGTCTTTGCAATGTTAAAAAACAAATTCAAAGTTATTTACATGAAATATAAAGAAAATGTCAATTAATTTTATTTTCGTTATCATGACAAAAGCATAGATATCAAATTTAGTGCCACGACGCGTTTCTGTAATAATAATCATCAGGTACGCTTAAAATCGAAAGCCAAAAACCGTTAAATTAAAGCTTTAGGAGCAATAAAACCAAAGGACCTAAACATGAGTTAGGTAGTACTTAAACATTCCTAAATTTCGTTTTGAAACTAGCTGTGAAAAATGTGTATGTTCTCTTCTTTTTTTTTTCTTTTTTGTTGTTGTTACCATTGATCAGGTGAGTTCTTCGTGTTTGTTACCATTGATCAGGTGAGTTCTTCGTGTTTGTTGTGACTGATGAAACAGTCGATTACCACCATGTAATTTTCAATTTCAATTTGTGCCTTTTTAGAGTGTACTCTTTGTCTACCTCTAAACATGTGTATGACTTTTTTCTTCCTGTTTATCTTCACCAGCACCAGATATATTTGATTTATTTCTAGTAGTGTATATCGTTTACATTCACATTAAATGTAATAATGTGCTCATGACTATTTTAAACGTTTTATAATTAATTTTAATTTTTTATTTTCAACATTTTGGTAATATAACAATGGAGGAATTTTAATTATCGATTTACAATTTTGCGCATGAAATGTATGGTTATGTCCTGGCCATAGTATATTGAAAATGCTTCTTCCAACACAAGAGAGTGAATAGTCATGTATATGTATGTTAGTGGTATCGCTTTTGCCTCTATATCTACGATTTTCCAACGGATATAGGAACTGTTCTGACGGGTTGGTTTTTGTTTTTCAATTTATGATTTTATTACTTTTATATTCTCTATAGGAATTATTTCGCTATGATAATTCATTAGAATAAAAATCGAGTTATTGTTAACAATATGTAATTGTTTAACACTTATAGAGAAGCATAAAATTTCTATTGGTAAGATTGGGGCAAATTCCAAATAATAGAAGCAGTAAACTAAATCCGAGTCCATAAAAACACCACCAGGTAAGCATCCTGATTATTTAACGATCACGAAAATATTATGATTAAAAAGGGGGTAACAAATACATACCTGCAAATGTTATAGACAAAACTGTGATGAAAACCAATATAGCTTTGGTATACATAGTGAGTTAGAAGGTATTCCTTTGTTGGCGCTGAAAATAGATAAACATATATTGTTTGGAACTGACTACATGCAAGTTGATTTAGCTCCTTTGATTTTACCACCGAAACTTATTCAAAATAGATATGCAAAATTGGCACATTCTAATGATTTAACAATCTTTAGATTACCAAATTTGTATTTAACTTTTTTTTCTCTCCAGGGGTACTATTGTTGGGTTATTTTTGAGCACCTGAGTTCACCTCCGGTTTTTAGTGGGGTTCGTGTTACTCGATCTTTAGTTTTATGTGTGTTTTGTAGATCGTTGTTTGTCCTTATGTACTTTTTCTTTTGGTCATTGTGTTGTTTGTTCTTCTTCGATATACGGATTCTGATTGCCCCTTTGCTATCTTCAAACTCTTCTTTGATTATTTTAATTGCTTCGACTTTCTAAACAGTCCATATCGTTATTATGGAAATGCGAAGATATTGTAAGTAAAACAATATATGAAATAGAAAATGTTGGGTAAATTTGGATGATATATTTGTATGTTATAATTGAAAAAAATAAATAATTAATTTGATTATGTACATTGTAGTTCATGTAAAATAAACTACCAATATCAGATATAATCTTCATTTTCATATATTATAATAAAAGTAGGAATTCGAAGCAATTTATTTTTTAATTACTATCAAAATGAATAAAAATGAAACAGAATATTGATTTCAGAAAATTAAATTTGAAATTGTATTTTATAATGAAAGTTTGTATCGAGTCTTAAAAGTTGAACGTGTAAAGAGTTTAAATGTTTTTTTAAAATCGTATTTAGGGACTTACCTTGTACCTTGTGTTCAAATATAATGTATTTAAGTCTTAATTGTCAAACTTTATATATAGTATTTTACTTGAGGAAATAAACGGTTCACTGATGGTTTTACATAATAAATACCACATTTATCAATCAATTCTAGGTATTACCACAAAATAAAATGCACAAAAACAAAAATAAAATTACGAAATAATAATTATGTCTTTATTTTTCTGGCATTAAAAAATTCATTAGCAAATCATACAAGTGCCATACCTAAATTGTCCAATTCGTTTGACCTTAATATATATAAGCTGTGTTGAAGTACATACATTATTGAAAACATATTTTGCTTCATTTAGAAAAGACTAATCTTAAATAATTAGCTTAGTATTTTTAGATTGTAATTGAAATTTAAATCTATTATAATTTAAAATTGTCCCAGAAAAAATTAAATATTCATGCTCTACAGTCTCAACCAGTACAAAATTAACCTCTCATCTAGCTCACACCAAACGGTAGAACATAAAGTACTCGTATAATGCATAAAATGTATTGATTCAATTGTTATTAAATCATTTAATGAATGCGTAGAAAATTTATTTGGACGCGGCGTGAGCTAAAGTTGTCCATTATTGCATTTGTTAAAGAGTTTTATCTGCTTTGCAATTTTCAAGAAGTTGAAACTGAAGTGGAATTTCAATTTGGTCTCCATGGCTCATAAGTTGCAAAGCTCGTCGAAGACAAGAATATATGCTTGTAGAGAGTACAGTATCCGTAACCTTTGATACAAATTTTGTATATGAATCCCCAATTTCTCGGAACGAGGACAGAGGTTATTTAATTTGCTTTGCATGCATACATTGTTGACATTTGGCTTAAAGTTTGTTGAATATTGATTAACTTAATCAAATATCCATACAACTTTGAAAAACTTGAATAAAAGTTACGATCGAAATATTATAACCTCAATTATGTACTTTTTTCATTTAATCTTTGGAAAGGATATTGGATTGACTTAATTTTAACATATGTTTTCAGTTATCTCTTTGTTAATTTGCATTTTAGCTTGAATAATTGCAACAGATTAGAAAAAAGAAGAAAATCCTAACATTTACCAAATTCTGGTTCATCAAATCTAAGAAGATATTTTCAATGATTTATGTGTAAAATATTTAACCTTGATGATTAACAAATTCAAATCAATTAAAAGAGGGCGTAACGAGTTATTTGAGACAAAGGTTTTGGCTATTATGTTTAGGACATTTGGTTTTCTAGCTCCCAAAGATTTTTAGATTATTTGGCTTTCAAATATTTTGGGTTTGAGAGTACATGATGAAGGTTATCCCAGAAACGCGTCGTGAGCACTGAATCTGACAAATACGGTGTTATTTATGTTTATCTCTATATCTGCATAAATATCTTTATCTGGGGTTAGCTGTCTTGTAGCAAACACTTCAAATTCATTTATTATTTTCATTATATCTTTTGTTTATCTGATAGTGCATACAAATTGGAATCTTTTCAAAATCCAAAAATAGAAAAAGAAATAACCAAGCCTTGGATATTCAACAAACACGGACCCTTAATATGCAACCCTGGGCCATTAAGGTTATTGTCAACAGGCGGTTTTTTAAATAACTATATAATTATGATGTTAAAAACACTCGGCTTCATTGTATTTTCAATAATTATATATCTCATTGCAACCTTCTGGCCATTTTATAGATAAGAAGAATTTGAAGATACCAATGGGGTATACAGAATCCGTATATCGATGAAGGACAGACAACTCAATGGTCAAAAGGAAAAGTACAAAAGGACAAACAACGATATACAAGACATAAACAAATTGAAAAAGTGAATGTCACTGAATTTTACGATTGTTCAACAACATTTTATATTTAGTGCAGAAGGTGTGTTTTATTTTATATTAATTACCGTTACAAAATGACGATATATGTCGCGTTGTCACTGAACAGTACACTTCCTCGTCAACTTTGCATGTAAAGAGACCATGTGAATTTAAAAATGTAAGGTTAAATGAAACAATTTAATGTGCATAATGAGTACCAATACATGCATTCAATTACTTTGCGAAATGACGGTTGAATTCTATGTATTTTATATTATCCAAATGTACACTGTATATCCATATCTACCAATAGACAATACCCGAGTTTGTGTATATGGCTGTACAATTTAGATTTCGAATGTTTATTCAACCCAAATAACATAGGCAACAGATGAAGACGTAAACAAAAGTGATAGTTAAGCAGTGCATTTATTGGTCATTAAAAAACTAAAATTATAGATATCTAATTTAACACACACGACTCGTTTCTGGAATAATGTTCAAAGTTTGGAAAACTTAAAATCCAAAAGTCTTTAGGAGCAGGAAATATCCAAAGGGAGGTTTGAGTCCTTAAAACTAGTTTAACCCAGCCACTCTTTATTGAAATGTCTGTACCAAACCAGGGAAGTGAGCGGTCATGTATTTGTGTGTTAGGTGTATCGATTTTGCTTCCTTTTTTTTGTGTAATTTGTTTATGTTTCCAAGAACAGATTTATACATACATGATTCTATATACACAATGTTTCAGTACACAAAAGTTACAATGTAAAATAGTTGGTCTTCATACCTTTTGAAATTCAAAGTTAGCATTTTAAGTTATACATATATTTTAGTATTATAGATATATTTTAATATTAACCACTCAATACCGCCTCCAGATCTAACCATTTTCTTTTAACATGTTCCTTTTGTACTGGGGACAGATATATCACTGATGCCTTTTCAATATTAATAGCATATTTCAGGAATTCAAGGCCACCTTCTAAATAAAGGACCCTGCATTTGCATCTGCAGACATATATATAATATTTCAGAATAATTACTACCTTGTTGATTATTCCCTGGGCTGAATTGAGTTCAGTCAGGCCAAGAATTATGTCCTTTGCATTAAAGGGTAGGCTAACACCACAGATTTTCAGGAAATTGCCAATTGCTAACCAAAAGTTCCGTACATAATTACATTCCCAAAAAATGTGAACAAGACTTTCTTTGGTTTCTGTACAAAATGTACAGAGCTCAGTTTCTTTTAACCTACATTTATATAGAAAGAAATTTGTAATTAAGATTCTGTGTATAAGCTTATATTGAAAGTCCTGTAGTTTAGTATCTTGTAACAGACAATGGTACACAGTAAATGAAACTCCAATCTTCAATAACAAACCGTGTATGAACTTCCTTTTCCTATTTATTTACTTTGTATGTTTAAAGGAAGCATTTTTACATTTAACATGTATCGTTTTGAAAAGTATTTACATGGCTTATGGTCCCTTTTCAGTCTATCAACAATGTCATTTTCAATTAAGTCTAATTTACCTATCCCTCTTATCAAAAGGTTCCATCTATGTGGAATGACACTTAGAATACTGAAATATTCTATAAATTTAATCTAATATTATAGTGATTCATAAATTCCTTATATGTAAAAAAAACATTTTATTTTCTGATATTAATTCATTTACAAGAAAGACACCATTTTCATAACATATTTTGTTCATACACATAATTATTACCACCTATTTTTATCAGAGGATTTAACCATATGGGCTGGCTCAAGACGTGTTGAATATCCACCAACTCCCCCTTTTCCTGTTTCATCTCTGATAAATTCAAAAAAACATCTTTCCAAAAAGGGTTAACTTTTTCTGCTATTTTTTCTAGACCCTCTTTACTCAAATATAATATATTACTTCCTCCCCATTTTTGTATATAACCTAATAAAAGTACTTTTCATGGTGAATGGTTGAAAGGGTCAAGTAATTTATGAAGCCATGACATTTTAAGTGCTTTGTAAAAGGATTGAATATGTAGCATTTTTAGTCCCCCTTCTTCATATTCATTGATAATAACAGATCTCTTGATCTTGTCCTGTTTACCATTCCATAACAATTTATAAAATATTTCTTCAATATCATTCAAAACTGAATCTGGAGGTTTTGGTAAAACAGTAAGACATTGAACTAGAATAAGAGGAGCTAGGGTCTCAATAACAGTAACTTTACCAATGTATCTCTATAAGACCACAAGTTTAATATTTTTTCACTGATTGAACTTTTTCTGTAAAATTTCACAATGTTTTATCAGATTCTGACAAATTGAAAGTAATACCCAATAACTTAAATTTTCCAGAAAAGTTCCATGTTAAATGTTTATCTGGAAGGAGCTGTTCATGACAACTCCGCCTTGAGCCAAGCCATATTGCTTCGGTCTTGTCAAGATTAACTCTCAGTCCAGCACATTCTGAAAATTTATTGAGCATAAATAATGATTGCTCAAGCGATTTCCGGTTATCATGCTTCTTTCTACGATTCTGATATCTGATCTTGGAGTTCAGACAGTGTGATATTGTTTGGTTTTCATATCTGATCTTGGAGTTCAGACAGTGTGATATTGTTTGGTTTTCATATCTGATCTTGGAGTTCAGACAGTGTGATATTGTTTGGTTTTCATATCTGATCTTGGAATTCAGACAGTGTGATATTGTTGGGTTTTCATATCTGATCTTGGAGTTCAGACAGTGTGATATTGTTTGGTTTTCATATCTGATCTTGGAGTTCAGACAGTGTGATATTGCTTGGTTTTCATATCTGATCTTGGAGTTCAGACAGTGTGATATTGTTTGGTTTTCATATCTGATCTTGGAGTTCAGACAGTGTGATATTGTTTGGTTTTCATATCTGATCTTGGAGTTCAGACGGTGTGATATTGTTTGGTTTTCATTTTACTACATTATTTAGGAACAGTATATTTCTATAAGACATATATCTAATAAACCATGTCAGTGCTGAAAGATTGATTTCTGGACGAATGATACCCTCATGGACTAATACTCCACCAGCAGAAGTATTGACGCAATGATAGTAATAAAAACGAAGATATCTCATTCAACACACACGACACGTTCTGGAATAGCCTATATCAGGTACGCCCAATGTCATCAAATTGCAAAGCCAAAACATTAAAAATTATTTGAAGCAAGAAATCCAAGGGGTCTAATAAGAATCGCCAAATTCGACAACAATCCACGAGGCAACAGTACCTTAGGTTTTAATAATAATTACAATACTTAGGAAATGTGACGTATGGATTGCTGTTGGAGATTAAACGTGACATTTCGTTGTGTACCCCGTAAACGTTATTCCGTTTTTCGTAAGAAATAAACGTTAATCAAGGTCTTTGACATGAATACGATGAAATGCATCTTTCGGACATTTTTCTTTGTTGTCCAGTGCCATGTGCAGCAGACAATGGAACATATATTCTAGATTTAAAAACGAAAATCTGTAAACTCGAAAATGGTGTGTTGAGGTAATGGTAAAATAAAAAAAATAAGAATGTAGATATCGAATTTAGGATAAGATCAACATTTTATATATAATGCGATAAAATATGTTTTCAGTTAAAGTAAAATATAAAAATTCCCCTGTAACATGCACGATTCAGTCTAATAATAGGAATATAAACAGTAGTAATTATTGTTCATTCACTTATTTTTTTAACTTATAATTGCAGGTGTGTACATATTAAACAGCGATGGTCAACAATTCCACCAATATAAACAACATGAACAACTATCTCTTATCTAAACCGACCACGAACTATGTGGATCGTAATCCATATCCTGGTTTAAGACAGACAGCAAATACGGAGGTGTTAAGTCGGTTAATGGGATCCCAATCATTCTTCTTGATCTCCAACAACAATTCAGATTTATGCAAACAATACAAATCCTCCAAATATTTGCTTCCACTCAAAATGACCAATCACTATCAGAAAAATGAACAACACATAAAAATAGACAGTACATTGTGTCGATTTAAAGACCTAAACTACTTCTCAATTAATTCATGCATGAACAATATGGGGGCATGTGTAAATGTAGAAAATAAATCCCACACTCACATAACCCATAGTTATATAAGGTTAACATATATAAATGGATTACATTTATGTAATTGTGTCTACAGTTGTTTAATTGATTACAGACACATGCTATTATTAAACTCATTTTGTGGATTAGGACTTCATGATGGATCTCATTAATGCTATATATTCCCATACGTATGATCTCACTGTCGGTTTTATTTTGTTCGTCTTGTCCTATTTGTTTTCTGTATTTTCGTAGGTATTGTGAAGTCATTTGCAATTTTAATAAGCACGACGACATGTTCAGTTGTGTGTTTGTGAATTTATATTTTCAACGTACAATAGACGGACAGGAGCCACATGTAGTTGTTTTCTTCATTTGTTTTTTATTTTTGCTTTTCCTTTGCTTGCAGTGTTATATTGTATATCCGGATCATCCCTTTTCTCTAAATTTCTTGGGGAAACATATGCTCTATGTTCTTCTGAATGAAATATAGTGCAATCTATTAATATATAGGATATGGATTTCTGGCGCCATGTGTCGTGGTCCTGTTTGTGTTCAGTGGTTTGTGGTGAGGAGTGATTGTTCGTTTTGTTCATATTTGTGGAATTGTTGACCATCACTGTTTAAACTTTCTTTTCATAATATTATTCTATTTTGTTTGATTAAATGTATATGATGCAAGCATCCTAATTATGTTGAAAAAATGAGAGAAGTGCTTCACTATGCTTGTTTTTGGTCTATTCAGCACACCATGATGCTTCTTCCTGTCTGTCTTCTCCTAATTGTTTTATTTTTTCATCATGTTTGTATCAAGTATACTACCACATTTGATTAATTATGTTTCTTATTCTTATTTGTCAATAAAATGTACCAATACTGATAGAAATCTTGTAACCTTAACCTGGCTGTTGTCATGGGTAATGAATACCAACACTCATGCATGATGGTAAAGAACAAATCAAGTCGTAGAAATAAAACAACTAGTCAAAGAGATTATTCTTACAATTCTGTTCCATTTATCAGATATAGCGTTTATCCACAGAAGCAAATAGTATCACTCGAATGTAGGCTAGGGACAGTTGCACACTTATTTTGGGGTATGAGTTTTGCTCATTGTTGAAGACCATACCGTGACTGTGAAATGTATAACAGCAATAAAAGCGCCATTCCTCTACTTGATTTTGTGTCTAAGTGTAATGTTGGATATTTTCTCATGTTCATTTACATCCATATCCTTTCTTGCTAATCACAATGGTGATGTTTTTATTATTAATTGTAGGATAGACACACAATAATGCTCTGAAACCACATACTATCATAAGTCGAACACTACGCTGATCTTTATGTAACAATAGTAATTTGTATGTGGAATGACAAAATCGTCTGGCTTACTGTTTATTTAAAGATGATGCAAAAAGCATATATAATCCAAATAACACAGTGAATTATAAATGAAAAAAATAGCTTAGTTGAATTCGTGTTGCTCAATTTTTGTTTTCTGTGTTGAACCATCGTTTATCGTCTTTTCCCATTATATTTTCTGTCCTTCTGTTACCTATTTGATATCTTCAAACGTGCCGTGGATTGACCCCAAAGGTAACACGTATATAAAATCAATGATCCTCGATGTATTGCTACTGGTTACAATTATATTTATTTTATAGATGTTTTGGTTACTCGAACGTACATATAATACATACTACTGGTAAATGTGGTCAGTAAAAGTCACTTTAATATAAGTAGAAACGGACCACGAAATGATTAATAAATTGACCACATGTAGCTATCATTGATGAAAATTGCTTAGTGTAGATAAATCATACATGAACAAGTGTTATAGGTTTCGTCAGTCAAGGAGTTTCGAGTGATTTGATGTGGCTTGATTTTAATCTTGACACCTTTTTCAGTGATCTGTGATTGTGTAATTTTGCTAAAAATGACTTTTTGTATGGATGCACAAGACTGAAATTTCAAATATTAATTTCGTTTTTGTCTAGTATATTGGTGTATTTCTATACAATGTTGTTCTCAACTTTAGCATATCATAGTGGTTATTCTTTACAGCTAAGGATTGCTCTTTCATCTGTCAATTTTTCTTACAGTCTTGATTTTAATAGCAGAAACAAAACAAGCATGTAAAAGTAAATTATTTATTAGTTAATATAAAATACGCATATATTTACAAATAATATTGCACAAGTATTGAGACCAATTTTATAACGGATGTTCTTGCTAAATAATAGTATATAACATTGTCTTAATGCTGGTATGAGTTACTTTTACGTTTAACTACACATATATTTCCACATTCACGTCTAGCACACATTTGATTAGGGTTACAGTCAATACTGGTGTTACATTGGTCAATACACCCTTTAGGAAAGGTAAGATCAATAATACTGACTTCACACACTCGTCTACAGCCTCGTCTGATACAAACAGCACCAACTCCACATTTAATAGATCTTCTACATTCATCCCGACAACCAAGACCTGGTAGACCTGGTATGACTGGATTTATTGGTAATACTTGGTCGATAAGACGGTTTTCACATACTCTGTTACATCCTTGTCTCACACAACGACCATTTATACAATCAGATGATCTCTGACATTGTGTAACACATCTGGTGTTAATTGGGTTGATTGGCGGGTTGATTGGCCAAAGAGGTTCAACAGGTAAAACTCCTTTATTACCTCTACACAGACGGTTACAACCTACAGATTCACATAAAAATCCAGGTTTACACGGAGAGGACAGTGAACATTCTGTGCGACACGACTTACTTGGAACATATTCTGGTAAAAAAGAGAAAAGAACAGAGCTAATATCAAAAACAACAACAAATCGTTAGATATATAAAAAAAAAAAAAAAAAACAAGAAAAAAAACAAGAAAAAAAAAAAAACAAACAAAAAAACGTAGAGTTATTCAGTATTGACGTAGGTGACTGACAATAGAGAAATGATATTTTTGTATCTTCTTTCATAAGGACGATTGATCATATTGTTCAAATGTTGATTAAATGAAGATTTTACAAGTAAGTTGCTACATCTCTTTTAAGTCATTAGTTGATAAAATATTCTGTTTCAAAATATACAGCAGATTATTCAACAAGAAAAAATTAAAAGTAAAATTCCATAACATATAAAAATCACACTTTTCGACTTGTCCTTTCATTTTTAGCTTGGGTGAATATAATAAAGCTAAATTCTATATAGGTCTATAAGCTTAAAACATCAACATACCTGCAGCAATACATGAAACCAGTCCGAGGATAATGGCTACTATTTTACTGTTCATTCTGGCAACTTGTTGATTCTGAAATAACATTTTAAAAACTGTTGCATTATTCAGATAAATTGCAAAATAAATATGTGAACTCTATAATATACCATCAAGAAAGACCACTATAACACTGTCATACTTTAAACCCTAAATATATACCCTTAGGACCTCCTACACGATAACAATATATTTAAAGATGAACTAGATACACACGTTAAAACTTCATGTACATCCGACTTACGGTTTCTAAGAAAAGCTGCGGACAACTTACTATAACAATGAAAAACATTAAGTCTCCAAAATGCTGCTTACGAGACTTGGGTAATCTGTGTTTGTACCAAAAGTGTAATCAGAAGCCGTAAATCGAAGGACAGACAATACAATTTCCAAAAGAAAAAAGAACAAATAATGATCTACAAAACACTATACAGAACAACAGCAACAGGAACCCCACTGAAAACCGGGAGTGAACTCAGGAAGGGTTAGTAGTACCTGCTCCACTAGTGAAACCCTTTCTGCTACTGTTCAGCGACATCTTTATGAATATACAGTAACAAATATACATTTGTATTTTAAATCTGAGTATAAAACATATTATCCGAATATTAACTGTGAATATTATGTTGGACAATCAAGGGTATAACGACAATTTTTGTAGACAAATCAGGATTATATTACACAAATATTTCCATTTTGTTGCTACAGAAATAAAAAAACATGATTTGTTCATTTCGGCACCTTACCTTAAGTTATTATTATTATTATTATTTCACTGCATGAGTTATGCAAATAATTTGAACAGAACATCTTTATATACATATATTGACGAGGAAATTAATGGTTCAGTAATGGTGTGATGTATATTTTTCAAACGTCATAACAACGTAAAGTACACATGTAAAATGTTAATCACATGCAATTTTTCAATGCAGAAAACCTATGACCTTTGTAAAGACAGATCACTTAAAGACGTGTTTTAGCTTAACTTGCAATTTTTTTTTCAACGCAACAACGATTTATACACAGATTTATACCTATGCTCAAAAGTGTACATCATCGAGTTAATATATTAAAGGAAATAGGTATCATAATTCCATTAGAAAATACATTGTAACACGCAATAGATAAAGTACTTTTATTAAAGTAAGAGAGAGAGAGAGAGAGAGAGAGAGTAATTATGACACGTGACAATCTGAAACAGATGGGGTTTCTCATAATTCTCAAGATCCGTTAGAGTGCATACAATGAGTGTCACTCACGTCATGCAATATCATTAAAACATTTGACATTTGTACCCCTTACACAGCTATTCCACATTCTATGGTAAAAGACAGATTGAATTAATAGTATTAGCTCAACTTGTTTCATTAAAAAGAATGGCCAACGTAGATACAAACATCTTGTTTTAGGAAGGGATAAATCTAGACTGCACGAAAACACTTAGATTCTAAAAACAGTTCTCAGAAACTGACATCCTTAAGATGCTCGAGTTTTAGATTGACAGCATATTTGTTATGATTAGACGCCTTTTCAACCCATGGGTGCGAAGTGTGCTCCTTTTCTCGCCGATTTGTTCCTTTATTCGTATGAAGCAGATTTTATGCGGGACTTCTCAAAACAACAAGAAGTTAGCCTGGTCTTTTACTTAAACGTTCTACTATACAGATGATGTCCATTCACTAAATAATTTCAAGCTTGGTGACAAAAGATTTACGGACGCCATCATGACTTTGTTAACCGTTACGAAATATCTGAACAATACCGCTCTTCTTTCCTCTTTCATGATTAGATTTGGAAATGGCTCCGACAGTGTGGCATTTTTTGTTTTTCATATTATGACTTATCAAAGGATTTTTAACAAGAGTCACACTGCGGGTGTATGAACTAGTTACACCCCCGGAGAACCTGAGTATTTCCCCGCTGCTCCATCATTAGTTATATGTGTTACGCTCCCGGAGAACCTGAGTATTTCCCTGCTGCCTCATCATTAGTTATATGTGTTACACTCCCGGAGAACCTGAGTATTTCCAAGCTGCTCCATCATTAGTTATATGTGTTACACCCCCGGAGAATCGGAGTATTTCCCCGCTGCCCCCTCCATCATTAGTTATATGTGTTACACTCCCGGAGAACCTGACTATTTCCCCGCTGCTCCATCATTAGATATATGTGCTACACCCCCAGAGAACCTGAGTATTTCCCCGCTGCCCCATCATTAGTTATATGTGTTACACCCCCGGAGAACCTGAGTATTTCCCCGCTGCTCCATCATTAGTTATATGCGCTACACTCCCGGAGAACCTGAGTATTTCCCTGCTGTTCCATCATTAGTTATATGTGTTACACCCCCGGAGAACCTGAGTATTTCCCCGCTGCTCCATCATTAGTTATATGTGTTACACTCCCGGAGAACCTGAGTATTTCCCCGCTGCTCCATCATTAGATATATGTGTTACACTCCCGGAGAACCTGAGTATTTCCCCGCTGCTCCATCATTAGTTATATGTGTTACACCCCCGGAGAACCTGAGTATTTCCCCGCTGCTCCATCATTAGTTATATGTGTTACACCCCCGGAGAACCGGAGTATTTCCCCGCTGCCCCCTCCATCATTAGTTATATGTGTTACACTCCCGGAGAACCTGACTATTTCCCCGCTGCTCCATCATTAGATATATGTGCTACACCCCCGGAGAACCTGAGTATTTCCCTGCTGCCCCATCATTAGTTATATGTGTTACACCCCCGGAGAACCTGAGTATTTCCCCGCTGCTCCATCATTAGTTATATGTGTTACACTCCCGGAGAACCTGAGTATTTCCCCGCTGCTCCATCATTAGATATATGTGCTACACTCCCGGAGAACCTGAGTATTTCCCCGCTGCTCCATCATTAGTTATATGTGTTACACCCCCGGAGAACCTGATTATTTCCCTGCTGCTCCATCATTAGTTATATGTGTTACACCCCCGGAGAACCTGAGTATTTCCCCGCTGCTCCATCATTAGTTATATGTGTTACACTCCCGGAGAACCTGAGTATTTCCCTGCTGCTCCATCATTAGATATATGTGCTACACTCCCGGAGAACCTGAGTATTTCCCCGCTGCTCCATCATTAGATATATGTGCTACACTCCCGGAGAACCTGAGTATTTCCCCGCTGCTCCATCATTAGTTATATGTGTTACACCCCCGGAGAATCTGAGTATTTCCCCGCTGCCCCATCATTAGTTATATGTGTTACACTCCCGGAGAACCTGAGTATTTCACCGCTGCTCCATCATGAGATATATTTGCTATATCCCCGGAGAACCTGAGTATTTCCACGCTGCTCCATCATTAGTTATATGTGTTACACTCCCGGAGAACCTGAGTATTTCCCCGCTGCTTCATCATTAGTTATATGTGCTACACCCCCGAAGAACCTGAGTATTTCCCCGCTGCTCCATCATTAGTTATATGTGTTACACTCCCAGAGAACCTGAGTATTTCCACGCTGCTCCATCATTAGTTATATGTGTTACACCCCCGGAGAACCTGAGTATTTCCCCGCTGCTCCATCATTAGTTATATGTGTTACACTCCCGGAGAACCTGACTATTTCCCCGCTGCTCCATCATTAGATATATGTGCTACACCCCCGGAGAACCTGAGTATTTCCCCGCTGGGCCATCATTAGTTATATGTGTTACACTCCCGGAGAACCTGAGTATTTCACCGCTGTCCATCATTAGTTATATGTGTTACACCCCCGAAAACCTGAGTATTTCACCGCTGCTCCATCATTAGTTATATGTGTTACACCCCCGGAGAACCTGAGTATTTCCCCGCTGCTCCATCATTAGTTATATGTGTTACACTACCGGAGAATCTGAGTATTTTCCCGCTGCCCCATCATTAGTTATATGTGTTACACCCCCGGAGAACCTGAGTATTTCCACGCTGCTCCATCATTAGTTATATGTGTTACACCCCCGGAGAACCTGAATATTTCCCCGCTGCTCCATCATTAGTTATATGCGCTACACTCCCGGAGAACCTGAGTATTTCCCCGCTGATCCATCATTAGTTATATGTGTTACACCCCCGGAGAACCTGATTATTTCCCCGCTGCCCCATCATTAGTTATATGTGTTACACTCCCGAAGAACCTGAGTATTTCCCCGCTGCTCCATCATTAGTTATATGTGTTACACTACCGGAGAACCTGAGTATTTTCCCGCTGCTCCATCATTAGTTATATGTGTTACACTCCCGGAGAACCTGAGTATTTCCCCGCTGCTCCATCATTAGATATATGTGCTACACTCCCGGAGAACCTGAGTATTTCCCCGCTGCTCCATCATTAGTTATATGTGTTACACCCCCGGAGAACCTGGGTATTTCCCTGCTGCTCCATCATGAGTTATATGTGTTACACTCCCGGAGAACCTGAGTATTTCCCCGCTGCTCCATCATGAGTTATATTTGTTATATCCCCGGAGAACCTGAGTATTTCCCCGCTGCTCCATCATTAGTTATATGTGCTACACTCCCGGAGAACCTGAGTATTTTCCCGCTGCTCCATCATTAGTTATATGTGTTACACCCCCGGAGAACCTGACTATTTTCCCGCTGCTCCATCATTAGTTATATGTGTTACACCCCCGGAGAACCTGAGTATTTCCCCGCTGCTCCATCATTAGTTATATGTGCTACACTCCCGGAGAACCTGAGTATTTTCCCGCTGCTCCATCATTAGTTATATGTGTTACACCCCCGGAGAACCTGACTATTTCCCCGCTGCCCCATCATTAGTTATATGTGTTACACCCCCGGAGAACCTGAGTATTTTCCCGCTGCTCCATCATTAGTTATATGCGTTACACTCCCGGAGAACCTGAGTATTTCCCCGCTGCCCCATCATTAGTTATATGTGTTACACTCCCGGAGAACCTGAGTATTTCCTCGCTGCTCCATCATTAGTTATATGTGTAGTATGTCGTCCACCATTGTTTATTTTTTTGTCCTTTTTCTTTCAGACATTACATTGTCTGCTCTTCTTCAATTTACGACTTATGATTACATGAACCTTTTTGGTTTCTTAACATTTTCTTGAATGTTAGATGCTTGTTTTCCAGATGAGCAACGAAGCGAAAGAGTCGAGTGTTTAATCTGTTGGAATTGCGTGTGTTTTTGTTTCTTCTTCTTCTTCTTCCAGGTACTGAGATGACTCTTCATAGAGCGTTATACTCAGGTGCATGCTGCGGGCAAGACCAAAAGTTAATAGAGTGCAATGTACAATTAAAATAAAAACGAGACTGCTGTATATTTACATTGTCTGGACTCCCAGCTGGTACCCTGTGAGTGTGTCCAGCTGGTTCTTGAAACCTTCTAGTGAGGTGGCACAGGCGACGTGTGGAGGTAGTCTGTTTCAGTCACCAATGGTTCGTGGGAAGAATGAATATTTGTAGACTTCTTTCCTCACGTTTGGGGGACGAAACTTGTGCTCTCCTCTGGTTCTGGTGTCATCAGGCACTAAGTAAGTCTCTGCAGGGATAGCCACTAGTCCATGTTGGATCTTGTACAGGAGGACTAGTCTGATCTTTACTCTTCTAACCTGCAGAGGCTCCAACTGTAGTTGTTGGACCATCTGTGTCACGCTACCAGGATGTCGGTCGTGGTAATTCCTGGTTACAAATCTGGTTGCCCGTCTTTGTACTTTCTCGACTTGTTGGATGTTTCCTGAGTTCCATGGGTCCCATGTTGAGCAGGCATATTCCAAGGTTGGTCTTACTAGTCCTTGATATGCTGCGGCTCTGGCTGAAGATTTGCAACCTCTCATATTTCGTCTTAGGAAACCCAGTGTTCTATTGGCCTTGGCAGTGATAGTGTTGATGTGATCATCCCATCGTAGGTCTTTACTGATGGTAACTCCAAGATATTTGCTGGAGTCGACTTCTTGGAGCATGTGTCCGTTGATGGTATACCGAGCGTTGATAGGTTTACGTTTGTTTGGTATATTCCTCTTTTTTTGTTTTTAACCTATGTCTTGTGGCTATTTATCTTGAGGAAAACATGCATGTACTATTGTTAAAGCGGCATTAGCTACGATTTTGACCAAGCAAATTATATATTTTGGAAATTGGTAAATAGCTTTAAAATGATGAAATAAAGGTAAATATTTCACATTAAACAGCTTATCGTACCACTTTTCGCCTTTTGAGAACGAAAATTACCATCGATTTATTATTTCCTTGCAAGCAAATAATTTGACCTCGCTTTCTCCGTATGCAACTGACCTTACTAGTGACAGGTAAAAACGAATAATTTGTATTTTGTCGCTAATTAACTGCAAACTTGCATGGTTCTTTGTCCGTAATTAACGCCGACTAAAAGCAGATTCACAGAAAATAAGAAATAAGTGCACTGTTGTACTGATTTAACGACGATTCGGCAAACTCCGTAAACAATGCCTATAATTAATAAGATGGCGTCCATTTCTTGATCGATCTCAAAACACGAGCATTTGCACCTTTTTTCCTCGATACGCGTACATTTCATAACATTTATAATTTACGATTTTGGCAGATAATGCCACTTTAAGTTAGTTTTATTATTTGCGGATTGGTAGTTTACAACACATGATTATATATATATATATATATATATATATATATATATATATATATATATATATATACCTAAACAAGTAATTATATGGCTTTCTAATCCTTTGATCGTGTGGGTACCTGATAAAGGTTATTTAAAAAATGTGCATTTTTATTAGAACAATGGATCTTCCACCTTCGTACTGCTTAAATTCAAATGAACAGTTTTACAGATAAATACATTCAGGGACTAGTTCAAAAACAATAAGACACTCCGAGTAATAAGATGTTCTAATCTGTATTTAGTTTAATTGAAAATTAATTTAAGTGACCACAAATGTCACAAAACATTACAAATGTCACTGAACATTACAAATGTCACAATTTGATTAAAAACAACTATATTTTAGAAAATATGATGCTTAACCACATTTGAATAATTACATAACGTAATTACGATGATTGCAAAATATACGTCATATCATCACTGGGCCGTTAATTTCGTGTCAACATGTTGATATATAAAGATGATCGGTACCGTTTATTAACATATACAGCTGTGAAATAAAGATTGTAAGGTAAGGTGGCAAATAAGAAGTTTAATTTCACGTAATTTGTATTATTTTCAAAATGGAAAAAAGCAAAAACACACTGTCGAAAATCACCGAAAAAGGTAAAATCGATCCCCCGAACACACATATATGCATGACCGCTCATGTTCCTGGCTTGTTACAGGTACGTCAATAAAAAGTGACGGGGCTAAACTAGTGCTATGGGTCCAATGTAATATAAATACATTATTAATACATAGTATTAAATATCACTTGATAGTAACCAAACATTAAAATCAAACAATATTCTCGATATGATAATAGTGATCACTTATATGTAAAAGAAGAAGAAAATAATTTGGTTTTGTTTTTGAGGATATGGTTATGGTGTTTAGCGGTACTTTCAACAATATTTCAGCTATATCGTGGAGGTCAGTTTTATTGGTAGAGGAAACCTGAGCATCCGGAGAAAACCACCGACCTGCCACAAGTCACTAACAAACTTTATCGCATAATGCTGTATTGGGTTTTATTTTTTTATATAATTTGCTATATTCAAATAAACTGTAAAAACAAAAAACAAAAATACTTCACTGACTTGGTACAGACACCTAAATAAAAAGTGGACGGGGTACACTAGTTTGATGGGCCTAAACACTTTAGCAACTTCCTCGATAATATATTAATATTTCTACAATTCAACATTTCAAATATGCTATTGTCGGATTAGCGTTTCGGTAATTCATATCTTTCTTTCTTTATCAGAATATGCTCCAAAGGCGAAATGTCGTCAAGAATGCTCATTGATATCTCCTTGTCAACCTGGCTTTCTTTGTGAGTCTGTTGGATGTAACCGTGTCTGCAGAGGTAAAGGGGTTTTACCAGTTGAACCTCTTTGGTCAGTCAACCCTATCGATCCTGTAAGACCCATTAACCCAATTAACACCAGATGTATTACCCAATGTCAGATGTCATCTGATTGTGGAATAAATGGTCGTTGTGTGAGACAAGGATGTAACAGAGTATGTGAAAACCGAGGAATCGGTAACGTATTGCCAATAGGTTCAATCATTCCAGGATTACCAAATCTTGGTTGTCGGGATGAATGTAGAAGATCTATTGAATGTGGAGTTGGTGCTGTTTGTATCAGACGAGGCTGTAGACGAGTGTGTGAAGTCAGTGTAATTGTAAAAGGATGTGCTAACCAATGTAACTCAAGTAACGAATGTCCATTCAATCAAGTTTGCATAAGACGTGGGTGTGGAAATGTCTGTGCAAGAAATACTGTCGGCATCAAATATTAATAACTATTAAACATATATGTAGGCAAATGTCAAGGTAATCCATACCAACATTAAGACAATGTGATATATTATTTTTTTTTTTATTATATTTAAATGAACATCATTAGTAATTGGTCTCTAAACTCGTGCAATATTATTGTATTGATCTCCATATGTTTTCATATTTTAATAAATATTGATATTGTACTCGTGACTTTATATAAACCCAGTCGTAAGTCTCTTTGAGAAAACATAGGTGATTGGATCCGTATTGCTCATCTGTTTAGCTCTCTGTGGGTTTTTTCTGTGCTTTCTGGTGAATTTTGTCTGGTGTGTCTGGATTTCCCATTCTTGCTTACCTCTTCGATTTTCCCTAGCGTTTATTTAATAGATATAAGTTCCTCCTTCGGAAGGTATGTTCGTCTCTGTTTCTCTTTTATGATGAGGTATACATATCTAAGGTGATGTATAAACGAGAAACTGCAATACAAGCGTCATTTGTTAACTATGTTTGGCTGAATTTTATGTGTAAGAATAGTTTGAAGATACCAAAGGGGCAATCTATTTCATGTTCTATTACGTTCATATCATTATTCTTTAATTTGACAAAATAAAACTGTTTTTTGACATTCAATACACATAGCTTATCATTCTTTAATGCGATAAAATGCCAAATGTCGAAAGAGTTAAAATATAGAAAAAATCATAGCAACAGAGGTAAATTTCGATACTCGTAACAATTCTACATTACTTCCGTTTTTCATTGAAATGTTACAATATGATTGGTTATGAAGTGGTCACATGATTATAAAAGAGACGTTTTACATCCCAATAAAACTCAAACCAGAACTTGCACGTGCCTCCATGACGACGTCAGATGTAAACAATAAATGGCGTAGTAATTTCCAACAGCAAATAATCTAACACAAATAAAATTCACAACGAAAAATTCAACTATATGTTTTGGAAATTGGTAAATAGCTTTAAAATGATGAAATAAAGGTAAATATTTCACATCAAGCAGCTTATCGTACCTCTTTTCGCCTTTTGAGAGCGAAAATTACCATCGATTTATTATTTCCTTGCAAGCAAATAATTTGACCTCGTTTTTCCCGTATGCAACTGACCTTACTAGTGACAGGTAAAAACGAATAATTTGTATTTTGTCGCTTATTAACTGCAAACTTGCATGGTTCTTTGTCCGTAATTTACAGAAAATAAGAAATAAGTGCATTGTTGTACTGATTTAATGACGATTCGGCAAACTCCGTAAGCAATGCCGATAATTAATAAGATGGCGTCCATTTCTTGATCGACCTCAAAACACGAGCAGTTGCACCTTTTTTCCCCGATGCGTGTACATTTCCATGGATAACAAAAATTTACGATTTTGGCAGATAATGCCCCTTTCAATGTTGGTGTGATTTAAATGTAATTATAAGAATTGAATGCATTTTTTTGTAGTTTTATAGGCGTGTAAAAGCGTGGACAGAGGCAATGTGCTTCGGTCCTCGCTTTTACACGCCAATAAAACTACAAAAAAATGCATTCAATTCTTAAATGAACGTTCACTTTCCTGGTTTGGTACATACAAAATAAAAAGAGGCGTGTTAAACTAGTTTCATTGGTCCAAACCTCCATTGAAATTATGAGGTCAAGCAGATGTTTCCCATATTTGAATACAATGTAAATGCTCACATATAAAATCTTCAACTACATAATATATTTAAATCGTCATTAGTAAAGGATATAGGTTTCGGTTTATGGTGCTTAACGCCACTTTCAACAATAATTTAGTTTTATCTAACATTATATACGTTTTCCTTTGAAATTAACGAAAGTCGCCTGTCTGATACAAAGTGTCTGATACAAGATGTTGAGTCACCACACTGCCAGTGGTGATAAAAGAATGGCGCGACGTTGCACGAGACGTTCTATGCCGAACTACTTTGACATGACGTCATACCATTGGAATGTGAGACAAAACACAGTAACCTGACGTTGGTGAATGAACGGAAAAAATTACGTGACGTCATACACAAAATGTAGTCTCCCTCAGAGTATTGTACACATTTTAATTCAACACTTGCTATTTGGTTAAAATTCGTTTTGATTGAAATGTTAGATAAACTTATTACATATCGTCACGGTATGTGTTTTCATATGTCATATGTTTTCGTATCATCCATTTTATTTTGATTTCCACAGTGCACGCGTTATTTTTTGTGTGTATTCCGGTTTCTATTTCTGGAACGTAAACAGGACTCCAACGTGACATCTGTCAAAAATGTTCAAGGTTGCTTTTAAAGACGTAAGTACCAAAAATAATGAACCTACCTACTGAACCATACTTTTTGTAATACTAAAAATTTACTTCATTTATAAAGTAGCTGGAAAAAAATCCAGAAGGGCTATATAAAATTTAACTATGTCGTCTGCCTCTCAGACACCGGGCTCTTCCTGTCATGTGACTGTCATGGGGTCACTGATCGTACTTGTAAACAAAAGAGCTGACTGACATGTGCCTGTTTCTTATATAAAATACATGTCACCTTGCAGTGCATGTGGCTTCAGCACTAAAAAAAACATCAAAAGTAAACACAATTTTGAAAGTGGTCATTTTCAAACATTCTGTTATTTTATTTAGATGTTGTATGATTTGTAGATGGCCAGAACCATGAAATTTTAAAACCAGCCATTTCCGGATTTTATATTCGTTTCCATCCCGTATATCGGCCCTGTTTTTACTTTATACGAAAACATATGACGCCATTTTACTGACAACAAAAGTTGCCAGACAATCGAGAGTATTTTAAAATACAAGAATGGCTTTTAAAACAATCTTATGTACAAAGAAATATTTAACTAGCCATTCTTTGAAAATTCCAATCGTCATATGAATGAAGGGTTAACACTGTTAATCGCTATATCGGAAATTGATAATAGTACGAAAACCCATAACACGATGCTACATAGTATGGTGGTACAAGACTGTGTATCAGGTCTTGTTTGTTGCCTGAACTAACCGCATCACAACTCGTCGCTACCGCGACTCGTAGTGATACTGGTTCACACAACAGATTCGACCTGATACAAAGTCTTGTACCACCACACTATGTATGTAATGGGTATATATCGTGGCGGTCAGTTTTATTGATGGAGGAAACTAGAATACCCCGAAAAAATCACCGACCTGTCGCAAGTCACTGGCAAACTTTATCACATAATGTTGTATCTAGTACACCTCGCCATGAACAGGATTCGAACTCACAGCTTTAGTGGTGATAGGCACTGATTGTACAGGTAGTTCTAAATCCAACTACCATACGATCATGACCACGACGGCCCCAGTAAAGAATATAATTGAACAAGAAAACTATCCAACCTTGCACTTACACATTAAGGTAAAGGAACAAAGCTATTATAGCTATTCTACATTTCACAGTCACAGTAGGGTCTTCAACAATGAGGATAATTCGTATCCTAAAATGAGTGTGAAACAGCCTCTAACAATGAGGATAATTCGTATCCTAAAATGAATGTGAAACAGCCTCTAACATGCAGTTGAGCTGTACTCTTTACCTCTGTCGATAAACGTTACATCTTGGCATTTTTATCGTTTTGATGCCATATAGTGTATAAACTTTTATTTCCCAGATAATAGTTTATCAACAAGAAAACAAAATACTGGTGAGATAATCTTACAAATACGGCCATCACTATGTCCGACATCATATTATGAGGATACATACGGACATAGTCAACCACAGAACCGCATCGAGGGCGTAATAGTTAGCGTGCTCGCCTCGAGTGCGGTATATCATAGGTTCGAGCCCCGGTGGGGTCACACCAAAGACTATAAAATTGGTATTTGTTGCTTCTCCGCTAAGCACGCAGCATTAAGTAGAAAGAGCAAAGACTGGTCGGCTCGGAATCAGAATAAAGTGTCCGAGTGGAGTGACATGTCTACCAGCGGACTGTTGTTTCAGTCAGCTAGCACTATATAAAAATCCTACTCAGCGTGATGGTCTAGAACAAAGCGGGCCTCATCATCATCTCATTAAAAATTAACTTGTTCTCGCCATGTTATAGCTGAAAAATTGCTGAATTGGCGTTAAACAACAATCACTCGCTCACTCACTCACTGAACAACCACACGACACCCCCAGGTAAATAGTAAGAACACTATATAGCTGAATATAGTTTGAAGTGTGCTGACTAATGGATGAACTATACATATCATGTTTTAGAAAATAATACCTAAACACTAAAAGTTGAAGGAGTGTAAAATAAACACGCTATCACGCACAGTACGACACATAACTACATAAATAAGAGTATAGACTTTTGATACGGATGAATGTATTATCAATTCCAGACTACACAAAATACAAATTCAATTAGCAGTAAAGTAGACTATCCAAAAGTACACGTAAACACAGATTGAAGTAAAGGAGCACCTCTTTTATTGATGTTTTACATATTTCAATCTTTATGTATAGTATTAGATCCATAAAAGTAAACTATCATTTATATGTTAGATAGTACATATAATCTAACTAACATATTGAATGAAACAGTAATTACTACAGTGTAAAATGTCATGTTTTATATAATCTAACTAACATATTGAATGAAACAGTAATTACTACAGTGTAAAATGTCATGTTTTATATAATCTAACTAACATATTGAATGAAACAGTAATTACTACAGTGTAAAATGTCATGTTTTATATAATCTAACTAACATATTGAATGAAACAGTAATTACTACAGTGTAAAATGTCATGTTTTATATAATCTAGCTAACATATTGAATGAAACAGTAATTACTACAGTGTAAAATGTCATGTTTTATATAATCTAACTAACATATTGAATGAAACAGTAATTACTACAGTGTAAAATGTCATGTTTTATATAATCTAACTAACATATTGAATGAAACAGTAATTACTACAGTGTAAAATGTCATGTTTTATATAATCTAACTAACATATTGAATGAAACAGTAATTACTACAGTGTAAAATGTCATGTTTTACCCAAAAGTGAACAATTGAATAAAAATATATGGTCAAGACAATGGACATTTCAGGTTTCCAGAAGAATTGATTAAATAAGTCAAATTTAACATTTAAAAGTTGACTACTTTTAAATATTGCATGCTACAAGGTGTTTATATGATAGACCTGTCAAATATATGTGAAAATTCCAAAATCAATGCTATTTCAGGCGCAAATTAGAGGTGAAAGGGACCTATCTCCATGTATAATTCTCAAAAATGTACCAATAGGGACATATCTCCATGTATAATTCTCAAACATGTACCAATATATATAATATTGGTACATTTTTTATATAATATTGGTACATTTTTATACATGGAGATATGTCCCTTTCACCTCTAATTTGCCCCTGAATGAGCATTGATTTTGATAATATATAAACGCATAGAGACAACCAAAGGGAGAAATCAAGAATGGATAGATAATCCAGAGACACTAGCAATGTTGGGCACACATGGTTATATGTGAAGAATGGCATTTTACTCTTATGTGTAAAACACTTGCATGATGACATCATTTCTCTAAAAGGGAAGCTTGGATCCAATAAACTAGTTGAACCCCGCCATTTGTACTGAAGTGCATGGGTCAAGCCAGGAAGGTGATCTGGCCATCCATATGTGCGTAAGGGTGTATGAATTTGTCTCTTTATACGATTTTTCAAAGAAATTTGGAATTCTGTTTTTTTCGGACTGTGTTGTATTTTTTATTCTTAGTACCTAGATATGTATATCTTGGATCTTTAATCTTGTTCTGGGAGCAATATGTTTTAAAATTTTACTGGTTACTATTGTCTATGTTTTATCTGTTTTCATCTTACATGCATTGACTAAATATAAATTGTAAAAATGGTAATTAATGTAACGACGATATGAGTGAAAGAACGTATAAACTAATGGATTAAAGCCTTAAGTTGATGGTACAAAAGAGGTAATCAGAAGCAGTAAATCGGAGAACAGACAATACAATGGTCAACAGAAAAAGAACAGACAATACAATGGTCAACAGAAAAAGAACAGACAATACAATGGTCAACAGAAAAAGAACAGACAATACAATGGTCAACAGAAAAAGAACAGACAATACAATGGTCAACAGAAAAAGAAAAGACAATACAATGGTCAACAGAAAAAGAAGACAATAAAATGGTCAACAGAATAAGGACAAACAATGATCTCCAAAGCACAACACAGACAACTAAAGATTGAACAACACAACCCTACAAAATACTGGGGGTGAACTCAGGTACTGTTTCTCTAGCCCTTCGTGTTACTCTAGTTCAAAATCCGGTAATAAGTCATCAATAAGGAAAATAGGATTAGATTGCAATCTAAAGACTGAAGTGTTGAAATTCAATCTAAAAGTCGACTTGTTCACTCCATGAATGCAACAAGACATTAGACATGTTGTCACTTCAGTTCTTTCAATAAATGAAGCGCACATGTCCGAATGGAACAGTAGTCACATGTCACCACAACATAATTCTTAAACTTATAGCAATGAGAAAAGAAGCGAAATCACACACAGAAAGATTTAAAGGACGTTGAGTGATGTTTTTGTTTTGCATCTGCAGACTGCATAATATCATGACAAAAACGATATGTAAGGCTCAACAAAATGAGATAATGATAATAATTTTATTAATACAATTTAAATATCACCGGGTGTATGCTATAATTAGATACTAAGAGACAAATAATGTAAATATCACAACGTTGAAATAGTATTGCACAATAATTAGATACAAGTAACATGGATTTTCTGAAGGAGGAATACATACAATATCAATGTTAATATTTGATGCCGACAGTAATTCTAGTACAGACATTTCCACAACCACGTCTTATGCAAACTTGATTAAACGGACAGTCGTTACTTGAGTTACATTGGCTAGCACATCCTTTAGGATAGGTAGGACCCATAACACTGACTTCACACACTCGTCTACAGCCTTGTCTGATACAAACAGCACCAACTCCACATTCAATAGATCTTCTGCATTCATCATGACAACCAAGACCTGGTAGACCTGGTATGACTGGATTTATTGGTAATACTTGGTCGATAAGACGGTTTTCACATACTCTGTTACATCCTTGTCTCACACAACGACCATTTACTCCACAGTCGGATGATATTTGGCATTGTGTCGTACATGTGGCGAAACGTGGATCAAATGGTCCGACTCGATTGGTTTGGTCGATTGGCCATACTGGACTTCCTGTATCCATTGGACGGTCGATTGGCCATACTGGACTGCCTGTATCTATTGGACGAATTTGTGATATTAAACTCAGTCGTTTGCACATACGGTTACATCCTATTGACTTACAAACGTAGCCATGTTGACATGATAGGGATGCAGAACATTCCTGACGGCATGATTTTTTGGAAACGTATTCTGAAAAAGATATCAACATATTTAAAACATGTTTAAATTTTATTATTATTTTGATCATAATTATACATGGAGAATGTTAAACCGGGAGCGTGGGCATACCTAGTTGTGGGTGGAGCAAACATTCAGATTGTTCATTATTTTGACCACGCTTATCTCGAGGAGGAAAAAATCAATGATACATAGTTTCACAGTTACTTTTGGAGCAAAATATTTGTCACTAGTGTTCCTTCCTACGAAACTTTCAGTCTTATTAGAAATGATATTCTTCATCAGTCTAAGAACTACAAAAATCACTTCGAAAATTCACGTTGGTCATGTGACATACAGTTTCATAAATATGCTGTTTATATCAGCGGGGATTTTTGTCTATCATTCTATTAATAACACAATACCCTGAGTTACTGATGATAAGGTCCGCCCACAAATTTTGCCAGTAGCCACTACCGCAAATGGCGCTTAATGTATTACGGAAGTATTTTCTAATGATTAGAATGATATAGCTTATAAATATTCTCTATCATCGGAGGACATCAGTTTGACATCAAACACGTGGTTTTTGCTTTTGAACTGAAAGGTTAAAGAAATTAACACCAAGTTAACATGTAATAGGAAATATTAAATATATGTATGCAATTTAAAGATTGATTTGTTTTTCGGCATTACTAACAAATACTAGTGTTCTTAATGTTATTTGACAATATATCAAATTTTCACTGCTCTTGGAATTCAAATAGTTGTGAACTAATTAGTCAATTTCTTCCAGGAAATAAGAAGTTTTTCAGATCATATGAAAATGTTAAAGAGAATAATGCGATCATATAACGTTTGTAATATGAATAGTTAACATTTCCGGTTTTCTAAAGATATTTTTATCAACAACACAGAATTTGCTTTGATATAGGATTCTAAAGGAAAACTCTTGACATAATAAAATAAATTTAACCAAAATAATAAATGTTACATGCAAGGGAATGACTTTTTTTTTGAATTAATACGAAATAGAATTTTTCTTGTTATTATTGGGACAGAATATCAAGGAGCTATTTCACTTTTTTTTTAATTAAAATTTATATTTAGTTTATACCTGATAGAACACACGAAATAAATCCCAGGAAGATTACAATCACCTTGCTGTTCATCGTGGTTACCTTTTATTAACTGAAAAATTAATAGAAAAACATATAAACAACAACAAAAAATAATTATAATAAAAAATAAATAAAAATAAGAGAAAAAAAAACAAGCCAGAGATTTGATTTTCTGTTTTTAATTGTAATTCACTTTTTCGTGCAATAATGCATTTTATTATATTAGATTAATTAGAATTATAATCGTGATTTTACGAATTGAACGGTGGACATGAAATAATATATATACACTGTCATCAAACAATCTTTGTCGTATTTTTTGTATCTGACTTTGATTTACTATTGTGAACCTATTAATATAGAAAGGAGGTCATATCACTTCAAATCTATATATCTTTTAAAGGTAAAATGTTATACAATACAAATATTAATGAGGCTGCAAATGTGCAACATGCTTGATGACTGAAATAATAATAAAAGTACATCATAATTACATTGAAAATATGCATTACAAAAACAAATTCAAATCTACATATCATTTAAAGGCAAAATGTTATACAATACAAATATTTAAAATATGCATTACAATAAAATTTGCATAATAAATTTTTTAATTTACATACGTAGAAATATAAGATCTTTGTTGAATTCAGACAGAGACAATGTTTCATTTTGAACGACTATGCACCTATATATAGTATATCCCAAATTAAAGGCAAGAGGAAATAAACGGTTCGCTGATGTTGACTGACGTGATGTTCAAACTCATGTCGTCATAATTATGTGAGATGAAATCATTTATTATTTTATAAACCGCAAAATTGTTCAAGGGAAAATCAAATATTTTGTACCGGTACTTTATTTTCATAGAATCGAACGTGATATACGTGGGGAGTGTCATTTGTTATTTTTTTATTTTACGATTTTATGACATGACGATTGAAATAATACCATATTAGTTTTCTTAACTTCAATTATGTGAGATGAAATCATTTATCATTTTATAAACCGCAAAATTTGTTCAAGGGAAAATCAAATATTTTGAACCGGTACTTTATTTTCATAGAATCGAACGTGATATACGTGCTGAATTTTATTTGTTATTTGTTATTTGTTATTTTTTACGATTTTATGATATGACGATTGAAATAATACCATATTAGTTTTCTTAACTTCAATATCGAAATCTTAATTTTCAGCTATTATACATGAAACAAGCTTAATATATATTTTTTAATTCAAATAAATTTCCAAATTGAATGGAAGCGCAAATAGTTAATGCACTTGTTGACTTTCTTTCACAACTTAATTAAATACAAATACAATGTACATCTAATCGAAAGCAAACTCTATATTCTAGTGGAAGTGAAAACTTGCAATGAAACCAAAAAAGGAGCTTGCGAGCACCTGGGTTCACCCTCGGTTTTTAGTCGTGTCCGTGTTGCTCATATTTTTATTTTTCTGTGTTGTGTTTTTTGTTTTGTTTGTCATCCTCCTGTGTCTGGTGTACCCAATGTTGCCTTTCTCTGGATTGACCATTATTGAGGGGTCGTTGTGGTCGTGATTGTATAGTAGTTGGATTTACATTTACCTATGCAATTAATGCCTATCACCACTAAAGTTGTGATTTCGAACCACGTTCATGGCGAGTGTACTCGATACAACATTATGTGATAAAGTTTGTCAGTAACTTGCGACCGGTAGGTGGTTCTTTCCGGGTACTCCAGTTTCCACCACCAATAAAACTGACCGCCTAGGACGACAAACCAACCAATCCAATCCAATCCATTATTGATGACCCCTTCTGTTTTCTCTAACGTTTATTGACTGTCAACTAATACAAGTTTCATGATAGTAAAGAGATAATCAGAAAAACAGACAACACAATTGTTAATAGAAACGGGACAATTGATTAATATGGTCGACAAAACACTACACAGACAACTAAAAACTGAGCAACACGTACAGCACAAAATCCGATGGGTGTACTGGATGTAAATGCGAATGCATTAGTATTATACACGAATTAATCTTAACGTGGCGTCACACACACCTCCTCCAGCAAAAATAGAACTCTAAATTAATAGAAAAGACAACCACAGAAACCAATGGTAATCCTGTTTAAAAAAAGGCATAACTATGAGGAGGGGATAAACCTGTAAATGGGATCCCGACTTGACTCTTAATTAGCGCTAACTTTTAAGACTAAGGTCAATCTCTTCCGCATGCATGAGTAACCGTAGCAGATTTTGGCAATCCTGCATAGGCCATTTCACTTACTTACTCCCAAATACTTTTTGTTCTTTTTTTATTTTTAATTATGATGAAGATTATTCCAGAAACCCGTTGTAAAACATATAAATAACAATAGAAACAACTGCCCAAATTCGCGTAAATAGTCATAAAACACGGCAGATGAATGTTCTTAGTTAAACTACAACATAGGTATAATTTGTTCGTTGTAGACCATTATAATAATGATTCTAATAGATTTAATACAAGCTTATCATCAACACAAAATTACATATTCGTCTCCGCAAGAAAACAGATATAGAAAACATATCTGCCATCATATGTTGGAATTAAATAGAGATATGCAATAACTCTTAAAAGTACATCGACAATGCTAAAAACGTGGTTTCAAGATAAAGTTACACCTACAACCACTCTAGTCTGTTTTCTATTTTTTTTTTAGAATAAGATTTGCTTAGAGCAAACAATTCTTTATTTGTCTTGCATTCATGGAAAAGGAATATACACTTTAATATACAACACTGCCCCTTTTATGAAACTGTATGCGGATTAGAACATTGTATGCCGAAAGTAAACATCGTGTCAGGTGAAAACTGAATGTCTTGAAAGTTATGAAAATTTTAAAATGAATTTAAAAACATGACCAAAACAAAATACGGTTTATACAAGATTAATTAATACTTTTGGAGAGGTATAATCCCGCCATTGTTTGTTCAGTTTGTGTGCTTTATGTCTTTGCAACAGCGAAATGATGAAACAAATTTAAACAATGAAATGGACGCACCCGGTAACCATGATCGAAGAGACTGTAAAGTACAGAGACGATCAGGAGATAACAACATCAGAGCAATCACAAATTAAACATAAACAGGGGAACATTTAGTCTAACTTGTATATCTAGCATTTAGTTCCACTGAACCGATATTGAGATTAGGTACTCAAGAAGTCTTGCTAACATATTATTTCACATCAATGGTAAGGGAAATCCAGTGAAGCAAGAAAGATCCAATGTTTATATTGAAAATATATCTGAATATGTAATGTCAAAATTGTAATTATTTAAGGTGCCGTCATGCGTTCGATTGTCAGGAAGTTGGATTTTGATATTTGATATACATATGCAATCATTGCCAATCACCATTAACGTTTGGTTTGGTTTATAGTGCTTAACGCCACTTTCAACAATATTTCAGTTATATCGTGGTGGTCAGTTTTATTGATGGAGGAAATCTGAGTACCCCGATCTCTCGCAAGTCACTGACAAACTTTATCACATAATGTTCTATTGAGGACATCTCGCCATGCACGGGGTTCGAACTCACAACTTTAGTGGTGATAGGCACTGATTGTACAGGTAGTTGTAAATTCAAACACAATACGATCACGACCACGACGGCCCCACCATTTACGTTTGATTCCCGCACAAAGTGAAATGTACTCGATACAACTTCATGTGATAAAGTATGTCAGTAAGCCTTATAGATTACATATTTCCGATTAATTTCCCAAATCCCATTTGTCCCACCAATAAACTGACAGCGACGATACCAAAGAAATTGTGTTGAACAATGCTGAACACTCACAACCCATTCCAACAAATTACGAAAAATAATAAAGCAAGCTTGATTTTAGTCCATGAGCATTGATTAGATCATTCTAATATGAAAATAATAATGAAAACATTGCCGTTATTTTCTAATAACATCTTGATAATATTATTGTCGGCTGAAAAACTTATTAATAGTTTATCCTTTCATTTGGTTATTAAACTTTGTCTGTTAACATTTACGCAGTATACAGTACCGGGTGTATTTCAGTTACAGAAATCAAAACTATTGCATCTAGTTTTTAATTTAATATCTTGAAATGGTCAGACAAAGATATCATATAAGCGTTCTTTTATATAATCAATATAAAGGATTAAATGAATGTAAGTGGCATAATCGCAATATGTTTTAGCATAGTCCAACTCATCATACAAACATTGGGAAAAAAAAATTCTTCGTAAAATGTAAATGATGATGCCATGAAGGTCATAATAATTTGAAGAGAAATCAAAGGTTTGACAAAATACCAATTGTAATTTATTGAAACCTAGTGACCGTATAACTTCGTACATAACTCTAGGTGTTATCGTGTCCATTTTATAATGACGTAAACAAGTTATTATTTTTGCAATACTAAGTATTGACATATTTAGTAACAATGTAAAAACAAACAACAAACATTCTACTTTCAGCCAATTATAAAATGTTGCATGTAAAATAGACAATTTGAACTGACGTCATTCAGAGTGAGGTAAACCTTTATCTATTTCCTTATGCATGTCAAAGTTTGACGAACGACACGCGTGACTAAGATATTCTCTCTGACTATATATACTCCTAGATGTATCTACAGGACTATTACAATACAACACACTAATACAATTTACAAGGTAAGAAATAAGAATTGTCGGTTGAATTAAATAGTAAAGATTATAAACAATTTATTAGAAATATGAAAATAAATATAGGACCATATTAATGTCATTTCAGATGAAAATATAATCAAATACAAATCTTATAAGTTAATTATCTGTCATTTTTGCGATTGGTTTAGTGTGAAATTTAAAATAACTTGATTTAAAAAAGCATTTGATCTATTTATATTATCTACATCCATCCGCGGAATCATTCCCTTTTCTTAATTTAAATATTGTAATATTAATATTTATATCATGTGGGTTGTTTCTTTTGATTTACTCTTTGTTAATTACTACTCTACAACAAATGTGAAAATAATAAAAAAAAAAGAAAAAAAAAAAAAGAAAAGTAGATACCAAATTTATTGCACACGGCGCGTTTCTGGAACAACCTTAATCAGGTACACTGAAAAGCGAAAGATTGGAAAGCCAAATAATCTAAAGTTTTGGGAGCAATAAATCCAAAGGACCTAAACAGGATAGCCAAAATCGGCTATGGTCACCTATGCCTGCGGGAGGAGAACCTCATCTTTACGTTATTTAGGTACGATGAAAAGCGAAAGATTGGAAATGAAAATGATTTAGTTTTTGGAGCAATAAATCCAGAAAGCATAAGCATTTCTTTACATCACCGCTTTATCTAATCATATCATGCAAAACATAAATTACAGAATATTTTACTGATCTCTCAAATTTTAATTATAAAATGTAAAACGGAAGATACATGTAGTTTTAACCCAGTATGTAAAAGATCATGTATATTATTTCTTTCCAAGATTATATACCTTGTATTTGTTTGTTCTAATGTACATCTAAAATGTTAATATCGATAGTTTTAACGTAGCTTTAAACAATTTGACATTTTGTATTTTGCAGATATAAGCAACCATGAGAAAACTACTTGTACTTCTATTCGTTGGAGTTATCTCCCATCTCTCAACAGGTAAGATAGTTTATATATCAAAAAGTGTTTGAGCCTATATGAATAGCCAGTCAGGTTTTTGAGAACATGTAAATAGCCATTTAGTATTTGTGAGACTATATAAATATCCAGTGGACAGGTTGTTGAAACCATGCAAATAGCCAGTCAGAGTTTTGAGATTGATATATAGCCAGTCCGGTTCTTGGATTGTGTGTATCTCGATTTTGTTTTCTTTTCTGAAGCAATTCCTGTTTTTTTCTATGAAATTTGCAAAGTGAATACTTTACCATATTGGATACATTTTACATTTAAAATCCTAGGTTTATAACATGAAAATTTTTCACTGCCAAACAAATGTAGAAATTAATTAAGCAAATCAAATATACATTTCAATGTCGATTCAAAATATTGTCGGTAAAAATACAGAGAACAAGAACAAAGTTTAAAAAACCGGAATTCTCTAAAGACAAGTTAACACATTTATATAGAACTGTCTGTTTTTAAATGTGTTAATTCTTTACTAAAAAATTAGATCGATTTTTTTTTAAATAATTAATTTCATCGTTATATATGGTGCAATGTTTTACGTTTCAATAAATAGTTCTAGTTTTTTCTTCGAATAATGCCCGCAAAAAATATGTCTTTTCGCCATTTATTGAATAGAGATATGACATGATATTTTGTCATCCATTCATTGTCTTTTGATCTTTTTCTTTTTCACCACTGTATTGTCTGTTCCTCTACGATTAATGGCACCTTTGGAATCCCTTTGGAATCTTCAAATCTTTTTTATATCCATCTATATTCCACAAAATGCATAAATTAAACTAATAATCTTTCAAATTGTTTGTTTTTTTCAGGTTCTTACACAGCATCAAAAGATAAAACATGTCGGAGCGAATGCAAGCGAAATGAACAATGTGACCTTGGATATGCCTGCATACGCGACGGATGTAGATTTATATGTGTCAAAAAAGTACTTCCCCCCAGATCAATTATTGCCGATCCACTTAGCTTACCAGGTAGGATGGTAGCAAGTATCCCACGAGGAGATGTTGTCGTTCCGCATGCTGGAAACGCTGGCCAGGTAGTAGGAGGTGTCGTCGATGTTGATACTGGACTGCCTGTAACTACAGACTATCCAAAGGATAAAACATGTCGTAGCCAATGCAAGCGAAATGAACAATGTGACCTTGGATATGCCTGCATACGCGACGGATGTAGATTTATATGTGTCCGAAAAGTACTTCCCTCCAGATCAATTATTGCCGATCCACTTAGCTTACCAGGTATGATGGTAGCAAATGTCGATCGAGGAGATGTTGTGGTTCCGTATGATGGAAACGATGGCCAGGTAGTAGGAGGTGTTGTCGATGTTGATACCGGACTGCCTGTTAGTACAGACTATCCAAAAGATAAGAATATACCAATTCCATCACCAGATGCTTTAAATCCAAATTCTAGATTTCCAGAAGCCATACCTGTTGGACCTGGACTTGGTTTTAATGATAGACTTTTTATTTGCATAGATCATTGTGTAGCATCTACTACATGTGTTGAAGGTGCAGATTGCGTTCTTGGATGTAAAAATATGTGTGAGAATGAACAATCATCAATATATATCAGTCCTGAAAATCCAAACTCAGGAATTCCTATCGGAAACGGTCCACTTAATCCAATCGATACACTTACTCCTGTGAAGAAAATTGACTCGTATGGTAAAAAAGATTTACTCGGACAAAATGCCGCATTAATTAATCAACAAAACAATCCAGCTGTACACGTTGATATAAATGGTCAATTGACACCAATTGACGGTACTGGTTCACAATTAACAGTTAAGCAACGATTGATGCAACAATTTAAAGTTAAACCTATTGACAATTACGCAACAACAGGTCTGCCCAGTAACAAAGACATCCTACCTGGTGAACATTTGATCATGTATCCCGGTCTACCGCTTGACCCAATGAATACAAAAATTCCTATCGGAAGCGGTCCACTTAATCCAATCGATATACTTACTCCTGTGAAGAAAATTGACTCGTATGGTAAAAAAGATTTACTCGGACAAAATGCCGCATTAATTAATCAACAAAGCAATCCAGCTGTACACGTTGATATAAATGGTCAATTGACACCAATTGACGGTACTGGTTTACAATTAACAGTTAAGCAACGATTGATGCAACAATTTAAAGTTAAACCTATTGACAAATACGCAACAACAGGTCTGCCCAGTAACAAAGACATCCTAACTGGTGAACATTTGATCATGGATCCCGGTCTACCGCTTGACCCAATGAATAAAGGATATCCCATCGGAAATTATCCAATTAATCCAATCGGTAAGCTTACTTCTGCTATGCCAATTGACTCAAATGTGAATGTGAATCAGCATTTGATTATCCAATCAGCTTTACCAGTAGACTCAGTTGGTCACGTCACACAAATAGGAACAAATGGTGCAAGATTCAACCCACATGTTCCTAATTCTAAAGGTAACGCATTATCAATTGATCTAGGTATGCAAATTAATGCTCTCCAACGAATGGATTCTATTCATCAAAGAGGAAGTGGGCAATTTCAATCCAATATTCCAAATATTCCCCATGATAATTTCGCTCCTCCACCATTCGATCTACCTGTAGGTGTAAATTACAATGGCCAAATAGAGTTAATCGACCAATCAATTGGAGGAATAGAACATGGAAATCTGGATTTACCTGTTCATGTAGGTGGCAATATACCTTTAGGTGGGCAATTTGAATCTAATATTCCAAATATTCCCCATGATAATTTCGCTCCTCCACCATTCGATCTACCTGTAGGTGTAAATTACAATGGCCAAATAGAGTTAATCGACCAATCAATTGGAGGAATAGAACATGGAAATCCGGATTTACCTGTTCATGTAGGTGGCAATATACCTTTAGGTGGGCAATTTGAATCTAATATTCCAAATATTCCCCATGATAATTTCGCTCCTCCGCCTTTCGATCTACCTGTAGGTGTAAATTCCATTGGTCAAATAGAGTTAATCGACCAATCAATTGGAGGAATAGAACATGGAAATCCGGATTTACCTGTTCATGTAGGTGGCAATATACCTTTAGGTGGGCAATTTGAATCTAATATTCCAAATATTCCCCATGGTGATTACGTTCCTCCGCCTTTCGATCTACCTGTAGGTGTAAATTCCATTGGTCAGATAGAGTTAATCGACCAATCAATTGGAGGAATAGAACATGGAATCCCGGATTTGTCTGTTCAAGTAGGTCGCAATATACCTTTACGTCCAAATAAAAATTTGATACCTGTGGCTCCAAGAAACTGTTACAAGGAATGCAACAGAGACTTTCATTGTGGCCCACAAAGGGTTTGTGTCAAGAAAGGATGTAAGAGAGTATGTCAAGCCCGCATTGACATTCTACCAGTTTTACCAATAGAACCAATTGTTCCTAATACAGGTTGTATCGATCAATGTATAAGTAACCGGGATTGTCACACAGGGATGGTGTGTGACAGACGTCCATGTAGAAACATCTGTATTAAACAGACACTTAAAAGTGACTACAAAGCATAATAGTTCAAATGTATCTGAAATCCATTAATGTGCAATTAACTTTTGTTACTGTGATATTTATTTTTCTTAATAAATTCCATTTTTACAATGAAATGATGTTCTTACACTATTCTTCCGGAGCACCTGAGCTCTGAGTTTGTGAGTGGGGTTCGTGTTACTCGATCTTTTTAGCTTGATGTGTATGCTTTATAGATCGTTGTTTGTCCTTTTTCCGTTTTCTATTGGCCATTGTGTTGTCTGTCCTTCTTCGATTTACAGATTCTGATTACCCATTTTGTATCTTCAAACTCTTTTTAAAGATACAACGAGTTAAATATATTGTTATAAAATAAAACTAATGGGATATACAAAATGGTAAAATTTCTGACAATAAGGCAATAACAAAACAAACAGATGATTATTCAGCGATACGAAATACATATTGATACTTTTGGCTTCTACCAGAAAAAAATTTGAGTGGATGGTGACCCTTTATCAAAGCCAACATCGCAAACAAATAGCATATTTAAGCATGTGTAAGACATCCTTTACGTCTATTTACATGTTCATATTGCATTCTTCTTACAAACTGCTAACTGCAAGTACTATAACATTAGTATTTACTGCTTCTCTGCTGAATCAGAATAGTGTGTCCGAGTGGAGTGACATTTGTACACGCAAAATGTTGCTTCAGTGAGCTAGCTCTATGCAATAAAAAAAAAACAAACAAACAAAAACAAAAAACAAAAAAACTACGCGTGTTGGTCTAGTATATAGTATATAACCTTGCTAAGAAGAGTTTGAAGATACCAAAGGGGTAATCAGAATCCTTAAATCGAAGAAAAACAGACAACACAATGGCCAAAAGAAAAAGTACAAAAGGACAAACAACGAACTACAAAACATATATATAAAAAGAGCGAGTAACACGAACCCCACTAAAACTAGTGGCACACGTCGTGTTAATCTAGTTACAAACCCGGTGATAAATCATGAAATGAGGAGAGGACCGGAAAGTGTTTACGACAGGTGGAACATATCCGTGGTCATTTGTGACACATATATTTCATAGCAGTCAACCAAGTCATGATGGCGACCATAACACATTCGAAGTGATGACTTCAACTTAACCAATAGGAACCCTTGGTTCAGTAGCTTCCTTGTTAGCAGCAGCCCCCTATCAAGGAAATCCTGATAGGGAGCACAAGCGCTGCAATATCGTATCAACTAAGATATATACACTTCACATACAGATGCTGCAGGAATATTGCTACATATCAATTTAGTTCACAATGGGAAATTTGAAATCATGTCTTTTGTCGTAAAGGTTCGTTTTTAACCGCCCAATTTTGACAGCCAATTTCGAGGTGTAGGTCAAGGCACGAAGCAGGCATATCTGTATCTGTGGTATCATTTAACCAAAGCAAAAGCTCACTGTAGGTGTGACAGGGTGTATTTTATCGGGAACAGGAGTAAAGCCCCCCGGACAAAAGCCCCCCGGACAAAAGCCCCCCTAAAACAAAAGCCCCCTGACAAAAAAACCCTAATAATGATGAAAAGTAAAAGGTTTTTTTCTATACATTTTTTTTATATTGATGGTGATAATAGATATATTAAAGTATAAAGGAAAAAAATAAAAAATTAATTAAACAAATTTATAGGAAAAATTTCTTCACATTTTGTTTATTATTATTAACATTTATATTTATTTAAAGTGTAAATTACAAAAGAAAAACTGATAATATGTTTATAAATTAAATTTATTTTTTGAATTATTCATAATTAAAATCAATCAGGTAAAATTAATTATACCAATCAATGACACAGAAAAAAATGAAATGTATTGACTTTGATTATGAATAATTCAAAAAATAACTTTAATTTATAAACAAATTACCTGTTTTTCTATTGTAATTTACACTTTATAAATATAAATGTTAATAATAATAAATAAAATATGAAGACATTTTTCCTATAAGTATTAAATTTTTTTAATTAATTTTTAATGTTTTCCCCTTTATACTTTAATATATCTATTATCACCATCAATATAAAAAAATGTATCACAAAAAAATATTAACTTTTACTTTTCATCATTATTGGGGGGCTTTTTGTCAGGGGGCTTTTGTCCAGGGGGCTTTTGACCGGGCGCTTTTGTCCGGGGGGCTTTTGTCCGGGGGACTTTTGTCCTAGACCCTATTTTATCATAATTATAATTTATTTTCATATTTATGTATTCAGGGATTAATTACTTTGCGTATTTCTTAAATATAATATTTCAACTTTTATATATGTACTTTTATATATTATATTGATAAATTATTAAATGAGCCCAAATTATCGATCTTATTAAAACTACTCTACAGTTTATTGATTATATAACGACACATCTGGGTTAACATGCTTGGTATGTCACATACCTTGGAACCATCTCTTTCCTTTGATATTTAGCATCATGCTTTCTATTGGTTCAATGTTTCCGATATTCAGAATTCTGTCCTTCTGATTGGATCTTTGTTTTTGGGTTAGATTTAAACGGATATTGACGTTGGAAGGCACAAGCCGCCCTATAAATTCCTGCATACTGATTCTTCGGAATTTAGATACCTTTATTGAAATCTTAGATTGTATTGTATTTAAATTGATTATAACTGAAGGTATTTACGCCTTTCTGGTCATTTCCTGTATTTTATTAATTTTGGGAAATTAGAAACTTAGACCTTAGACCTGTCCATTTTTTTGAAGGAATGAAAGAATGAGTGAAACGTGGATAACTATATTACGTTTAATTCATAATCGTTTTTAACTTGATGATCACTGCATTGAATTTCCTTAATTATTGCTTAATATATTTTTAATAGTTCAATGTAAAAATGAACTGGGTTACGTAATACGCATAACATGATGTAAATGATATTCTAATGTAGGATTGAGTAATGTTGAGTAGTATTTATACATTTTACTGATTATGTTAGAAACTGAGAGCATCCTTAATTGTATATTTTTCAGAATGAGATCACCTATGTAGCGCAAATCATTATGTTTATATTTTGGTGAAACCTGGTCTCACAGACAGGTAATTGTGTGTTTAGTATTTGTATTGTGTAATTTTGTAAACAAACTTTGCTCTGTGGATACTAATTCGTATATTGGTTAATTTGCGAATACGATTTTATTCACAAGAATTACTATTCTTTATCTACATTATTTGACTGCCGGATATGATGATCAAAACAACTTGACATATTTTATATTTTTTGATACTACGGAATCCTTTTAAAACATATGCAAAATTAACACAGTTCAAAACCGTAAATCTTGATATTTTACTTAAATTATTTTCATACTTTAATTTAGTCGAAAACAAGATACAACTTATTGCTTGCCATTGTATTGATTTATATTATTATCATACTTTAATGTAGTCGAAAACAAGATACAACTTATTGTTTGCCATTGTTTTGATTTCTAGTATTGCTTACATATTATTCTTTTGTGCTTGAATGTCAATTTCACCGTGTGAACAGACTAAATTTATATCTGTTTCTATTGTGTATGTTCACTACCAATATCATCATGGCATGTATGCATGTGAACAGACTAAATTTATATCTGCTTCTATTGTGTATGTTCACTACCAATATCATCATGGCATGTATGCCTTTCATTAATATATAAGTATTTTTTTAAAAATTTTGGGGGGTTTACTTTGTCATTTCTACACTTTGACATGTATTCGTGTTTATGTTTTTTCTGTGTTTTTTTCTCTCATCTTTTGTTTTTTTGCCTCTTTATTTATTTTAGTTTGTATGTATCTCTATGCCTATGTAAAACAATGGTTTAAGAGAATAAAGATATATAGGGTGAACATGTATTTCATATACTTACCTGTTAATTGTTATTTACTGGGCTAAAACCTTTTAGTTGATGGAATAAACGATATATTAATTGGATCAGCTCTTTATTTATCTACCCAACTGAAGCAGTCCGGTTTTACAATCACGTATAAATTGGTGTTAACTATTTCAAGTATCAAAGCAAAACAATATAAGACAAAACATAAAAAACATATTTTGTTATCAGAAAAGCTTGAAGATAAGAAATGGATAATCAGAAGCCGTAAACCGAAGGATAGACAATACAGTGGTCAAAAGAAAAATAACAAAGAGAAAACCAGAGTTTACAAAACACTACATAAAAAAATTAATGATCGAACAACACGAACCCCACTAAAATCCTTTAGTGAACCCATGTGTTCCGGGAGGGTTAGCAGTTCCTGCTCCACTAATGAAACACGTCGTGTTACTGTTAGAAGACACGAACATTATCTGATATGGAAATCGTATTGGACCCCAGTGTACGTAGATAAAAACAAAGAACATAAATAAAACATGGACCCCCATACAAAACAAATGGGAGTAAAGACGAACTAAAACTCGTTTTTGCGAACCACATCGGTGGCGTAATGGTTAGCGCGCTCGCCTTGAGTGCGGTAGATTGTGGGTTCGAGCCTCGGTCAGGTAAAACCAAAGACTATTCAATTTATTATTGTTGCTTCTCCGCTAAGTACGCAGCATTAAGGAGAAAGAGCAAAGACTTATTGGGTCTGATTCAGGATAATGTGTCCGAGTGTGGCGACATGTCTATCCGCGGACTGTTGTTTCAGTGAGCTAGCACTATAAAAATCCAACTCAGCGTGTTGGTCTAGAACAAAGCGGACATCATCATATCATTGAAAATTATCTTGTTCTCGCCATTATATAACTGAAAAATTGCTGAATTGGCGTTACGCAACAATAACTCACTCGTTTTTACGCGCAAATAGCAGCAGACATCACAACACGATCATTAATTCGAATTCATAGTGAAAGTCTATATCATAGGATATATCTTAGTTTTGTTTCGCCGTAAATAAACGTTAGGGAATACACAAGGGGCAATCAAAAATAGACAATCCAGAGAAACTGGCAACATAGGTACAGAGTGAAGAAAAACAAAACAAAAACACAACACAATATGTGTTGGACATCACTATGAGCTAACACGCACAAATAACGTAAATAAGACATGAGCCCTCCTACAAGCGACTGGAGGTAAAGACGAACCGAACATCGTTTTATGCACTATATTTTATATTTACTAGATTTCGATAATTAGTCCCTCCTTTGTAGTCCCATGACAAAGGTTGCATATATACAGTGTAGTACATTTGCTATCTAATGAATCAGCTATGTTCTCTCCAGTTATCTAATTCAAAATTAATACTAAGCATAAAAGTGGGATCACCAAACAGTCATCGTATTTCAGTTATATTTTATTTATCCTGCACTTGTTCTATTTGAGCAGGAAAATTATAATGACTGGACAATTTTGTGTTATATACTGTCACTGGCCGTAATATAGCTTTGTTTGCTGGTACCCCTGTCAGATGTCACCTGTGAAGCTTTGGAAGCCTAGCTATAAATCCAGTTCACTACCTGTTGTCATAAAGTATCAACAGGGGCAATCAAGTGATACTTATATAATTTTATTATTTAATTCAAAATAGAAACGTCGATTGATTAATGCTCCTTTTCTGCAGGATAAACAAAATATAAATGCAGTGTCATCGGCGCAAAACTGGGAAACTGTAGATTCGTAAAAAAATAATCCACCACCTTAAACACTATATTGTATTGAGACGGCTAAATTTGAAAAATGTTCTAGACAATTATAGTTTATTTGTACAACAGATTGACTGGCTGTTGCTTAAAATCAAGTGAGTAGTATGTTAACTATATTCGTTTACGAGAACAGATTTGCACTTAAAATATCTTGCAGATAAAAATTCGGATGGTTCAATTGGCGAAAGGTTAGATTGCCGCAGGAAAAGTGGATGTTATTGATAGGTTTAGGAAATAATGCATTGAAAGGGACAATAAACAACTTCTTCAACTGCTGCATGTTGTCTTCTATATGCAAGACAAGATGTGCGTGTCATTCGTGATGCATGATGTCCTAATTTCCGTGCAGTTCGAAGGGCGAGTTGTGTATTTGAGTTGTTCCGCATGACCTGATGTCAGTTTTGAAGCCTACAAGCAGAGAAATTAATTCCTATTTCCCAATGCGGGGTTCCCTCGATGTTTGCAAAATATATATTCTAGATAGGAAATGGGAATATGGTGGTCAAGGGACAGATTATCAATAAAACTTGCCCTACTGACACAAATTAGACCATGTTTCTATAAATATATTGCGCGTAGTGTTATGTAACACCTTGCCTTAAAAGGTTGAATTTATTTTAATGAAAATTAGTGCACACGACGTGTTTCTGCAATAACCGTCATCAGATAATCTCAAAATCAATAGATTGGAAAGTCAAATAATTTAAAGTTTTGGGAGCAATAAAACCAAAGCGCCTAAACAGGATAGCTAAAATCAGCTAAGATCACCTATGTCTGAGGGATGATAACCTTATCTTTTATTACGTTATCTAGGAACTGTAAAACAGTTTCATTACGAATTACATATGTGACGATTAGAGGTGCAGATGGTCTAGATATTATCCAAGAATGTGGTTCGAAACAACCTGCAAAATGTCAATGGCAGCAAAACTTGCATTAAGTACATATAAATATGTATTTTAAAGTTTCTTTAGAATACTTTGAATTTTTTTTTTTTTTTTTTTTTTTTTTTTTTTGGCAATTTGCAAGATTTCACATTTCTCCATATTAATAATAGGATAAGATAATAACGTGTAATCATTTGTGGGAACGTCATATGTGTTACGGGTATCGATTTTGTCTTTGTCTACGATTTTTGTATTGTATTTTGAAACTGTTCCGATATCTTGATATTATTTGGTTTTCATTTTATTATATATAATTAACATTTTATCTTTGTTTTACATATGATGTTCATATTCTTCCACATTATTTTCGTTATTATCAATTAAATGTCAATCAATATAGAAAACGGGGAATAATTTGTTGTTTTTTACTCGCTTAGTTATAATGTCATTATGGCCATAGACAGTAAACTTGGACATTTATGTGTGTTTTATGGCATTGATATTTCTCAATAAACAATTTTGAAGGCAAATATGTTGTTTGTTATATAATGCATATGTTAATTGATTATTTTTTGTTAAGAGAGCACCTTTTAAAGGATAACTTTGTCTGACGTCCGCTTTCTCTTGTATTGAACTGAAATAGTAAAGAAGAATATATATTTGTTTATTTCAGTATGAAACCCAATTCAAATAGATAAAGTATACTTTCTCTATCTGGATCTTATGGTATATTGTCATATGTTAGACAAACATGTTTGTACATTTCAAAATTATTAACGAGGTTTTCTCTGCACATTTTTTAAATGTATTTTCTATAGCTACAACTCTGATCGCTACCTTTGAAAAAAAAATTAAACCCTGAAACTTTACTTTTCAATATATATTAAAATACCGCTCTTGGAATATTCAGTTGACTATTTCACTATTTTTACGACACAATGGCTATTTTGATGCAATTGGAAATGTATTATAGCTGTCTGGACAAATAATCAAATTTGTCGCGAGGAAATCATTATATCTGACAATCTGCTATGACTTTGTTATTGTACAACGAAATCCCACAGCTTAACCCTACTATGTCAAGAAAGCACATCGGAGAGCTGACCAATATACTTAATATTCCATACGTTGTCAACGTGATTTCAATTTTTATATTTGCACAGATTTCTTCTATTAATAATAAAATTACATGTAATTTATTTTCGCAAACAATTTGATTGAAATGACTTTAATTTATAAATTCCTCCTACACACAAACAAATCATTATAAACAAATGTACTAAATATATCATTGTCAGTATTTCTTTATTATAAACAATTGGAATAACCTTGGAGCGATAGTATGTCTTCCCGTTAATGAATTATTAAACAATTATGACAAACACATACTTACTTTTTAATTTAGAGTATTTTTCCCACAATTTCCAAATAATAACATACAAAAAAATGAGGAAATAAATTACAAAATTCTAGAATTTGTTTACACAATCTCATCAAATATTTGTCAACTTTACATATATGATCTTGTAAATTAATATATTCATCTACAAAGGCTTTGTTGATTTAATTACACGTATTATGATTGATAAATAATATAGACGTCAAATGCTTCGATAAACTTGTGATACTCTACCAAAACATATGTAGTTTACCTGTTTATAGATAGCATGGTTATGTATTAAGGTAAGAACTGTTTTACGTACGTGTAAGCATAAAACATGAACATTTCATTTCAAACATATTTTATTTTTATTACTTTAATGGCTTCATCGTCATTTTAGAAAATAAATAACAGAATGACAATGTGGAGATATTCCATTTCTTATCCATAGAAATTATTTTGTAAATTTGTGTAAAATAATTTAAAAAAATATTTATCTTTATTATTTTATTTTTGTTTTAATGTTGCATTCAATAATGAACTTACCTTTTCATTTATGCATATTACATTTGGTTTACCTACGCACTCCATATTGTCATACAGAAAGTCGAATTTCCATTTTAAGGGGTGAACTTAGATGCCCATACGGGATAGCAGTTCCTGCTCCACTAGTGGCACCGTCTAGTTACTCTTGTTATAAACACTGTGATAAGTCATGAATGAAGAAAGGGCCGATTTGTGACAAATAGAATATATCCATGGATATTCCATAGCGGTTAAACAAGTCATTGTGGCGACCGTAAAACCTCCGACGAGGTGACTTCCACTTGACCACTGGGAAGCTTTGGTTGAATATCTCCCTTTGTTTATAGTTGTATACAGTATAATAATATAAAGTATTTACTTGTCATTTATTTCTGGTGCCAAATTAATTTCGAATTTTGAAAGATGAATAAAAATTAAGATACACCTTATGCATCAATTACCATTCCACATGTAAAAGATGTCTATCATAACAAATTTAAGAGGGAAATATAGACATTCATATGTTGTACTATTCGTAAATCATTTAATATAATGCAAATTGATGTTCAGAAAAAACGTGAGAGCGAAACAATATTCTTATATATATATTTTTCAAATAATATATGTAATAATTTTCATTTTCCTGTTCTTTCAATGAAGAACATAAAAAAGTAATTGTTGTAATCTATTATTTTATCACAGAACGATAGATTTATCTATATTTTGAAAATTGTCTTTCATTTCAAACAATCATTATCCCAGTGATAATCAAATAATACATAATTGAGCACTTACGACTCGTTTCTGTAATAACCTTCATCATGTACGCTCAAAGTCAAAAGATTGAGAACCCCCCCCCCCCCCCCCCCCCAAAAATAATAATAAAGATAAGTCGTTGGGTGCAAGAAATCCGGATAAGCAGGAGGCCCAATTAATTATCATATACAACATAGCAAGTTAATTATTATATGTTTGATAACCATTTAATTATTTTATAGCATAGTTTGTGTTATTTGACTAAAAACGTTAGTTTCCAAGATATATCTTGTACTATGATGATGAAATTTTAAACTTGAAAGGTTAAATTACAAAAAATATGCTACTCATACATTTGAATTTCCATGTAAATTTGATGAATTACATAACATGTGATTTGATATGAATCGTTGTCACGTGGTATTCTTAAAGATCATGTCTTTAAATAAAATTACATTATTTTCCCCTCAATGTGAGCAATATTTTTTTTTCAGATTACAAAGAATGTGGAGAACAGTTTCTGATTACTGTGTTATTCTGATCTTCAGTTTACAAATATCAAGTAAAATATATAATTATTGTTTGCTTGTTTGATGGATTTTAACGCCCCTTTCAACAATATTTCAGTTATATCATGGAGGTCAGTTTTATTGGTGGAGGAAACCGGAGTACCCGGAGAAAACCACCGACCTGTCGCAAGTCACTGACTAACTTTATCACATAATGCTGTACACCTCGCCCTGGTTGAGATTCGAACTCACAACATTAGTGGCGATAGGTACTGATTGCATAGGTAGTTGCAAATCCAACGACCTTTCGATCACGGCCACGACGGCCCCCACAAAATATATATATATACCTATCACAGAAAATAAAAAAGAATGTAAATTAGAAACATATATTCAATAAAACGGATTTCAACATTAAACAGCAGAAAAATATTCATAAAATAAGCAAAAACAGAAATATAATAATATATTATAAATAGAACAAATATCAATTTTAACTGTCGAGAACACATGATATTGTGTGTTGCATGTCCCAATATCTGCATCTACTAGACCGAAACGTTGAATTTGATCTGTCGACATCTAGTTCAACAAAATCACAGCTCATATTAAGCATTTCTTCCTGACCAGGACATGCTATTCTAACTTCAAATCTGGCCATTCATGTTCCCTATTGGTTCATATATAGGGATTTAAAAGCTTTGGTTTGATTGGAAACGATCGTGACTTAAACTCGAATTGCAATCACTGGTGCTCTAATCGAACTCAACCGGACATATTTTTTCATTTAATTCTCCGAACCCATAGAAAATGAAAATGCAAGAATCAGAGTTTCTTGGCTGCAATGTAAAGCGTAAGTACAAGATACACACTATATTTCACGTCCTTGTAACTACAGTTTGCCATCGGAGACTCTATTTTCTACAATTTCTCTGATTATTGTGACATTTTAGTACCACAGCGTTTACATTTTCGTTTCTTTAGAGTACCACTTAGCTATTATTTTTTCTGAAACCATTCTAGTTTGTGTTTATTTTGTAACGAATTAATCTTAATATTTTACAGTTTATACGGCAAATAGTCAGAATGCAGATGGCGAAAAACGTGGTATATGTCCTGAATTTACAATTCCAACAAACGATCTGTGTGTCATTGAATGTAACAAAGACAGTGAATGTCCAAGTGATAATAAATGCTGCTCTTTAATATCATGTGGATCTATTTGTACGTCACCTTTACTACCAACTGCTTCAACCAAGCAAGCGGAAGTAAAGTCCTCTTCTCAACTGGAATCGGAAAACTGTCAGAATGAGTGTGACAATAGTCGACAGTGTGGTTCATTCTCTCTTTGTGTACGGAAAGGTTGTAAGAGGGTTTGTAAATCTTTCAATGCGAAGACATCTGGTCCTACTGTTAAGCCGTCTGTTACCCCAATAAAATCGCACATGGTTCCCCAAATTCCAAGCCTCTCACGTAGGAACTGTACAGATCAGTGTTTGAGAGATGCACACTGTGAAATTGGATTTAAATGTGTTCCAAGCGGGTGCAGAAATATATGTGAACGAAGGAATATTGATACAAATATAGCTACAACTTCAAATATTAAAGCAGAAGATTGCAATGATCGATGTGCCCGAGACATCCATTGTCCCTTTGGATATGAATGCATTCAACAGGGATGTAGGAAAGTGTGTTATAGAACACATACTTCCCGTGGACAAGGTGCAAAAGACAGAAAAATACAATTATTGCGTTCATCTATTTCAACTCCTCACCATTCAAACGACTGTCAACAAATATGTAAGAAAGATGCAGATTGTTCACAAGGCTCAATATGTATACAGCAAGGCTGTAGGACGTTTTGTTTGCAACATAGATTAAAACTTCCACAGATTTCCGAACAGATTTCTCCATCAGTTGTTGGAAACCGAAGGCACATTATTCAACAGGGTTCTGAAGACTGTCAAAACGAATGCATGGTTGATGTTGATTGCAATGTAGGATTTTATTGTCGTAGGCGGGGTTGTAAGCGTATATGCAAACGCGGAAACCTTGAAAATAGTTCTACGAGGAAAAAAGTAGCTCCATCATCTATCCAAGTACAATCAAATGACCGCAATTGCCAAAACGAATGTAACGGAGATTTAGATTGTAATGTTGGATTTAGTTGCAGACAAAACGGTTGTAAACGAATTTGCAAACAGGATAATTTTAGCCGATCGACTAACATCCAGAAATCGAGTGATTTACGTTGTCAAAATCAGTGTGAAAGAGATTCAGACTGTTCGTTTGTTTCCTTTTGCGTTAAGAATGGTTGTAAAATGGAATGCATTCAGAACTTTATTTCTACTACTATGCAGCCATCTAATTGTAGGGATGAATGTACAAGTAGTAGAGAGTGTAATTTAGGATTTATATGCGTGAGAGATGGATGTAAGAACTCGTGCCAAAAATACCAGAATTCACAGGCCTTTCGTCAGAATAATCAAAATGTTAATCAAAATACTTGTAAGAATGAATGCATTAGGAATACAGATTGTTCTACTGGTTATAATTGTGTACAAGATGGTTGTGATAAAATTTGTTCTAGGAATATGAGAAAATCTACCGAAATTCGAAAACAAAGCACACAAGACGAAAGATTCCCAACGCATTCCGAAAGTTGTAGTGATGAGTGTTCTCGTGATACAGATTGTAATTCTAATTCAAGGTGTACATATAGTGGTTGTAGACGCATATGTGTATCTACGAGTGTCATACCCATTGGACCAGCATCGCCATTTTTGAGAGGCGGACCAATCAATCAAATGCTTACACAAAATACAAATTCACAGAATAGTAACCGTCAAAATAGTCAAGATGTTAATTCTCAACACATGCACAATGGTTTTTCATCAAGTAATATTGTACAAAAACGAACATTTAAATAAATATTTCACATTGTCAGTATCATATGTTTTATTTTTAGACGAATTAGAAATCTAATCACTTGTATAGATTGTTGATATATTTTTAATTTTAATATATTTGACCTTTCACCTGTCACCTTTTATGTTTGCAAAACCTTTTTATAGAACTTGTGCAAGAAAATTGTTTTTATGAATATAATTGCTAATTAGACAAAAAGACGAAAAAGAAGTCAATCAGAACAGGGTATTCATTAAATACAGCGTTCTGATTGGTTGATATTGGAGTACCAGTAAAATACTCGAAAACGTGATAACCATAAAGTCAGTGAATGACAAACTGGAAAAGTTGCTAAATAAAACGTCGTAAGAAAAGAGTGGGGTTCAAATGAACCATATGGGGCCGTCGTGGTCATGATCTCATGGTAGTTGGATTTACAGCTACCTACGCAATCAGTGCCTATCACCACTCAAACGATATGTGTTCAGGCGAGGTGTGCTCTATACAACATTATGAGATAAAGTTTGTCAGTGACTTGCGGCAGGTGGGTGGTTTTCTCCGGATACACCGGTTTCTTCCACTAATAAAACTGACCGCGACGATATTACTGAAATATTTTTGAAAGTGGCGTTAAACACCATAACCCAAACTCAAGTGAACAAATGCTAAAACCAACAATTCCTCGATACCTCCATAGCTGTGAAATGTATGGAGTATACATGTGCACCAGGTCACAGGAAAATATTGCACAAATTAGAAACTACGTTTATACATTGTCAAAGACACAATTTTTCTTGATATTTCTAAGATTTTGGCAATAATTTATATTTTGTGTGAAATAATGATAAATGATTATTGAGATAAATATGAATTTGCTTACAAATATGTGAAAAAGACAGTAAATAGTATCGAAAAGGTTTTATTATTACAAAATAGATATAATTACACATTGATTTTATTTATTTTTATCATGTGTATCCATTTGTGACCTGTCGTCTGCGACAAATCATATGACATCCAACCTTCATGCATGATCTATTATTAGTACAATCAGCATCGCTGTAGCATTGTTTTCTGCATTCGCTCTTATTATTAACTTTTTGTAGATTGCTGCTAATGCCAATTTGGACAGTTGGTATGTCATCTTGAAGATCTACAGTTCCTTGACTAGAAACTCTTCTGGTTCTATCAATGACTTCAAACTCTCCCAGACTGGTTGCTCCAATACGTCTTTTTAAATTTGAGATATGACCCACGTTTTGACCACTAACTCCAAGGCCCACTCTGGAGTTAATTCCCACTTGACATATACTATGACACCCATTCTGGACACATGTATATCCTTCAATGCAAAGTTTGTCTTGACCACATTCATAATGACAGTTACTAGTAAGTCCGTCATCACCAGATAAGTGGCCGGTTGCTATTGACGATCCATGAGTAATATGCCTTTCACTAATACCACTTGTTAAGCCACCACTTTTGATTGCAGATCGTTCTAGTTCGATTTCCTCCATTACTGAACTTCCGGCGCCACGACTAATGCCAGTTCTACTATTTGAAAAATCGTCATTTCCACCAATTACGCCTACACGCCCATGCCTATTTCCTCCTATTGATCTGTTGATGGTTTCAAGATTGTGAAGTCTTTGACCGGACATTTCACGATTGGTTCTAGATTTAATCACCACTTTACAGTTACTGTGACACCCGTTTTGTACACACACATACCCATTTCCACATTGTTTGTCTATTCCACATTCGTATTGGCAGTTATTTGTAAACCCATCATCACCAGATAAATGTCCAGTTGCTACACTGGTTGCAGCACTGGCAGATTCGGCGACAAAGGAACTACTTCCTGATGACCGATCAGAAACTCTACCAGCATTCAGACGTGTCATAAGATTCCCACGAATACCATGTAAAGAACCGCTATCAGTAAAATCGGATCGTCGTCCTAAGCCAACTTTCTCAATAATAGAACTCGACCTTCCATTGTTTCCAAATAATGATTCTGTATCAATTATATTTCCACCATGTGTAAGGCGTTTGCCACTGCTACTAGTTTTTATTATTCTTTTCGAGGACTCTACACTAATTGTCTCATGTCCTCCTCGAGTTATGCCACCTACAGCAGAACCTCTCGTATCCAAAATGGTACCTGTATCAAATATTGTTGACGATCCTGAGCCACCAACATCTACCAGAACTGGTCTTGTACAACGCGTCGAACATGCATTAAACTGGCAACATTTCTTTATTCCGTGACAATCGTAGTCAATTTGACAGTTAGTATTGCAAACTGTTGTCGATGCTCCTGTTGTCCGTGGGCATACTCCTGATTTGATTACTTTATTCTTTGAAACGTAGGCTGCAAAAGCATAAATAAGGTAATAAAGATGAGTTATATGAACAAATATGGCAATTGCTATCATGTTGGGATACAACTGATCATTTTAAGATTGCCTTTTCTTCTTTGTTCTCTCTATTGTTCTTTTTTTATGATCAGGATTGTAATTTTGTATATAATCGAGTCTTTTAAATATATTATACTATTCTATAACTGCGGGGGTATTATAATAACCACAATCGCATGGTAATCGGATTTATGAAACCTGTGCCAATCATAACTAATATTGTTCAATTCCAAAGAGTGGCGAGATGCGCACGATACAACATTATTTGATAAGTTTGTCGTCGATTTTTGGGTAGCTCGATGGTACCTTTTAACACTCAAAACACATTCCAATGGACGTTTTGCTGGATTTGTTTTGGTGTGGGGTGGGGTGGGGTGTAATAATTAGCGGTATTTGTGCATAGCTCAATCATATCAACAAAATAAAATGTCTTATTGCTTTCTTTAAAAAATAATATAAATGATTTTTGACATTAATTTAGTAATTCACTTTGAAACATCTTTTTTATTTTATTTAGCGCTGGTTAACATCCCCAGCGAAGTGGTGGGCGACTGCTACCATTTAGATAATCAGATTTAAATAGCATATAGATTATCCATAGCTAAGGGAGATAACCTTAATTATACAATAATTACTCACATATAATGCAAGTAGATATCTAAGACATGAATAAACAAAATATTTCAATATTTACCTGAAAGTGCTATTGATACAACTGACAGGAACACTAGATTGAAAGTAACCATCTTGTGTGATACTGAAATGTATAGATAAAACCAGTTTATAACATTTCTCTAGATTTGAAGTAATCGAACTTAACTGTCAAATATTCTAAAATAAATTATATGGGGTTTCAATATTATATGAACCGCATCGGTGGTGTAATGGTTAGCATGTTCGCCTCGAGTGCGGTAGATCGTGGGTTCGAAACCCGATCGGATCAAAGCGAAGACTATAAAATTGATATTTGTTGATTCTCCGCTAAGCACGCAACATTAAGGAGAAAGGGTAAAGACTGGTTTGCTCGGAATCAGGATACTGTGTCCGAGTGAGGCAACATGTCTATCCGCGGACTGTTGTTTCAGTGAGCTAGCACTATAAACATCCAACCGAGCGTGTTGGTCTAGTACAAAGCGTCATTATCTCATTGAAAATTTACTTGTTGCTGAGTTGGCGTTAAACAACAATCACTCACTAACTCACTCAATATTTTATGGAGCAATGTTAAAAGAAAACAAATCAACAAAAGTCATAATCTGGATAGACATATTAGAATCGAAAATGAAGATTAAAAAAATCGAACTCCTGAAATAAACCAAGGGTGAAACCATAAATCTCTATTATATAATACTCGCCATTTATAATGATAATTGGAAGAAAATAAGCAAATAGAAATTGAAACCTTTGACTGAGACTGGAAAAGTATGAACATTTCAATAGGGACGAAATATTTATCAGTTCTTTTTCAGTCTTTATCAACCGACCACTTCAACAATAAATTAAACGGTGATTTAAAAATTTAATGGAAGCTCATTTATGGTTTAAATGGGGAGGCTGGGGAGTTTAAGCGGATATTAAACGATGAAATAAAAAGAAGAATGCAATAGGATTATATGCCCGTGCAATTTTACTAAGCTGAAATATATCATGTTAGAAAATGATATTTGATATATTAAATATTTGTTGCGAAAATTCGAATCTACATTTTTCCTTTTGTGTTTCCTTAAAACTATATGAAAGACTCACCTTGTTATTTAAAATATTGTTTCCAAGTTCGATTCAGCAATACTTAATATATATTGCATTTCTTTTAAATCTGGTTCTTTTATACCATATTTTTGGGCATTAACAAGGAAGTATTTGGCTTACCACAAATGATGAATTATGTAATTATTATGTAATTATTAAAAGTCATATGCAAAGTATTTATTTGTTTTAATAAAAATTTTACTTTTTATGATTTTTGATGTAATTGTAAAGGTAAAGGTACATGTTTGATTGAGGTCAGCACTTTCTACTTCCTGTAAATATAATGCTACAAATGCAATGTTTCATATGTAGTATGCAGTTTGACCTTTCGAACGCATGTAGAATAGAAATGCCGTATCAACCAGAGAATCGTTCCGTAACATGCTAAATTTATAATTAAAGACTAATGAGTCCTGTAATTTCCTGGTGTTGAAGATTAATGACTGTAAGCGTTAGAGAAAACCGAAGGAGTAATCAAGAATGGAAAATCCAGAGATACCTGCCACATTGGTCATTGTTCACACGAGACACAGGACGAAGACAAACAAATCAGATAGGAAAAACTGGTCTTAGGCCGAAGTATATAATTCAGGTCTAAATATAGTGTTGTATGATTTATTGAATTAATCACTTCTGTAATTTGTTGAAAATTAAAAAATTATACTGTGTTTTATGTTTGTTACAGTGTGTAAATGGTACAGGCACTTCTTTTCCTAAATTATATTCTTATATAATAACGGTACGAAAATCAGCTACAACGAACATCTAACTTTAATCAGATTGAGAACAATACAGTCAAATACATACATTGGAATTTCCGATAGCGAAGTTTCTAAATCTAAAAACAAAAAATCTACATCAATGCATTGATAGATTATTAAACCATATCTAAGATTTGTGTAAAATTGTATTTAGATGAAGGTACTTTAGAATTTTTAAATCATAATGAAATAATATAATTGTTTACAATCACTGTATCAGAGTTTTCATGTAATCGCTCATCTGTTTAAGTTTCCTTTCAATTTCTTTTTTGGAAAAATTATTGATATATTGTATATAGTTCATAACACATAGCAATTAATAACAAAAATCTAGAATATATTTTTTGAGTTGCTTAACACTTAGTAAAAATAATAGTACACATTTCACTGGAAACCCCCAGAATATATCTAAATACCCAAATTCGTGTAGTCTAAATTTCGTGACATTCCAGCTTAAAATGTAGGATGAAAAAAAATCTATTTACAGTAATGGCAACCATCTTGAATGGAGGACGTTTTTCCTATATAGTGCTTTTATAAGACCGCCTAAAGATTATGATTGGTTTTATATAGCTCAATGGCTTCAGATGGTAAGATATTTAAACGAAGTTTGAAAAATATGCCTAATTAGCATGTCTGGACATACAAAAATTGTCATTTCACAAAAACAAGCAAAAAAAAAAAAAAAATCTCGTAGTAAATGTGATACCATTCATTTTTCATGTAACTGCATTTTAAACTTCACCTCAATATATTTTGGAATTGTAGAAATTTTGGCCATTTAAATGGTCATTTTGGTCAGATGGGGTGAAAAGCATTGTAAATGTGAAATCAGTTTGTTTAAGTTTTCGAATAAATTAAGTAAATTATATAAAACAAAAATTTCTACTAAATTATATTGTGCTGGAGTTAATATTTCGAACTGGGTTTGTGTGCGGTATCCAAATGGCAACTTGTTTTACTTCCTTTCTCATTTTACTATTTTACTCATCACTCATGGGATTTTCCACACGATCAGAAACTTGTCTTTGATTCTGAAGCATCTTTCTTTTCTTTTTTAATCTCATAGCTGTCTTTTTAGATAGACGACCTCGTTTTAGATTGTCGTCCCACCGTGTCGATATTCGTGGTGGAACGCTTTGATGATTGATATAGAAAACGTTTCCGGTCCCTTCCAGTCGTCGATAATGACCTTCAAGTGGCTCTCGGCAACATCGACAGAATCCAAAGCAAAAATTACATATGCCAAGGTAACCACAGCAACCATACAAAGCACAACAACCGTAGTAATCTATGCATCCACACACGTCACAACTCCCGCCATAATCACAACAACCACCGCAACAACCTACATACGAATCCTCATCAGAATTTAAAGAACGGACTCGGTTACGACGATATCTGAAATTATAATGGATATACAGTTATACATATAAACAAACAAGCAAAACATATACACGAAATAACATTTTTTGTTTAATTTGATAATATATTTAGCAGATTATTCTTTTAAAACATGATGACAAACAATAGACTGGAACATCGTTGCTCCTTTTTTGAAATCTTTTGAAACACATTGTATTGATGAATTAACCACGTCGGTATTGATCCAGTGAAAAAACTTATAGAATTATAGCGATAACCAATTAAAACAGGCAAAATATGTCAATAGTTCATTTAAATGCTTTCTGTCATAAAAAGTTGACAGTTGCCGTATAAAACTTATTTGACGTATTGCATTACAATTCTTTATGCCTATGCTACTAATGTTGTGAGTTCGAATCCCGTCCAAGGCGAGGTGTACTCGATACAACATTATGTGATAATGTTTGTCAGTGACTTGCGAAAGGTCGGTTGTTTTCTCCGGTTTCCTGCACTAATAAAGCTGATCGCCACGATATAACTGAAATATTGTTGAAAGTGGCGTTAAACATCATAATTTATAATCCTACAATTCTTTATTTATATTTTTCAAACCAATGTCTGTTACATATAACACATATTGATTGGGAATGAAAATCACCGACGAAAATCCTCACCAGTGATAACAAACATGTGTTCAGTTTCATCACTGTTATTGATGTCATACGTACCTATGTCGTTTTGTGCGGTAAACACATGCACATGTTATAACAATTATTGTAATCAACAGTCCTAAGCCAATCAGCAACCAGAACCATATTGTAATGACAAAATACATTCTTTGTTTTAAATATACCATATGTGTATGTTTTGTAGATCGTTGTTTGACCTTTTTCTTTTGGCCATTGTATTGTCTGTTCTTCTTCGATTTACGGATTCTGATTACCCCTTTGATATCTTCAAACTCTTCTTTTATTATATTTTTGCCACTATCTTCCTGATACATGTAAACAAATTGTCTGTAGAATATTAAAGAACTTTCTTTTACAATAAAGAATACATTGAAGGCATTCCGTTTAATTCTTTAATGAAAAGAGGAAAAATAAGCGCTACAATATACCCCTTTGTGTCACCGATATTTATGGTATCCACAACAGAAAAATATGCTTTGAGAATTTAAGAATATATTCATTATAACATATTAATAATTTGTTAAAAGTCCTGCCATGCAGATGTTTGCAAAAGTCAAATAATAGTGCAGTATGTTTCTACTTAATCAGTCAGTTGGTGATTACAAACTATTTAGGTATGTCTGTGCTATGAAAGACGTCTGACTGGAATGGAATACAGACATTCATTTTATTTGTTTTCTACCTCTCAGTGAGACTACAAATGTCTATATATGATCTTCTACGGTTCTTGTATTGTTCTCTTGCCTTTTCAGATAAAAACATTTCATATGAACACAAAATAACAGATAATTTATAGACCTTTGTGAAATATTTAAACCATACGCGCACCAACTTGGGTTATGATGCTAATGTTTAGTTTGTTTGTTTTTTTATTTAGTTTTTTATAACAATAGTTTGTACAAATAGTCAACTATTGAATTGTGGCAATGCATTTTATTGAAAATAATAATAACTAAATCGGTCGTAATGGGAAAATGCCAAATGAAACATAAGAAAAGAATGAAAATATCATGCTACTTCACTATACTACAGCAGTATTAATGTAGAATACGGCAGTTGCTATATGAGGTGTGAGCCTCTTAATGTGATGTACAACGTACCTATTGCAAGCGGTGGTAATATTGCAACCCGAGATATAACTGACCAGTGAATGAACAAGGATTACATGCTAAAGAAATCAGAAATGTACCTGTCAATCAGAGATATTATCGGATTTAGACAGTCTAATGAAGATTGTCTGAGACTTTCGAAACCAGCTAAAGACACATCTATTGTATTTGTTGCCTTTGTTAAGTTTGAGTTCAAGAGGCTAACAATCAATTTTTTGACAATCTTCTGAGCTTCTTATCACATTATTATTATTAGATTTCAGCAACGAGTGCAATCAGACTATCTATTCTACCTGATACACTATATAATTATAGTAGTAGTATATGTGAATCGTTCAAGGCACGTGTAAATTGACGACATAATCTCAATTTTGAAAGCTATAATGGCGAAAACTTGAAGAACCATCAATCTTCATTTAAAGAGTATTCCCAGGCGTGAAGTATATCAAGAATGCACATAAATTGTAATTTTTACCGCATTACGTAGAAATCTATGTAAAAACTGAGAGTTTTATTACTCACTGGTAAAAATCAAGCCATTTTAAAAAAAAAATAGTGCTTAGTGATCTCAAATAGGTGTAGTAATCTTGAACAGTTTATCGCCATACAGGATTAGTCATTACCCAGTCTTGTAAAATTTGGTTTAATTTCTTTAATAATTTATAGATCATTTTGCAAATTTCCTATGTAAAAACAATAAGGCGAGAAGTTGGACGTAGCTTTTAAACCAACAACAACAACAAAATGAATATTTATTTTAATCACCCTTAAATCGGTAGATGCACTAATGATATTTTCAATGCTTCAATCGATCAATGATTACGAATTCTACAAGTGATGACAAAGACATAACAACTGTTGACTGAGTGTAAAAGCTTTCCGCTGTAGAAAAATGCAATCACATCACTGTCAGAATACAAATATATCTAATCGCATTCGGATAAATGACAGTAAACATAACGTCAATGAATATATTTATACCATTCCCTTGATTTGAATTTAAATTTCCTTTCTTATACTTATATTTACAAATAGGGAAAATATACAATGAAGAAAAGATTAGAACGAATAAACTACTCATTTGTTAAGTCGACCATCCATTTATTAGTTAGTTTTCTCTTTTCTATTTGTTTGCCATTTTATTTTATGACTTTCTTTCGGTGCAAAGGTAACTTGTTACATTTAAAAAAACATTTTTTTCTCCAGAATTTGAAAATCTTTAAACTAATAACTAATTAATATGATTAAGTTTTTAAGGTAAATTCCCGAACGCCTTAGTTAGTAAAAGGTAATAAATAACCATATATTGATTAATGTATCCTGGTACAAATAGGTTATCACCATTAACTTATGTAATCTAATTAGTAATTGGATGTGACTGTAGTATAGATATTCACTAGTATGTGATTTGAAAACATCTAATTTTAATTATGCATCAAATTTTAAATGTAACAAATAACCCATCACTCCATCCATGTTTTATCTGTTTAATATTCGACTTTCAAAATGACCTTATACATAATTAATAGCCAAATGAGACGTTACTGTGTACACTGCTTAGTGTTCATTGGATGATGATTATATCGTAATACAAAGCACAATAAGAGATTGGTGGAAATGTAGTATTGCTATATGTCCCAAATATGTCCCAGTCGTACGTACAATCGAACTGGTTCACCTCACCAAACTTACTATTCCCACACGAACCCCACTGAAAACCGTAGATGAACTCCGGAAGGGTAAGCAGTTCCTGCTCCACTAGTACCACCTGTCGTGCTATTTTTGCTAAGATTTCAGTGATAAGTCATGAAAAATGACAGAAGGGAGGTTTGAAATCTGAAGCAGACTTACTTAGCTGTATATGTGGTATCTCCATTTCAGTGGGGTGTATGCGAACGGCATAGCCACAAAACTTTGATTTAATCAATGAAAGGACATCATATATATTGAGAAATGTGAAATTAAAGAACCATGCTAGCTTCTTTTCGTTTTATAAGAGAAGCTGTCGCCTGAAGACTGCTTCATGCGAATGAAGGAACAAGTCGACAAGAATAGGAGCACAATTGACAGTTACATGAATGCCGACTTTCCGTTGATAAACACGTCTATCAAACATAGCAAATATGTTGTCAATAAAACCATCGATCATTTTGATGATGCCAGTTTCTGAGAACTCATTGACAGAATCAGAGTGAGTGGGTTTTTTCCTACAAAGTTGTATTTGTCCTTTCATAAAACAAGCCATAGGTATCTACCGTCGCCAATTTTATTTATGAAAAATAAAGTTGAACACATTCTTTTAATTTCCTTTTAGCTTAAAGTGGGAATAGTTATGCAGAGAGTAGAGACTTCAAACGGTTTTATGCTATTTCATTTGTAGAGGGACCGTGAATGTATGTACCCTAACAGACCTTTAGAATTGCTCAGAATCCACATCTGATTCACACCATCTTTAAGTAGCTCCATTTCACAGAAATATTGAACATTGATAGAATAGATGTTAATAATGCAGAAAAAGCTTTCGTGGATTCAGTCAAATCTTAAAGTTCACCCCTATTTTAAAAAAGACTTAATACGTTCCTATGAGTTCGTATACCAATACTACGCCTATTGCAACCAACATCTGCAGCAACAACTACTTGTACAATCTGCCTATCACCACTAAAAGTTGTGAGTTCTAACCCCATTCATGGCGAGGTGTACTTGATACAACATTATGTGATAAAGTTTGTCAGTAAATTGCGACAGGTCGATGTTTTTTTTCTCTCGGATACTCCCGTTTCCCCCACCAATAAAACTGACAGCCACGATATAACTGAAATATTGTTGAAAATGGCGTTAAACACCATAAACCTTAACCAAACCAAGATTGACGACTTCAAATCTATACAATATCGTTTTTACACGTAAATCGCCCGAGTTCACCCTCGGGTTTAAGATGTGTATCCAGTAGAGTGATGGAGATCCAGTTCTTCATTCTTGGTATAAATTCCAAATGAACACAAAACAAACCTATGCTTGTATATGATTACCTCTTTTGTATGTGTTGACAGGCTTGACAGGGTATATATATAAAGTTGCCAAGTGAATTGTCAATACATAAATCCTTTATTAAGCAGTCTATGTAATGTGAGAACAGTTTGACGATACCAAAGGAGCAATTTGAAGCCGTAAAACGAAGAATGGCCAAAAGAAAATGGAGAAACAACGATCTACAAAACATTACATAGAACCCAAAAGATCTAGTAACACGAACGCCACTGAAAACCGAGGGTGAATTCGGGCGATTTACGTACAAAACAGTTATTGCATAGACTTGCAGTAGTCAGTCTTGGTTTGATTTAGGCTTATGGCGTTTAACTCCACTTTCAATAATAATTTAGTTATATCATGGCGGTCAATTTTATTGGTGGGGGAAACCGGAGTACCCGGAGAAAAAGATCTACCTGTCGCAAGTCATTGACAAATTTTATCACATAATGTTGTATCGAGTACATCCCGCCATGAATGGGGTTCGAAATGCTAAAATCAACAATTCCTCGATATCTCCATAGCTGTGACATGCATGGAGTATACATGTGCACCAGGTCAAAGGAAAATATTGCACAAATTAGAAACTACGTTTATGCATTGTCAAAGACACAATTTTTCTTGATATTTCTAAGATTTTGGCAATAATTTATATTTTGTGTGAAATAATGATAAATGATTATTGAGATAAATATGAATTTGCTTACAAATATGTGAAAAAGACAGTAAATAGTATCGAAAAGGTTTTATTATTACAAAATAGATATAATTACACATTGATTTTATTTATTTTTATCATGTGTATCCATTTGTGACCTGTCGTCTGCGACAAATCATATGACATCCAACCTTCATACATGATCTATTATTAGTACAATCAGCATCGCTGTAGCATTGTTTTCTGCATTCGCTCTTATTATTAACTTTTTGTAGATTGCTGCTAATGCCAATTTGGACAGTTGGTATGTCATCTTGAGGATCTACAGTTCCTTGACTAGAAACTCTTCTGGTTCTATCAATGACTTCAAACTCTCCCAGACTGGTTGCTCCAATACGTCTTTTTAAATTTGAGATATGACCCACGTTTTGACCACTAACTCCAAGGCCCACTCCGGAGTTAATTCCCACTTGACATATACTATGACACCCATGTTGGACACATGTATATCCTTCAATGCAAAGTTTGTCTTGACCACATTCATAATGACAGTTACTAGTAAGTCCGTCATCACCAGATAACTGGCCGGTTGCTATTGACGATCCATGAGTAATATGCCTTTCACTAATACCACTTGTTAAGCCACCACTTTTGATTGCAGATCGTTCTAGTTCGATTTTCTCCATTACTGAACTTCCGGCGCCACGACTAATGCCAGTTCTACTATTTGAAAAATCGTCATTTCCACCAATTACGCCTACACGCCCATGCCTATTTCCTCCCATTGATCTGTTGATGGTTTCAAGATTGTGAAGTCTTTGACCGGACATTTCACGATTGGTTCTAGATTTAACCACCACTTTGCAGTTACTGTGACACCCGTTTTGTACACACACATACCCATTTCCACATTGTTTGTCTATTCCACATTCGAATTGGCAGTTATTTGTAAACCCATCATCACCAGATAAATGTCCAGTTGCTACATTGGCTGCAGCACTGGCAGATTCGGCGACAAAGGAACTACTTCCTGATGACCGATCAGAAACTCTACCAGCATTTAGACGTGTCATAAGATTCCTACCAATATCATGTAAAGGACTGCTATCAGTAAAATCGGATCGTCGTCCTAAGCCAACTTTCTCAATAATAGAACTCGACCTTCCATTGTTTCCAAATAATGATGCTGTACCAATTATATTTCCACCATGTGTAAGGCGTTTGCCACTGCTACTAGTTTTTATTATTCTTTTCGAGGACTCTACGCTAAATGTCTCATGTCCTCCTCGAGATATGCCACCTACAGCAGAACCTCTCGTATCCAAAATGGTACCTGTATCAAATATTGTTGACGATCCTGAGCCACCAACATCTACCAGAACTGGTCTTGTACAACGCGTCGAACATGCATTAAACTGGCAACATTTCTTTATTCCGTGACAATCGTAGTCAATTTGACAGTTAGTATTGCAAACTGTTGTCGATGCTCCTATTGTCCGTGGGCATACTCCTGATTTGATTACTTTATTCTTTGAAACGTAGGCTGCAAAAGCATAAATAAGGTAATAAAGATGAGTTATATGAACAAATATGGCAATTGCTCTCATGTTGGGATACAACTGATCATTTTAAGATTGCCTTTTCTTCTTTGTTCTCTCTATTGTTCTTTTTTTATGATCAGGATTGTAATTTTGTATATAATCGAGTCTTTTAAATGTATTATACTATTCTATAACTGCGGGGGTATTATAATAACCACAATCACATGGTAATCGGATTTATGAAACCAGTGCCAATCATCACTAATATTGTTCAATTCCAAAGAGTGGCGAGATGCGCACGATACAACATTATTTGATAAGTTTGTCGTCGATTTTTGGGTAGCTCGATGGTACCTTTTAACACTCAAAACACATTCCAATGGACGTTTTGCTGGATTTGTTTTGGTGTGGGGTGGGGTGTTGTGTAATAATTAGCGGTATTTGTGCATAGCTCAATCATATCAACAAAATAAAATGTCGTATTGCTTTCTTTAAAATATAATATAAATGATTTTTGACATTAATTTAGTAATTCACTTCGAAACATCTTTTTTTTTATATTTAGCGCTGTCTAACATCCCCAGCGAAGTGGTGGGCGACCGTTACCATTTGGATAATCAGATGTAAATAGCATATAGATTATCCATAGCTAAGGGAGATAACCTTAATTATACAATAATTACTCACATATAATGCAAGTAGATATCTAAAACATGAATAAACAAAATATTTCAATATTTACCTGAAAGTGCTATTGATACAACTGACAGGAACACTAGATTGAAAGTAACCATCTTGTGTGATACTGAAATGCATAGATAAAACCAGTTTATAACATTTCTCTAGATTTGAAGTAATCGAACTTAACTGTCAAATATTCTAAAATAAATTATATGGGGTTTCAATATTATATGAACCGCATCGGTGGTGTAATGGTTAGCATGTTCGCCTCGAGTGCGGTAGATCGTGGGTTCGAAACCCGATCGGATCAAAGCGAAGACTATAAAATTGATATTTGTTGATTCTCCGCTAAGCACACAACATTAAGGAGAAAGGGTAAAGACTGGTTTGCTCGGAATCAGGATACTGTGTCCGAGTGAGGCAACATGTCTATTCGCGGACTGTTGTTTCAGTGAGCTAGCACTATAAACATTCAACTGAGCGTGTTGGTCTAGTACAAAGCGTCATTATCTCATTGAAAATTTACTTGTTGCTGAGTTGGCGTTAAACAACAATCACTCACTAACTCACTCAATATTTTATGGAGCAATGTTAAAAAGAAAACAATCAACAAAAGTCATAATCTGGACAGACATATTTGAATCGAAAATGAAAATTAAAAAAATCGAACTCCTGAAATAAACCAAGGGTGAAACCATAAATCTCCATTATATAATATTTGCCATTTATAATGATAATTGGAAGAAAATAAGCAAACAGAAATTGAAATATGACCAACTGCCCTCAAAAAAAGTTGTACTCATAGAAATAAGACATAGTTACTCCGCTCCAAGTACCACATCTCCGAAATTGACGTCTGTTAATGGTGCGCATCTAATTAAATACATAAAGCATCATAAGGACAAGACAAAAATGGTGTTTATAAATTTCAGGATCCTTACACGTGCTTGACAACTTGCAGTAGCTTAGTTATGAGTGGTCGGTGGTTGCCCGTTGCAAGACAAAATTGCCCGACTTCATCCATCATCCTCCCTTTTCCTAGTGAGGGGTGGGATATGGGGCTTAACGTCACTTTCAACAGTATTCCAGTTATGTCGTGGCGGTCAGTTTTATTGGTAGAGGATTTTCCTAATGACAATCAAAACATCAGTCTGGACAGAGGTCCATTTTAACACAACGTACATTGGCGATTATTGGGGAAGTTGTTGTTGTTTCCTTCTTTGTAATGTTTGTTTATTTATTGTTTCTCTTGTATTGTTTTGTTTATGTAGTAAAGTGGAGATTGTGTGTTGCCACGTCTAATTAGTCTCTTTGCAATACGCCCTCTAATTGATATTGTGTTCTGTTCCCTCTAATCTGTTGACTGATTGTTGGTTCCTTGTTAATTAATATTCAGAGACACATATTTCATGCATATTCAAGACGAGAACAAGAAAAGGAATGGAACAACAGTTCAACGACCTTTGACAGACTGAAAAAGTATGAAAATTTCAATAGGGACGAAATATTTATCAGTTCTTTATCAGTCTTTATCAACCGACCAATGGGGAGGCTGGGGAGTTTAAGCGGATATTAAACGACGAAATAAAAAAAAGAATACAATAGGATTATATGCCCGTGCAATTTTACTAAGCTGAAATATATCATGTTAGGAAATGATATTTGATATATTAAATATTTGATGCGAAAATTCGAAAATCTACATTTTTTCATTTGTGTTTCTTTAAAACTATATGAAAGACTCACCTTGTTATTTAAAATATTGTTTCCAAGTTCGATTCAGCAATATTTAATATATATTGCATTTCTTTTAAATCGGGTTCTTTTATACCATAATTTTGGGCATAAACAAGGAAATTTTGGCTTACCACAAATGATGAATTATGTAATTATTATGTAATTATTGAATGTCATATGCAAAGTATTTATTTATTTTAATTAAAATTGTACTTTTCATGAATTTTCCTGTAAATGAAAGATAAAGGTACATGTTTGATTGAGGTCAGCACTTTCTATTTCCTGTAAATATAATGCTACAACCAGAGAATCGTTCCGTAACATGCTAAATTGATAATTAAAAATTATAAGTCCTGTAATTTCCTGGTGTCTATGATTAATTACTGTAAATAAGTGTTAGAGAAAACCGAAGGAGTAATCAAGAATGAAAAATCTAGAGATACCTGCCGCATTGGTCATTGTTCACACGAGACACAGGACGAAGACAAACAAATCAGATAGGAAAAAACTGATCTTAAGCCGAAGTATATAATTCAGGCCTGTAAATAGTGTTGTATGATTTATTGAATTAATCACTTCTGTAATTTGTTGAATATTAAACAATATACTGTATTTCATGTTTGCTACAGTGTGTAAATGGTACAGGCACTTATTTTCCTAAATTATATTCTAATGTAATAACGGTACAAAAATCAGCTACAACGAACATCTAACTTTAATCAGATTGAGAACAATACAGTCAAATACATACATTGGAATTTCCGATAGCGAAGTTTCTAAATCTAAAAACAAAAAATCTACAACAATGCATTGATAGATTATTAAACCATATCTAAGATTTGTGTAAAATTGTATTTAGATGAAGGTACTTTATAATTTTTAAATCATAATGAAATAATAGAATTGTTTACAATCACTGTATCAGAGTTTTCATATAATCGCTCATCTGTGTAAGTTTCCTTTCAATTTCTTTTTTGGAAACATTATTGATATATTGTATATAGTTCATAACACATAGCAATTAATAACAAAAATCTAGAATATATTTTTTGAGTTGCTTAACACTTAGTAAAAATAATAGTACACATTTTACTGGAAACCCCCAGAATATATCTAAATACCCAAATTCGTGTAGTCTAAATTTCGTGACATTCCAGCTTAAAATGTAGGATGAAAAAAAATCTATTTACAGTAATGGCAACCATCTTGAATGGAGGACGTTTTTCCTATATAGTGCTTTTATAAGACCGCCTAAAGATTATGTTTGGTTTTATATAGCTCAATGGCTTCAGATGGTAAGATTTTTAAACGAAGTTTGAAAAATATGCCTAATTAGCATGTCTGGACATAAAAAAAATGTCATTTCACAAAAACAAGCAAAATAAAAATAAATCTCGTAGTAAATGTGATACCATTCATTTTTCATGTAACTGCATTTTAAACTTCACCTCAATATATTTTGGAATTGTAGAAGTTTTGGCCATTTAAATGGTCATTTTGGTCAGATGGGGTGAAAAGCATTGTAAATGTGAAATCATTTTGCTTTAATTTTCGAATATATTAAGTAAATTATATAAAACAAAAATGTCAAACTAAATTATCTTGTGCTGGAGTTAATATTTCGAACTGGGTTTGTGTGCGGTATCCAAATGGCAACTTGTTTTGCTTCCATTCTCATTTTACTATAGATTTCATCACTCATGGGATTTTCCACACGATCAGAAACTTGTCTTTGATTTTGAAGCATCTTTCTTTTCTTTTTTAATCTCATAGCTGTCTTTTTAGATAGACGACCTCGTTTTAGATTGTCGTCCCACCATGTCGATATTCGTGGTGAAACGCGTTGATGATTGATATAGAAAACGTTTCCGGTCCCTTCCTGTCGTCGATAATGACCTTCAAGTGGCTCTCGGCAACATCGACAGCATCCAAAGCAAAATCTACATATGCCAAGGTAACCACAGCAACCATACAAAGCACAACAACCGTAGTAATATATGCATACACACACGTCACAACTCCCGCCATAATCACAACATCCACCACAACAACCTACATACGAATCCTCATCAGAATTTAAAGAACGGACTCGGTTACGACGATATCTGAAATTATAATGGATATACAGTTATAATAAACAAAAAAACAAACAATATATACGTCATGATCTATTGTTTAATTTGATAATATATTTAGCAGATTATTCTTAGCATGATGACAAACAATAGACTGGAACATCGTTGCTCCTTTTTTGAAATCTTTTGAAACACATTGTATTGATGGATTAACCATCGTCGGTATTGATCCAGTGAAAACACTTATAGAATTATAGCGATAACCAATTCAAACAGGCAAAATATGTCAATAGTTCATTTAAATGCTTTCTGTCATAAATAGTTGACAGTTGCCGTATAAAACTTATTTGACGTATTGCATTACAATTCTTTATGCCTATGCCACTAATGTTGTGAGTTCGAATCCCGTCCAAGGCGAGGTGTACTCGATACAACATTATGTGATAACGTTTGTCAGTGACTTGCGAAAGGTCGGTTGTTTTCTCCGGTTTCCTGCACTAATAAAGCTGATCGCCACGATATAACTGAAATATTGTTGAAAGTGGCGTTAAACACCATAATTTAGAATCCTACAATTCTTTATATATATTTTTCAAACCAATGTCTATTATATATAAAACATATTGATTGGGAATGATAATCACCGACGAAAATACTCACCAGTGATAACAAACATGTGTTCAGTTTCATCACTGTTATTGATGTCATACGTACCTGTCGTTTTGTGCAGTAAACACATGCACATGTTATCACAATTATTGTAATCAACAGTCCTAAGCCAATCAGCAACCAGAACCATACTGCAATGACAAAATACATTCGTTGTTTTAAATATACCATATGTGTATGTTTTGTAGATCGTTGTTTGACCTTTTTCTTTTGGCCATTGTATTGTCTGTTCTTCTTCGATTTACGGATTCTGATTACCCCTTTGATATCTTCAAACTCTTCTTTTATTATATTTTTGCCACTACCTTCCTGATACATGTAAACAAATTGTCTGTAGAATATTAAAGAATTTTTTTACAATAAAGAATACATTGAAGGCATTCCGTTTCAAAAGAAGGAAAAATAAGCGCTACAATATACCACTTTGTGTCACCAATATTTATGGTATCCACGACAGAAAAATAAGTTTTGAGAATTTAAGAATACATTCATTATAACATATTAATAATTTGTTAAAGGTCCTGCCATGCAGATGTTTGCAAAAATCAAATAATAGTGCAGTATTTTTCTACTTAATCGGTCAGTGGGTGATTACAAACTATTTAGGTATGTCAGTGCTATGAAAGACGTCTGACTGGAATGGAATACAGACATTCATTTTATTTTTTTCTACCCCTCAGTGAGACTACAAATGTCTATATATTATTTTCTACGGTTCTTGTATTGTTCTCTTGCCATTTCAGATTAAATCATTTCATATGAACACAAAATAACAGATAATTTATAGACCTTTGTGAAATATTTAATCCATACGCGCACCAACTTGGGTTATGATGCTAATGTTTAGTTTGTTTGTTTTTTATTTACTTTTTTATAACAAGAGTTTGTACAAATAGTCAATTATTGAATTGTGGCAATGCATTTTATTGAAAATACTAATAACTCAATCTGTCGAAATGGGAAAATGCCAAATGAAACAAAAGAAAAGAATGAAAATATCATGCTACTTCACTATACTACAGCAGTATTAATGTTGAATACGGCAGTTGCTATATGAGGTGTGAGCCTCTTAATGTGATGTACAACGTACCTATTGCAAGCGGTGGTAATATTGCAACCCGAGATATAACTGACCAGTGAATGAACAAGGATTGCATGCTAAAGAAATCAGAAATGTAATTGTCAATCAGAAATATTATCGGATTTAGACAGTCTAATGAAGATTGTCAGAGACTTTCGAAACCAGCTAAAGACACATCTATTGTATATGTTGCTTTTGTTAAGTTTGAGTTCAAGAGGCTAACAATCAATTTTTTGACAACCTTTTGAGCTTCTTATCACATTATTATTATTTGATTTCAGCAACGAGTGCAATCAGACTATCTATTCTACCGGATATACTATATAATTATAGTAGTAGTATATGTGAATCGTTCAAGGCACGTGTAAATTGACGACATAACCTCAATTTTGAAACCTATAATGGCGAAATATTGAAGAACCATCAATCTTCATTTAAAGAGTATTCCCAGGCGTGAAGTATATCAAGAATGCACATAAATTGTAATTGTTACCGCATTACGTAGAACTTTATGTAAAAACTGAGAGTTTTATTACTCACTGGTAAAAATCAAGCCATTTTAAAAAAAATTAATGCTAAGTGATCTCAAATAGGTGTAGTAATCTTGAACTGTTTATCGCCATACAGGATTAGTCATTACCCAGTCTTGTAAAATTTGGTTTAATTTCATTAATAATTTATAGATCATTTTGCAAATTTCCTATGTAAAAACAATAAGGCGAGAAGTTGGACGTAGCTTTTAAACCAACAACAACAACAAAATGAATATTTATTTTAATCACCCTTAAATCGGTAGATGCACTAATGATATCTTCAATGCTTCAATCGATCAATGATTACGAATTTTACAAGTGATGACAAAGACATGGCAACTGTTGACTGAGTGTAAAAGCTTTCCGCTGTAGAAAAATGCAATCACATCACTGTCAGAATACAAATATATCTAATCGCATTCGGATAAATGACAATAAACATAACGTCAATGAATATATTTATACCATTCCCTTGATTTGAATTTAAATTTCCTTTCTTATACTTATATTTACAAATAGGGAAAATATACAATGAAGAAAAGATTAGAACGAATAAACTACTCATTTGTTAAGTCGACCATCCATTTATTAGTTAGTTTTCTCTTTTCTATTTGTTTGCCATTTTATTTTATGACTTTTTTTCGGTGCAAAGGTAACTTGTTACATTTAAAAAACATTTTTTTCTCAATAATTTGAAAATCTTTAAACTAATAACTAATTAATATGATTAAGTTTTTAATGTAAATTCCCGAACCCCTACTTAGTTAGTAAAAGGTAATGAATAACCATATATTGATTAATGTATCCTGGTACAAATAGGTTATCACCATTAACCTATGTAATCTAATTAGTAATTGGATGTGACTGTAGTATAGATATTCACTAGTATGTGATTTGAAAACATCTAATTTTAATTATGCATCAAACTTTTAAATGTAACAAATAACCCATCACTCCATCCATGTTTTTTTCTGTTTAATATTCGACTTTCAAAAAGACCTTATACATAATTAATAGCCAAATGAGACGTTACCGTGTATACTGCTTAGTGTTCATTGGATGATGATTATATCGTAATACAAAGCACAGTAAGAGATTGGTGGAAATGTAGCATTGCTATATGTCCCAAATATGTCCCAGTCGTACGTACAATAGAACTGGTTCACCTCACCAAACTTACTATTCCCACACGAACTCCACTGAAAACGTAGATGAACTCCGGAAGTTCCTGCTCCACTAGTACCACCTGTCGTGCTATTTTTGCTAAGATTTCAGTGATAAGTCATGAAAAATGAAAGAAGGGAGGTTTGAAGTCTGAAGCAGACTTACTTAGCTGTATATGTGGTATCTCCATTTCAGTGGGGTATATGCGAACGGCATAGCCACAAAACTGTGATTAAATCAATGAAAGGACATCATATATATTGAGAAATGTGAAATTAAAGAACCATGCTAGCTTCTTCTCGTTTTACAAGAGAAGCTGTCGCCTGAAGACTGCTTCATGCGAATGAAGGAACAAGTCGAAAAGAATAGGAGCACAATTGATAGCTACATGAATGCCGACTTTCTGTTGATAAACACGTCTATCAAACATAGCAAATATGTTGTCAATAAAACCATCGATCATTTTGATGATGCCAGTTTCTGAGAACTCATTGACAGAATCAGAGTGGGTTTTTTCCTACAAAGTTGTATTTGTCCTTTCATAAAACAAGCCATAGGTATCTACCGTCGCCAATTTTATTTATGAAAAATAAAGTTGAGCACATTCTTTTAATTTCCTTTTAGCTTAGAGTGGGAATAGTTATGCAGAGAGTAGAGACTTCAAATGGTTTTATGCTATTTCATTTGTAGAGGGAATCCTAACAGATCTTTAGCATTGCTCTGAATCCACATCTGATTCACACCATCTTTGAGTAGCTCCATTTCACAGAAATATTGAACATTGATAGAATATATGTAAATAATGCGGAAAAAGCTTTCGATGATTCAGTCAAATCTTAAAGTTCACCCCTATTTTAAAAAAGAACTTAATGCGTTCCTATGAGTTCGTATACCAATACTACGCCTATTGCATCCAAAATGTGCAGCAACAACTACATGTTTACTTGTACAATCTGCCTATCACCACTAACAGTTGTGAGTTCTAACCCCATTCATGGCGAGGTGTACTTGATACAACATTATGTGATAATGTTTGTCAGTAAATTGCGACAGGTCGATGTTTTTTTCTCTCGGATACTCCCGTTTCCCCCACCAATAAAACTGACAGCCACGATATAACTGAAATATTGTTGAAAATGGCGTTAAGCACCATAAACCTTAACCAAACCAAGATTGACGACTTCAAATCTATACAATTTCGTTTTTACATGTAAATCACCCTCGGGTTTAAGATGTGTATCCAGTAGAGTGATGGAGATCCAGTTCTTCATTCTTGGTATAAATTCCAAATGAACACAAAACAAACCTATGCTTGTATATGATTACCTCTTTTGTATGTGTTGACAGGGTTGACAGGGTATATATATAAGGCTGCCAAGTGAATTGTCAATACATAAATCCTTTATTAAGCAGTCTATGTAATGTGAGAACAGTTTGACGATACCAAAGGAGCAATTTGAAGCCGTAAATTGAAGAATGGCCAAAAGAAAATGGAGAAGCAATGATCTACAAAACATTACATAGAACCCAAAAGATCGAGTAACACGAACGCCACTGAAAACCGAGGATGAATTTGGCCGATTTACGTACAAAACCGTTATTGTATAGATTTGCAGTAGTCAGTCTTGGTTTGACTTAGGTTTATGGCGTTTAACTCCACTTTCAATAAATATTTAGTTATATCGTGGCGGTCAATTTTATTGGTGGGGGAAACCGGAGTACCCGGAGAAAAAGATCTACCTGTCGCAAGTCATTGACAAATTGTATCACATAATGTTGTATCGAGTACATCCCGCCATGAATGGGGTTCGAAATGCTAAAATCAACAATTCCTCGATATCTCCTTAGCTGTGACATGCATGGAGTATACATGTGCACCAGGTCACAGGAAAATATTGCACAAATTAGAAACTACGTTTATGCATTGTCAAAGACACAATTTTTCTTGATACCGCTATCAGTAAAATCGGATCGTCGTCCTAAGCCAACTTTCTCAATAACAGAACTCGACCTTCCGTTGTTTCCAAATAATGATGCTGTACCAATTCTATTTCCACCATGTGTAAGGCGTTTGCCACTGCTACTAGTTTTTATTATTCTTTTCGAGGACTCTACACTAATTGTCTCATGTCCTCCTCGAGATATGCCACCTACAGCAGAACCTCTCGTATCCAAAATGGTACCTGTATCAAATATTGTTGACGATCCTGAGCCACCAACATCTACCAGAACTGGTCTTGTACAACGCGTCGAACATGCATTAAACTGGCAACATTTCTTTATTCCGTGACAATCGTAGTCAATTTGACAGTTAGAATTGCAAACTGTTGTCGATGCTCCTGTTGTCCGTGGGCATACTCCTGATTTGATTACTTTATTCTTTGAAACGTAGGCTGCAAAAGCATAAATAAGGTAATAAAGATGAGTTATATGAACAAATATGGCAATTGCTATCATGTTGGGATACAACTGATCATTTTAAGATTGCCTTTTCTTCTTTGTTCTCTCTATTGTTCTTTTTTTATGATCAGGATTGTAATTTTGTATATAATCGAGTCTTTTAAATGTATTATACTATTCTATAACTGCGGGGGTATTATAATAACCACAATCACATGGTAATCGGATTTATGAAACCAGTGCCAATCATCACTAATATTGTTCAATTCCAAAGAGTGGCGAGATGCGCACGATACAACATTATTTGATAAGTTTGTCGTCAATTTTTGGGTAGCTCGATGGTACCTTTTAACACTCAAAGCATATTCCAATGGACGTTTTGCTGGATTTGGTTTGGTGTGGGGTGGGGTGTTGTGTAACAATTAGCGGTATTTGTGCATAGCTCAATCATATCAACAAAATAAAATGTCGTATTGCTTTCTTTAAAATATAATATAAATGATTTTTGACATTAATTTAGTAATTCACTTCGAAACATCTTTTTTTTATATTTAGCGCTGTCTAACATCCCCAGCGAAGTGGTGGGCGACCGTTACCATTTGGATAATCAGATGTAAATAGCATATAGATTATCCATAGCTAAGGGAGATAACCTTAATTATACAATAATTACTCACATATAATGCAAGTAGATATCTAAAACATGAATAAACAAAATATTTCAATATTTACCTGAAAGTGCTATTGATACAACTGACAGGAACACTAGATTGAAAGTAACCATCTTGTGTGATACTGAAATGCATAGATAAAACCAGTTTATAACATTTCTCTAGATTTGAAGTAATCGAACTTAACTGTCAAATATTCTAAAATAAATTATATGGGGTTTCAATATTATATGAACCGCATCGGTGGTGTAATGGTTAGCATGCTCGCCTCGAGTGCGGTAGATCGTGGGTTCGAAACCCGATCGGATCAAAGCGAAGACTATAAAATTGATATTTGTTGATTCTCCGCTAAGCACGCAATATTAAGGAGAACGGGTAAAGACTGGTTTGCTCGGAATCAGGATACTGTTTCCGAGTGAGGCAACATGTCTATCCGCGGACTGTTGTTTCAGTGAGCTAGCACTATAAACATCTAACCGAGCGTGTTGGTCTAGAACAAACCGTCATTATCTCATTGAACATTTACTTGTTGCTGAGTTGGCGTTAAACAACAATCACTCACTAACTCACTCAATATTTTATGGAGCAATGTTAAAAAGAAAACAATCAACAAAAGTCATAATCTGGACAGACATATTTGAATCGAAAATGAAGATTAAAAAAATCGAACTCCTGAAATAAACCAAGGGTGAAACCATAAATCTCCATTATATAATACTCGCCATTTATAATGATAATTGGAAGAAAATAAGCAAATAGAAATTGAAATATGACCAACTGCCCTCAAAAAGAGTTGTACTCATAGAAATAAGACATAGTTACTCCGCTCCAAGTACCACATCTCCGAAATTGACGTCTGTTAATGGTGCGCATCTAATTAAATACATAAAGCATCATAAGGACAAGACAAAAATGGTGTTTAAAGAATTTCAGGATCCTTACACGTGCTTGACAACTTGCAGTAGCTTAGTTATGAGTGGTCGGTGGTTGCCCGTTGCAAGACAAAATTGCCCGACTTCATCCATCATCCTCCCTTTTCCTAGTGAGGGGATGGGCTATGGTGTTTAACACCACTTTCAACAGTATTCCAGTTATGTCGTGGCGGTCAGTTTTATTGGTAAAGGATTTTCCTAATGACAATAAAAACATCAGTATGGACAGAGGTCCATTTTAACACAGCGTGCATTGGCGATTATTGGGGAAGTTGTTGTTGTTTTCTTCCTTTGTAATGTTTGTTTATTTATTGTTTCTCTTGTATTGTTTTGTTTATGTAGTAAAGTGGAGATTGTGTTTTGCCCCGTCTAATTAGTCTCTTTGCATTACTCCCTCTAATTGATATTGTGTTCTGTTCCCTCTAATCTGTTGACTGATTGTTGATTCCTTGTTAATTAATATTCAGAGACACATATTTCATACATATTCAAGACGAGAACAAGAAAAGGAATGGAACAACAGTTCAACGACCTTTGACTGAGACTGAAAAAGTATGAAAATTTCGACAGGGACGAAATATTTATCAGTTATTTATTAGTCTTTATCAACCGACCACTTCAACAATAAATTAAACGGTGATTTAAAAATTTAATGGAAGCTCATTTGTGGTTTAAATGGGGAGGCTGAGGAGTTTAAGCGGATATTAAACGACGAAATAAAAAAAAGAATGCAATAGGATTATATGCCCGTGCAATTTTACTAAGCTGAAATATATCATGTTAGAAAATGATATTTGATATATTAAATATTTGATGCGAAAATTCGAATCTACATTTTTCCTTTTGTGTTTCTTTAAAACTATATGAAAGACTCACCTTGTTATTTAAAATATTGTTTCCAAGTTCGATTCAGCAATACTTAATATATATTGCATTTCTTTTAAATCTGGTTCTTTTATACCATATTTTTGGGCATTAACAAGGAAGTATTTGGCTTACCAATAATGATGAATTATGTAATTATTAAAAGGTTCCGGCTGTCACTGTAACAGTATTTAAATACAGGAACAAAATAGGTAAAATAGTTATCAAAGCAGTACCATATTCGGGGACGTAAATGTCAAAAATACTTTTACGTCACACATTGACAAAAAAATTCTTGACATTTTTGTCTTCTTTATCTTTATACATTTTCACTATATGAAAATGCATCGCTTATAATTTTTTCTGCAGAGACTGAATATATTTCGACAAGATATTGGTATCGGAATATAAACTTTTTAAGAGATCGAATAAGGCGAATCTTTTTATAGCCCTGGTCCAGTAGCCTGTTTCTCAGATGAAGATGACGTTTCAGGAAATCAGAATAATTGCTACTGGCCCTTGCATAGCGAATCAATTGCGAGATGTAAACACCATATGCAGGAGAAGCAGGAGAAGCTGGTATATTGCTGCACATGTTTGGAAAATTTATGATTTTAAAATTGAAGTCGTCCAGCTTATCATAAATTTTAGTACTGAGTTGACCACTGTCGTCAAATTCGAGGTATAAGTCCAAAAATGATGCGGACGAAGCTGTATCGGTGGTCTCTTTAACTTCCAGCTCTGGAGGATATATCAATGGAAGAAATTCTGCAAATCTAGAATTATTGATAGATAAAACGTCATCAATATACCTGTATGTGAAATTAAAGGCTCTAGCCTCATGAATCTTCTTATCTTTTACAAGCTTTTGAAGAAACTCCGACTCATATGAGTATAAAAATAAATCGGCTAGAAGAGGGGCACAATTCGTACCCATTGGTATGCCGACGACCTGCTGAAACAGTCTCCCTCCAAAGGAGACAAATATTTTATCGATGAGGAACTCCAGCATACTGATCACTTGTTCCTCGGAGTAGCATGTTTTACCTTAATGAATTTTGTTTGAAAAATATGTGGAATTGTAGCCTAACACAACAAATTTTGAGCCATAGTTTCTATGACTAAAAGCTTTATGAATTGTTTCTTTTAAGCGGGTTTTTAATTTGTCATGCGGTAGGGTGGTATATAGAGTTGAAAAATCAAAAGTTTTGATGGAGGATACCTGAGAGAAAGATCTTGATTTCAGGTTATCCAAAAGATCTTTAGAGTTTTTCAAAATCCACATGTGATTTATGCCACTACGCGAGTAAACAGTTTCACAATATTTCTGTTGTCCCTCTTTTACTGCAGACAGAATCTTTGTCAGGTGAATAGACAATTCTTTCTTCGAACAAGTTGATGATCCCGCTATGTACCTTTCTTTGTATGGTGTCTTATGGAGTTTAGGTATCCAATATAAATAAGGTAAATCCTCAGATTCTTTACCAGAGGGAATGCTTAAAGAGGTCATGAATGATCTGTGGTTAGCTAGGATTTCGTCTTTGTCGAACGAAGTTGGTTTGTATGTGGTATTACTAGGGGTGTTGCTATTTATGCCTAATTCCTTGATTAGGCATTCGAAGTAATATGATTTACATACAAACACGATATTGTTGGAAGCCTTGTCCGCAGGAACGATAACATATTTGTCATGAAGAGAGGAAAGACACTTAACAACTTCTTGGTCTTTAAATACAGACTTAGGTCGACTATTAACACAATTTTTGAGCTTGTGAATCCGACCTTGTACTAGAGACCTAATTGTTCTAACCCAGTCTGACAAGGACTCTAACTCAGGATCTTGGTCTACTTTTCTCTTTATCTACCTTCTGGCATAATCTTCAACAGCATCCATAATTATCTTGAAATTATGTTTCCAATTGATGTGTTGAGGTTCTCTGAATTTAGGACCATGAGAAATCACCTTTCGGAGACTCTCATGTTGAATGATATTCAGATCACCAGTGATTACATGTCCAGATGGGTTGTATTGAAAAGGAGAGTGGGAGCAGTCACATGTCAGAGGGTTCTTAAGGTACTCTTCTATGTTAATATCTTGCAATGCTTCTTTGTAGTTGAAAATTTTACGGCCAATGCTGTTAGTGTAGCTATAGGAGACAATGGGAACAGATTGATTTTTGAAATATGGTGGAATTTCTTTTACGACCTCTTTTCTATTAAGAATGTTGCTGATGTTAAATTATCTTGTGCTGAAAAACAAGCAAAAAAAAAAGAAAAGCATTGTAAATGTGAAATCAGTTTGCTTTAATTTTCGAATAAATTAAGTAAATTATATAAAACAAAAATGTCAACTAATTTATCTTGTGCTGGAGTTAATATTTCGAACTGGGTTTGTGTGCGGTATCCAAATGGCAACTTGTTTTGCTTCCTTTCTCATTTTACTATAGATTTCATCACTCATGGGATTTTCCACACGATCAGAAACTTGTCTTTGATTTTGAAGCATCTTTTTTTTCTTTTTTAATCTCATAGCTGTCTTTTTAGATAGACGACCTCGTTTTAGATTGTCGTCCCACCATGTCGATATTCGTGGTGAAACGCTTTGATGATTGATATAGAAAACGTTTCCGGTCCCTTCCTGTCGTCGATAATGACCTTCAAGTGGCTCTCGGCAACATCGACAGCATCCAAAGCAAAAACTACATATGCCAAGGTAACCACAGCAACCATACAAAGCACAACAACCGTAGTAATATATGCATACACACACGTCACAACTCCCGCCATAATCACAACATCCACCACAACAACCTACATACGAATCCTCATCAGAATTTAAAGAACGGACTCGGTTACGACGATATCTGAAATTATAATGGATATACAGTTATAATAAACAAAAAAACAAACAATATATACGTCATGATCTATTGTTTAATTTGATAATATATTTAGCAGATTATTCTTAGCATGATGACAAACAATAGACTGGAACATCGTTGTTCCTTTTTTTAAATCTTTTGAAACACATTGTATTGATGGATTAACCATCGTCGGTATTGATCCAGTTAAAACACTTATAGAATTATAGCGATAACCAATTAAAACAGGCAAAATATGTCAATAGTTCATTTAAATGCTTTCTGTCATAAATAGTTGACAGTTGCCGTATAAAACTTATTTGACGTATTGCATTACAATTCTTTATGCCTATGCCACTAATGTTGTGAGTTCGAATCCCGTCCAAGGCGAGATGTACTCGATACAACATTATGTGATAACGTTTGTCAGTGACTTGCGAAAGGTCGGTTGTTTTCTCCGGTTTCCTGCACTAATAAAGCTGATCGCCACGATATAACTGAAATATTGTTGAAAGTGGCGTTAAACACCATAATTTATAATCCTACAATTCTTTATTTATATTTTTCAAACCAATGTCTGTTATATATAAAACATATTGATTGGGAATGAAAATCACCGACGAAAATACTCACCAGTGATAACAAACATGTGTTCAGTTTCATCACTGTTATTGATGTCATACGTACCTATGTCGTTTTGTGCAGTAAACACATGCACATGTTATAACAATTATTGTAATCAACAGTCCCAAGTCAATCAGCAACCAGAACCATACTGCAATAACAAAATACATTCGTTGTTTTAAATATACCATATGTGTATGTTTTGTAGATCGTTGTTTGACCTTTTTCTTTTGGCCATTGTATTGTCTGTTCTTCTTCGATTTACGGATTCTGATTACCCCTTTGATATCTTCAAGCTCTTCTTTTATTATATTTTTGCCACTACCTTCCTGATACATGGAAACAAATTGTCTGTAGAATATTAAAGAATTTTTTTTTACAATAAAGAATACATTGAAGGCATTCCGTTTGATTCTTTAATGAAAGAAGGAAAAATAAGTGCTACAATATACCCCTTTGTGTCACCGATATTTATGGTATCCACGACAGAAAAATATGTTTTGAGAATTTAAGAATACATTCATTATAACATATTAATAATTTGTAAAAGGTCCTGCCATGCAGATGTTTGCAAAAGTCAAATAATAGTGCAGTATTTTTCTACTTAATCGGTCAGTGGGTGATTACAAACTATTTAGGTATGTCTGTGCTATGAAAGACGTCTGACTGGAATGGAATACAGACATTCATTTTATTTTTTTCTACCCCTCAGTGAGACTACAAATGTCTATATATTATTTTCTACGGTTCTTGTATTGTTCTCTTGCCATTTCAGATTAAATCATTTCATATGAACACAAAATAACAGATAATTTATAGACCTTTGTGAAATATTTAATCCATACGCGCACCAACTTGGGTTATGATGCTAATGTTTAGTTTGTTTGTTTTTTATTTACTTTTTTATAACAAGAGTTTGTACAAATAGTCAATTATTGAATTGTGGCAATGCATTTTATTGAAAATACTAATAACTCAATCTGTCGAAATGGGAAAATGCCAAATGAAACAAAAATTTTTTAGTGCTAAGTGATCTCAAATAGGTGTAGTAATCTTGAACTTTTTATCGCCATACAGGATTAGTCATTACCCAGTCTTGTAAAATTTTGTTTAATTTCTTTAATAATTTATAGATCATTTTGCAAATTTCCTATGTAAAACCAATAAGGCGAGAAGTTGGACGTAGCTTTTAAACCAACAACAACAACAACAAAATGAATATTTATTTTAATCACCCTTAAATCGGTAGATGCACTAAAAATATCTTCAATGCTTCAATCGATCAATGATTACGAATTTTACAAGTGATGACAAAGACCTGGCAACTGTTGACTGAGTGTAAAAGCTTTCCGCTGTAGAAAAATGCAATCACATCACTGTCAGAATACAAATATATCTAATCGCATTCGGATAAATGACAATAAACATAACGTCAATGAATATATTTATACCATTCCCTTGATTTGAATTTAAATTTCCTTTCTTATTCTTATATTTACAAATAGGGAAAATATACAATGAAGAAAAGATTAGAACGAATAAACTACTCATTTGTTAAGTCGACCAACCATTTATTAGTTAGTTTTCTCTTTTCTATTTGTTTGCCATTTTATTTTATGACTTTTTTTCGGTGCAAAGGTAACTTGTTACATTTAAAAAACCTTTTTTTCTCAATAATTTGAAAATCTTTAAACTAATAACTAATTAATATGATTAAGTTTTTAATGTAAATTCCCGAACCCCTACTTAGTTAGTAAAAGGTAATGAATAACCATATATTGATTAATGTATCCTGGTACAAATAGGTTATCACCATTAACCTATGTAATCTAATTAGTAATTGGATGTGACTGTAGAATAGATATTCACTAGTATGTGATTTGAAAACATCTAATTTTAATTATGCATCAAACTTTTAAATGTAACAAATAACCCATCACTCCATCCATGTTTTTTTCTGTTTAATATTCGACTTTCAAAACGACCTTATACATAATTAATAGCCAAATGAGACTTTACTGTGTACACTGCTTAGTGTTCATTGGATGATGATTATATCGTAATACAAAGCACAATAAGAGATTGGTGGAAATGTAGTATTGCTATATGTCCCAAATATGTCCCAGTCGTACGTACAATCGAACTGGTTCACCTCACCAAACTTACTATTCCCACACGAACTCCACTGAAAACCGTAGATGAACTCCAGAAGGGTAAGCAGTTCCTGCTCCACTAGTACCACCTGTCGTGCTACTTTTGCTAAGATCTCAGTGATAAGTCATGAAAAATTAAAGAAGGGAGGTTTGAAGTCTGAAGCAGACTTACTTAGCTGTATATGTGGTATCTCCATTTCAGTGGGGTATATGCGAACGGCATAGCCACAAAACTTTGATTAAATCAATGAAAAGACATCATATATATTGAGAAATGTGAAAATAAAGAACCATGCTAGCTTCTTTTCGTTTTACAAGAGAAGCTGTCGCATGAAGACTGCTTCATGCGAATGAAGGAACAAGTCGACAAGAATAGGAGCACAATTGATAGCTACATGAATGCCGACTTTCTGTTGATAAACACGTCTATCAAACATAGCAAATATGTTGTCAATAAAACCATCGATCATTTTGATGATGCCAGTTTCTGAGAACTCATTGACAGAATCAGAGTGAGTGGGTTTTTTCCTACAAAGTTGTATTTGTCCTTTCATAAAACAAGCCATAGGTATCTACCGTCGCCAATTTTATTTATGAAAAATAAAGTTGAGCACATTCTTTTAATTTCCTTTTAGCTTAGAGTGGGAATAGTTATGCAGAGAGTAGAGACTTCAAATGGTTTTATGCTATTTCATTTGTAGAGGGACCGTGATTGTATGTACCCTAACAGACCTTTAGAATTGCTCAGAATCCACATCTGATTCACACCATCTTTGAGTAGCTCCATTTCACAGAAATATTGAACATTGATAGAATAGATGTAAATAATGCGGAAAAAGCTTTCGATGACTCAGTCAAATCTTAAAGTTCACCACTATTTAAAAAAAGACTTAATACGTTCCTATGAGTTCGTATACCAATACTACGCCTATTGCAACCAACATCTGCAGCAACCACTACTTGTACAATCTGCCTATCACCACTAACCCCATTCATGGCGAGGTGTACTTGATACAACATTATGTGATAAAGTTTGTCAGTAAATTGCGACAGGTCGATGCTTTTTTTCTCTCGGATACTCCCGTTTCCCCCACCAATAAAACTGACTGTCACGATATAACTGAAATATTGTTGAAAATGGGGTTAAACACCATAAACCTTAACCAAACCAAGATTGACGACTTCAAATCTATACAATATCGTTTTTACACGTAAATCGCCGATTTCACCCTCGGGTTTAAGATGTGTATCCAGTAGAGTGATGGAGATCCAGTTCTTCATTCTTGGTATAAATTCCAAATGAACACAAAACAGACCTATGTAATGTGAGAACAGTTTGACGATACCAAAGGAGCAATTTGAAGCCGTAAAACGAAGAATGGCCAAAAGAAAATGGAGAAGCAACGATCTACAAAACATTACATAGAACCCAAAAGATCTAGTAACACGAACGCCACTGAAAACCGAGGGTGAATTCGGGCGATTTACGTACAAAACCGTTATTGTATAGACTGGCAGTAATCAGTCTTGGTTTGATTTAGGCTTATGGCGTTTAATTCCACTTTCAATAATAATTTAGTTATATCATGGCGGTCAATTTTATTGGTGGGGGAAACCGGAGTACCCGGAGAAAAAGATCTACCTGTCGCAAGTCATTGACAAATTGTATCACATAATGTTGTATCGAGTACATCCCGCCATGAATGGGGTTCGAAATGCTAAAATCAACAATTCCTCGATATCTCCTTAGCTGTGACATGCATGGAGTATACATGTGCACCAGGTCACAGGAAAATATTGCACAAATTAGAAACTACGTTTATGCATTGTCAAAGACACAATTTTTCTTGATATTTCTAAGATTTTGGCAATAATTTATACTTTGTGTGAAATAATGATAAATGATTATTGAGATAAATATGAATTTGCTTACAAATATGTGAAAAAGACAGTAAATAGTATCAAAAAGGTTTTATTATTACAAAATAGATATAATTACACATTGATTTTATTTATTTTTATCATGTGTATCCATTTGTGACCTGTCGTCTGCGACAAATCATATGACATCCAACCTTCATGCATGATCTATTATTAGTACAATCAGCATCGCTGTAGCATTGTTTTCTGCATTCGCTCTTATTATTAACTTTTTGTAGATTGCTGCTAATGTCAATTTGGACAGTTGGTATGTCATCTTGAAGATCTACAGTTCCTTGACTAGAAACTCTTCTGGTTCTATCAATGACTTCAAACTCTCCAAGACTGGTTGCTCCAATACGTCTTTCTAAATTTGAGATATGACCCACGTTTTGACCATTAACTCCAAGGCCCACTCCGGAGTTAATTCCCACTTGACATATACTATGACACCCATTCTGGACACATGTATATCCTTCAATGCAAAGTTTGTCTTGACCACATTCATAATGACAGTTACTAGTAAGTCCGTCATCACCAGATAAATGGCCGGTTGCTATTGACGATCCATGAGTAATATGCCTTTCACTAATACCACTTGATAAGCCACCACTTTTGATTGCAGATCGTTCTAGTTCGATTTTCTCCATTACTGAACTTCCGGCGCCACGACTAATGCCAGTTCTACTATTTGAAAAATCGTCATTTCCACCAATTACGCCTACACGCCCATGCCTATTTCCTCCCATTGATCTGTTGATGGTTTCAAGATTGTGAAGTCTTTGACCGGACATTTCACGATTGGTTCTAGATTTAATCACTACTTCACAGTTACTGTGACACCCGTTTTGTACACACACATACCCATTTCCACATTGTTTGTCTTTTCCACATTCGTATTGGCAGTTATTTGTAAACCCATCATCACCAGATAAATGTCCAGTTGCTACAATGGCTGCAGCACTGGCAGATTCGGCGACAAAGGAACTACTTCCTGATGACCGATCAGAAACTCTACCAGCATTCAGACGTGTAATAAGATTCCCACCAATACCGCTATCGGTAAAATCGGATCGTCGTCCTAAGCCAACTTTCTCAATAATAGAACTCGACCTTCCATTGTTTCCAAATAATGATTCTGTACTAATTCTATTTCCACCATGTGTAAGGCGTTTGCCACTGCTACTAGTTTTTATTATTCTTTTCGAGGACTCTACACTAATTGTCTCATGTCCTCCTCGAGATATGCCACCTACAGCAGAACCTCTCGTATCCAAAATGGTACCTCTATCAAATATTGTTGACGATCCTGAGCCACCAACATCTACCAGAACTGGTCTTGTACAACGCGTCGAACATGCATTAACCTGGCAACATTTCTTTATTCCGTGACAATCGTAGTCAATTTGACAGTTAGAATTGCAAACTGTTGTCGATGCTCCTGTTGTCCGTGGGCATACTCCTGATTTGATTACTTTACTCTTTGAAACGTAGGCTGCAAAAGCATAAATAAGGTAATAAAGATGAGTTATATGAACAAATATGGCAATTGCTCTCATGTTGGGATACAACTGATCATTTTAAGATTGCCTTTTCTTCTTTGTTCTCTCTGTTGTTCTTTTTTTATGATCAGGATTGTAATTTTGTATATAATCGAGTCTTTTAAATGTATTATACTATTCTATAACTGCGGGGGTATTATAATAACCACAATCACATGGTAATCGGATTTATGAAACCAGTGCCAATCATCACTAATATTGTTCAATTCCAAAGAGTGGCGAGATGCGCACGATACAACATTATTTGATGAGTTTGTCGTCGATTTTTGGGTAGCTCGATGGTACCTTTTAACACTCAAAGCACATTCCAATGGACGTGTTGCTGGATTTGTTTTGGTGTGGGGTGGGGTGTTGTGTAATAATTAGCGGTATTTGTGCATAGCTCAATCATATCAACAAAATAAAATGTCGTATTGCTTTCTTTAAAATATAATATAAATGATTTTTGACATTAATTTAGTAATTCACTTCGAAACATCTTTTTTTTTTTATTTAGCGCTGTCTAACATCCCCAGCGAAGTGGTGGGCGACCGTTACCATTTGGATAATCAGATTTAAATAGCATATAGATTATCCATAGCTAAGGGAGATAACCTTATTTATACAATAATTACTCACATATTATGCAAGTAGATATCTAAAACATGAATAAACAAAATATTTCAATATTTACCTGAAAGTGCTATTGATACAACTGACAGGAACACTAGATTGAAAGTAACCATCTTGTGTGATACTGAAATGCATAGATAAAACCAGTTTATAACATTTCTCTAGATTTGAAGTAATCGAACTTAACTGTCAAATATTCTAAAATAAATTATATGGGGTTTCAATATTATATGAACCGCATCGGTGGTGTAATGGTTAGCATGCTCGCCTCGAGTGCGGTAGATCGTGGGTTCGAAACCCGATCGGATCAAAGCGAAGACTATACAATTGATATTTGTTGATTCTCCGCTAAGTACGCAACATTAAGGAGAAAGGGTAAAGATTGGTTTGCTCGGAATCAGGATACTGTGTCCGAGTGAGGCAACATGTCTATCCGTGGACTGTTGTTTCGGAGTTCGGTAATTTTGTTATTACCTTTATTCAGTGAGCTAGCACTATAAACATCCAACCGAGCGTGTTGGTCTAGTACAAAGCGTCGTTATCTCATTGAACATTTACTTGTTGCTGAGTTGGCGTTAAACAACAATCACTCACTAACTCACTCAATATTTTATGGAGCAATGTTAAAAAGAAAACAAATCAACAAAGTCATAATCTGGACAGACATATTTGAGTCGAAAATGGAAATTAAACAAATCGAACTCATGAAATAAACCAAGGGTGAAACCATAAGTCTCCATTATATAATACTCGCCATTTATAATGATAATTGGAAGAAAATAAGCAAATAGAAATTGAAATATGACCAACTACCCTCAAAAAGAGTTGTACTCATAGAAATAAGACATAGTTACTCCGCTCCAAGTACCACATCTCCGAAATTGACGTCTGTTAATGGTGCGCATCTAATTAAATACATAAAGCATCATAAGGACAAGACAAAAATGGTGTTTAAAGAATTTCAGGATCCTTACACGTGCTTGACAACTTGCAGTAGCTTAGTTATGAGTGGTCGGTGGTTGCCCGTTGCAAGACAAAATTGCCCGACTTCATCCATCATCCTCCCTTTTCCTAGTGAGGGATGGGATATGGTGCTTAACGTCACTTTCAACAGTATTCCAGTTATGTCGTGGCGGTCAGTTTTATTGGTAGAGGATTTTCCTAATGACAATCAAAACATCAGTCTGGACAGAGGTCCATTTTAACACAACGTGCATTGGCGATTATTGGGGAAGTTGTTGTTGTTTCCTTCTTTGTAATGTTTGTTTATTTATTGTTTCTCTTGTATTGTTTTGTTTATGTAGTAAAGTGGAGATTGTGTTTTGCCACGTCTAATTAGTCTCTTTGCATTACCCCCTCTAATTGATATTGTGTTCTGGTCCCTCTAATCTGTTGACTGATTGTTGGTTCCTTGTTAATTAATATTCAGAGACACATATTTCATGCATATTCAAGACGAGAACAAGAAATGGGGTAGGAATGGAACAACAGTTCAACGACCTTTGACAGACTGAAAAAGTATGAAAATTTCGACAGGGACGAAATATTTATCAGTTATTTATTAGTCTTTATCAACCGACCACTTCAACAATAAATTAAAAGGTGATTTAAAAATTGAATGGAAGCTCATTTATGGTTTAAATGGGGAGGCTGGGGAGTTTAAGCGGATATTATACGACGAAATAAAAAAAGAATGCAATTGGATTATATGCCCGTGCAATTTTACTAAGCTGAAATATATCATGTTAGGAAATGATATTTGATATATTAAATATTTGATGCGAAAATTCGAAAATCTACATTTTCCATTTTGTGTTTCTTTAAAACTATATGAAAGACTCACCTTGTTATTTAGAATATTGTTTCCAAGTTCGATTCAACAATATTTAATATATATTGCTTTTCTTTTAAATCTGGTTCTTTTATACCATATTTTTGGGCATAAACAAGGAAATTTTGGCTTACCACAAATGATGAATTATGTAAATATTATGTAATTATTGAATGTCATATGCAAAGTATTTATTTGTTTTAATCAAAATTGTACTTTTCATGAATTTTGATGTAATTGTAAAGGTAAAGGTACATGTTTGATTGAGGTCAGCACTTTCTATTTCCTGTATGTAGTATGCAGTTTGACCTTTAGAACGCATGTAGAATAGAAATACGTTTCAACCAGAGAATCGTTCCGTAACATTTATAATTAAAGACTAATGAGTCCTGTAATTTCCTGGTGTCTGTGATTAATTAATGTACTGTAAATAAGCGTTAGAGAAAACCGAAGGAGTAATCAAGAATGGAAAATCTAGAGATACCTGCCACATTGGTCATTGTTCACACGAGACACAGGACGAAGACAAACAAATCAGATAGGAAAAAACTGATCGTAGGCCGAAGTATATAATTCAGGTCTATAAATAGTGTTGTATGATTTATTGAATTAATCACTTCTGTAATTTGTTGAATATTAAAAAATATTCTGTATTTCATGTTTGCTACAGTGTGTAAATGGTACAGGCATTTATTTTCCTAAATTATATTCTTATATAATAACGGTACGGAAATCAGCTATAACGAACATCTAACTTTAATCAGATTGAGAACAATACAGTCAAATACATACATTGGAATTTCCGATAGCGAAGTTTCTAAATCTAAAAACAAAAAATCTACATGAATGCATTGATAGATTAATAAACCATAGCTAAAATTTGTGTAAAATTGTATTTAGATGAAGGTACTTTAGAATTTTTAAATCATAATGAAATAATATAATTGTTTACAATCACTGTATCAGAGTTTTCTTGTAATATTGTATGTAGTTCATAACACATAGCAATTAATAACAAAAATCTAGAATATATTTTTTGAGTTGCTTAACACTTAGTAAAAATAATAGTACACATTTCACTGGAAACCCCCAGAATATATCTAAATACCCAAAATCGTGTAGTCTAAATTTGGTGACATTCCAGCTTAAAATGTAGGATGAAAAAAAAACTATTTTCAGTAATGGCAACCATCTTGAAAGGAGGACGTTTTTCCTATATAGTGCTTTTATAAGACCACCCAAAGACTATCCAAACTATGTTTGGTTTTATATAGCTCATTGGCTTCAGATGGTAAGATTTTTAAACGAAGTTTGAAAAATATGCCTAATTAGCATGTCTGGACATACAAAAATTGTCATTTCACGAAAACAAGCAAAAAAGAAAAAAAAATCACGTAGTAAATGTGATACCATTCATTTTTCATGTAACTGCATTTTAAACTTCACCTCAAAATATTTTGGAATTGTAGAAGTTTTGGCCATTTAAATGGTCATTTTGGTCAGATGGGGTGAAAAGCATTGTAAATGTGAAATCAGTTTGTTTAAATTTTCGAATAAATTAAGTAAATTATATAAAACAAAAATGTCAACTAAATTATCTTGTGCTGGAGTTAATATTTCGAACTGGGTTTGTGTGCGGTATCCAAATGGCAACTTGTTTTGCTTCCTTTCTCATTTTACTATAGACTTCACCACTCATGGGATTTTCCACACGATCAGAAACTTGTCTTTGATTTTGAAGCATCTTTTTTTTCTTTTTTAATTTCATAGCTGTCTTTTTAGATAGACGACCTCGTTTTAGATTGTCGTCCCACCATGTCGATATTCGTGGTGAAACGCTTTGATGATTGATATAGAAAACGTTTCCTGTCCCTTCCTGTCGTCGATAATGACCTTCAAGTGGCTCTCGGCAACATCGACAGCATCCAAAGCAAAAACTACATATGCCAAGGTAACCACAGCAACCATACAAAGCACAACAACCGTAGTAATCTATGCATCCACACACGTCACAACTCCCGCCATAATCACAACATCCACCACAACAACCTACATACGAATCCTCATCAGAATTTAAAGAACGGACTCGGTTACGACGATATCTGAAATTATAATGGATATACAGTTATAATAAACAAAAAAAACAAACAATATATACGTCATGATCTATTGTTTAATTTGATAATATATTTAGCAGATTATTCTTAACATGATGACAAACAATAGACTGGAACATCGTTGCTCCTTTTTTGAAATCTTTTGAAACACATTGTATTGATGGATTAACCATCGTCGGTATTGATCCAGTGAAAAAACTTATAGAATTATAGCGATAACCAATTAAAACAGGCAAAATATGTCAATAGTTCATTTAAATGCTTTCTGTCATAAAAAGTTGACAGTTGCCGTATAAAACTTATTTGACGTATTGCATTACAATTCTTTATGCCTATGCCACTAATGTTGTGAGTTCGAATCCCGTTCAAGGCAAGGTGTACTCGATACAACATTATTTGATAACGTTTGTCAGTGACTTGCGAAAGGTCGGTTGATTTCTCCGGTTTCCTGCACTAATAAAGCTGATCGCCACGATATAACTGAAATATTGTTGAAAGTGACGTTAAACACCATAATTTATAATCCTACAATTCTTTATTTATATTTTTCAAACCAATGTCTGTTATATATAAAACATATTGATTGGGAATGAAAATCACCGACGAAAATACTCACCAGTGATAACAAACATGTGTTCAGCTTCATCACTGTTATTGATGTCATACGTACCTATGTCGTTTTGTGCAGTAAACACATGCACATGTTATCACAATTATTGTAATCAACAGTCCTAAGCCAATCAGCAACCAGAACCATACTGTAATGACAAAATACATTCTTTGTTTTAAATATACCATATGTGTATGTTTTGTAGATCGTTGTTTGACCTTTTTCTTTTGTCCTTTGTATTGTCTGTTCTTCGATTTACGGATTCTGATTACCCCTTTGATATCTTCAAGCTCTTCTTTTATTATATTTTTGCCACTATCTTCCTGATACATGTAAACAAATGGTCTGTAGAATATTAAAGAACTTTCTTTTACAATAAAGAATACATTGAAGGCATTCCGTTTAATTCTTTAATGAAAGGAGGAAAAATAAGCGCTACAATATACCCCCTTGTGTCACCGATATTTATGGTAATCACGACAGAAAAATATGTTTTGAGAATTTAAGAATACATTCATCATAACATATTAATAATTTGTAATAGGTCCTGCCATGCAGATGTTTGCAAAAGTCAAATGATAGTGCAGTATTTTTCTACTTAATCAGTCAGTGGGTGATTACAAACTATTTAGGTATGTCTGTGCTATGAAAGACGTCTGACTGGAATGGAATACAGACATTCATTTTATTTGTTTTCTACCTCTCAGTGAGACTACAAATGTCTATATATTATCTTCTACGGTTCTTGTATTGTTCTCTTGCCTTTTCAGATAAAAACATTTCATATGAACACAAAATAACAGATAATTTATAGACCTTTGTGAAATATTTAAACCATACGCGCACCAACTTGGGTTATGATGCTAATGTTTAGTTTATTTGTTTTTTTATTTAGTTTTTTATAACAAGAGTTTGTACAAATAGTCAATTATTGAATTGTGGCAATGCATTTTATTGGAAATAATAATAACTAAATCGGTCGAAATGGAAAAATGCCAAATGAAACATAAGAAAAGAATAAAAATATCATGCTACTTCACTATACTACAGCAGTATTAATGTTGAATACGGCAGTTGCTATATGAGGTGTGAGCCTCTTAATGTGATGCACAACGTACATATTGCAAGCGGTGGTAATATAGCAACCCGAGATATAACTGACCAGTGAATGAACAAGGATTACATGCTAAAGAAATTAGAAATGTACCAGTCAATCAGACATATTATCGGATTTAGACAGTCTAATGAAGATTGTCTGAGACTTTCGAAACCAGCTAAAGATACATCTATTGTATTTGTTGTTTTTGTTAAGTTTGAGTTCAAGAGGCTAACAATCAATTTGTTGACAATCTTCTGAGCTTCTTATCACATTATTAATATTAGATTTCAGCAACGAGTGCAATCAGACTATCTATTCTACCGGATACACTATATAATTATAGTAGTAGTATATGTGAATCGTTCAAGGCACGTGTAAATTGACGACATAACCTCAATTTTGAAACCTATAATGGCGAAAACTTGAAGAACCATCAATTTTCATTTAAAGAGTATTCCCAGGCGTGAAGCATATCAAGAATGCACATAAATTGTAATTTTTACCGCATTACGTAGAACTTTATTTAAAAACTGGGAGTTTTATTACTCACTGGTAAAAATCAAGCCATTTCAAAAATATTTAGTGCTTAGTGATCTCAAATAGGTGTAGTAATCTTGAACTTTTTATCGCCATACAGGATTAGTCATTACCCAGTCTTGTAATATTTGGTTTAATTTCTTTAATAATTTATAGATCATTTTGCAAATTTCCTATGTTAAACAATAAGGCGAGAAGTTGGACGTAGCTTTTAAACCAACAACAACAACAAAATGAATATTTATTTTAATCACCCTTAAATCGGTAGATGCACTAATGATATCTTCAATGCTTCAATCGATCAATGATTACGAATTATACAAATGATGACAAAGACATGGCAGCTGTTGACTGAGTGTAAAAGCTTTCCGCTATAGAAAAATGCAATCACATCACTGTCAGAATACAAATATATCTAATCGCATTCGGATAAATAACAGTAAACATAGCGTCAATGAATATATTTATACCATTCCCTTGGTTTGAATTTAAATTTCTTTTCTTATGCTCATATTTACAAATAACCAAAATATACAATGAAGAAAAGATTAGAACGAATAAACTACTCATTTGTTAAGCCCGACCAACCATTTATTAGTTAGTTTTCTCCTTTCTATTTGTTTGCCATTTTATTTAATGACTTTTATTTTCGGTGCAAAGGTAACTTGCTACATATGAAAAACATTTTTTTTCTCGATAATTTGAAAATCTTTAAACTAATAACTAATTAATATGATTAAGTTTTTAAGGTAAATTCCCGAACCCCTTAGTTAGTAAAAGGTAATGAATAACCATATATTGATTAATGTATCCTGGTTCATATAGGTTATCACCATTAACTTATGTAATCTAATTAGTATGTGTATGTGACTGTGGTATAACTGTTCACTAGTATGTGATTTGAAAACATCTAATTTTAATTATGCACCAAACTTTCAAAATGTAACAAATAACCCATCACTCCATCCATGTTTTATCTGTTTAATATTCGACTTTCAAAATGACCTTATACATAATTAATAGCCAAATGAGACGTTACTGTGTACACTGCTTAGTGTTCATTGGATGATGATTATATCGTAATACAAAGCACGATAAGAGATTGGTGGAAATGTGGTATTGCTATATGTCCCAAATATGTCCCAGTCGTACGTACAATAGAACTGGTTCACCTCATCAAACTTACTATTCCCACATACTTCTTACGGAAAATGACAAAAGGGCAAACATTGGTCGACAAAGCAATACACGGACAACTAAAGATTGGGCAACACGAACTCTACTGAAAACCGAGGATGAACTCCGGAAGGGTAAGCAGTTCCTGCTCCACTAGTACCACCTGTCGTGCTATTTTTACTAAGATTTCAGTGATAAGTCACGAAAAATGAAAGAAGGGAGGTTTGAAGTTTGAAGCAGACTTACTTAGCTGTATATGTGGTATCTCCATTTCAGTGGAGTATATGCGAACGGCATAGCCACAAAACTTTGATTAAATCAATGAAAGGACATCATATATATTGAGAAATGTGAAATTAAAGAACCATGCTAGCTTCTTTTCGTTTTACAAGAGAAGCTGTCGCCTGAAGACTGCTTCATGTGAATGAAGGAACAAATCGACAAGAATAGGAACACAATTGATAGCTACAAGAATGTCGACTTTCTGTTGATAAACACGTCTATCAAACATAGCATTGTCAATAAAACCATCGATCATTTTGACGATGCCAGTTTCTGAGAACTCATTGACAGAATCAAGAGTGGGTTTTTTCCTACAAAATTATATTTGTCCTGTCATAAAACAAGGCATATAGAATCCAACACCGGGGAGAGTACAAGATATGGAAATCTCCGACACCCGAGGGTAAGATTTCAATCATTCCCTTTACGAGGCTTGCCGAGTTAGAGAACGATTGTAATCTTACCCATGGGTGTCGGAGATTTCCCTCTCTTGTACTTTTTCCGGTGTTTGATTTTATTTCTCACTAAACACCTAATTGTTTTTGCTTACATTCCATCGAGCGTTTTCCCGCAATTTATTCGATTTATCCATATGCAACCGTATCTCGGCAGTATTTCTAATGTATTTCATCATAAAGTACAATGTATTTAATAAATATATTATAAATGTTACTACAACAGAGATAAATACCTGTAAGAAAATATTTGAATTTGGTCAAAGGGAGGTAATTTCTTTCTTTACGTTAGTTAATATGAGACAGGCAACCTGTTTGAAGGACGAAGTTCTAAAATTTCAATAATACGATGATCCGTACACGTTATCTTTTATTTTGAATGAATTGTGTAGCCGATTTGTTATGGCTGTTCCGTTCATTTTACCTTCGCCGGCTCTTCCGTCGAGAGTTTCGTAGAAAGAAATTTTTTTATTAGAATTTTATTTCAAGTTAATTTCGATTTTGCATAGAGTAAATAATTAAAGAATTGGGAATTTTTCATTGAAATATATTTCTTTTGCGCTTCTAGATATCAATTGATCTATTTTTTTTTAAACTTCCGGTGAACAGATATTTGGCTATCAATATAGAAAGGAGGAAAATTCGGACAGCCTACCGTTAAAAGGACTTGGTCCTTTACTAACAAGGGAGAGCACTCTATTATCTACTCAAAGTAAACAAACATTGACTGGAAGAGAGCCTGAAAAAAGAATCAAACACCGTGAAAGGTGCACGTTAGCTAGCAGAATATAATACATAAATGAATTTAAAAATACTTATGTAGTAGAATCGTTGTTAATTGTTTATTTTAAAAAGGAAAAACATGGAGAATTGGGGGCAGTTGACATAAACTGTACAGCATGCATTTGCACGTGATTTTTTTGTCTTGCACTAGTGCAAGATATGAAAATCTCACATCGCTAAAAATAGAAACTGGTCTGTCTCAAAAGTGAGAAATAGGTATCTACCGTCGCCAATTTTATTTATGAAAAATAAAGTCGAGCACATTCTTTTAATTTCCCTTTTAGCTTAAAGTGGGAATAGTTATGCAGAGAGTAGAGACTTCAAATGGTTTTATGCTATTTCATTTGTAGAGGGACCGTGATTGTATGTACTCTAACAGATTTTTAGCATTGCTCAGAATCCACATCTGATTCACACCATCCTTGGGTAGCTCCATTTCACAGAATTGTTGAACGTTGATAGAATAGATGTAAATAATGCGGAAAAAGCTTTCGTGGATTCAGTCAAATCTTAAATATCACCCCTATTTAAAAAAAGACTTAATACGTTCCTATGAGTTCGTATACCAATACTACGCCTATTGCAACCAAAATCTGCAGCAACAACTACTTGTACAATCTGCCTATCACCACTAAAGGTTGTGAGTTCGAAACCCATTCATGGCGAGGTGTACTTGATACAACATTATGTGATAAAGTCTGTCAGTAAATTGCGACAGGTCGATGGGTTTTTTCTTTCTCGGGTACTCCCGTTTCCCCCACCAATAAAACTGACAGCCACGATATAACTGAAATATTGGTGAAAATGGCGTTAAACACCATAAACCTTAACCAAACCAAGATTGACGACTTCAAATCTACAAAATCGTTTTTGTACGTAAATCGAGTTCACCCTCGGTTTTAAGATGTGTATCCAGTAGAGTGATGGAGATCCAGTTCTTCATTCTTGGTTTAAATTCAAAACAGACCTATGCTTGTATATGATTACCTCTTTTGTATGTGTTGACAGGGTTGACAGGGTATATATATAAGGTTGCCAAGTGAATTGTCAATACATAAATCCTTTTATTAAGCAGTCTATGTAATGTGAGAACAGTTTGACGATACCAAAGGGGCAATTGGAAGCCGTAAAACGAAGAATGACCAAAAAAATGTAGAAACAACTATCTACAAACAGTACATAGAACCCAAAAGATCGAGTAACACGAACGCCACTAAAAACCGAGGCTGAATTCGGGCGATTTACGTACAAAACCGTTATTGTATAGACTTGCAGTAGTCAGTCTTGGTTTGATTTAGGCTTATGGCGTTTAACTCCACTTTCAATAATAATTTAGTTATATCGTGGCTGTCAATTTTATTGGTGGGGGAAACCGGAGAAAAAGATCTACCTGTCGCAAGTCATTGACAAACTTTATCACATAATGTTGTATCGAGTACATCCCGCCATGAATGGGGTTCGAACTCACAACTTTTAGTGGTGAAAGGCAGATTGTACAAGTAGTTGTTGCTGCAGATTTTGGTTGCAATAGGTGTAGTATTGGCATACGAACTCATAGGAACGTATTAAGTCTTTAAAATAGGGGAGAAATTTAAGATTTGACTGACTTGTGATGAAGGAAATTGCCTAGGTTAATGAGATCAAAACCTTTGTTGTAGAATCATGATATTTTTGTTCATCACTCCTTAGTTTTATCATATTCCTATAATTTTTTGAAGACCTTTTCACATTTTTTTGCAAGTCAATTGAAGTTAATTATTGCTACTGTATTAGGAATCTCTATATTTGTTTAATTTATAATGATTTATTTGTTAAAAAAAAATGTCTTATGTCAATGATATGGAGGTAGAGTTGATCAAGCAAAATTGTAAATCTCATGAACTTAGAATGTTGAATTTGTATCTCCTAATGTATGCGGATGACATGGTTTTGTTCAGTGAAAGTATACACGAATAACAAAAAATGATTGATGTTGTAAACATATATTCAAATGAGTATGACTTGTATATAAATTTGTCAAAAACTAAAATTGTAATTTTTAGAAACAGAGGTAATGGTAAGCCTGAAGAAAAATGGTTCCTGAATGGTAATCATATTGAATTATGTAATGAGTTTATGTATCTGGGTATACTGTTCTATTTTAATGGTAAATTTGCACAGACTCAAGAAAGATTGTCAGATCAAGGAAGAAAGGCAGTTTTTGGTTTATTTAATAAAATACAAGATGATTGTTACAACCATGAAACACTTTTATCATTGTTTGATACTTATGTAACATGTATACTGAACTATGGATGTGAAGTGTGGGGTTGTCATACTGCACCAGATATTGAAAAGATCTATTTATATTTTCTTAAGCGTATATTGAAAGTAAGAAAAAATACGGTAAATACTATGGTATATTGTGAATTAGGTAGACTAACTTTGTACGTAGAAAGACAATGTAAAATGGTTAAATATTGGACAAAATTATTGAATACTGAAAATTGTATATTGAAGGGTTGTTATGATGACATGCTTGAATATAGTTGTAGTAAACCAAATGATAAACAGAACTGGTGCTGTAAAATTAAAGAAATATTATTTATTTAAGTATGGATTAAATTATGTATGGTTGAATCAATGTGTTGATAACGTGAAGAACTTATTATTGAAATTGAAAGAAAGAATTATTGGAAGTTGTATTAGTGAAGTTACTGCTTTCTTGGAAAACTCACCAAAATGTCAATTTTATAAACATATGTATAGTATGCACACGTTACAATATTATTTAAATAGACCAGTTATCTATATATACAAGCCATTTATATGTAAATATAGAATTTGTGCACATAATCTAAACATAGAAACAGGAAGATTCAATAACATTAATAGAAATGAGAGATTCCGTTTTAATTGCAATAAAAATTCAATAGAAGATGAATATCATTTTATATTAGAGTGTAGTAGATATAATGATTTGAGAAGAAAATATATAAAACAGTATTACTGGAGAAATCCATCTGCATATAAACTTGTAACTTTGTTGTCTGTCAGAAATGTAAAAGAATTTAATAATTTTGGAAAGTATTTGTGTTTATCAGAGAAACTACGTAATGCATAATTTATCATTGTTGATGCCGTATATATATACAATATACGTATATTGTCAGTAAATATAATATTTATTTGTACGAACTTTAGAAACAGGCAGAATAGAGAGCCTTCGGCGAGCTTTTCAGGCCTGTTTCGCAGCGAGTACAAATGAATTTTATATTTAGCGACAATGTACGTATATTGTGTTTATCCTGCAATGTCAAAAAAGTCAGAAAACTTGTCAGATTTAAACAAAAAGGACAGAAACAAGCGTCATTCCTCGCCTTTCATAAATGTTGTCAAGGGTGTCTTCTTCGTGGTCCGCGTTACATTAGTACCAGTTTCATACTTGTCTGCGCCCTCCGTTGTACATAGCTACAGGGTACCAGGAAAGTTTATTCGTAGGCTGAAAAGTTTATTCGTCTAGTACGAATAAAGCAAAAATTTATTCGTATAGCATATTTGTACAGCAAATGTACTGATTGCAGGATAAATATAATTATATGTACTTGTTTCAGACTATGACCAAGTGTATCACACTCCACGATACATGTAGTTTTATTCATATGTTTGTATTTATTTATCTATATTTGCATTTAATATACAATGTATGTGAAACATGTAGTTGGTGCTATTAACATGTCATATATATATAAATTGTACAATCCCATAAGCTGTATTTGCTTTCGGAATAAAGTATTATTATTATTATTATTATTATTATTGTAGTTAGCAATATATCAAAAACGGATTGGTTGACAGTTAGATTCAACATAATGCATGTATATAAAAACCAAAGTATTTTCATTTTAATCATATGATACACTGAATAGTATTGAAATAGATATAGTTAAAAATATATGCTATAATATATATATATAAAATAAAAATGTTATCAAACAGCTATACAGACCATCATCAATGAAATCCAGCCGACATTTCGGTGCCCCAATCCAGTGTGTTCCGTTACAAGTGGTAGTAGGAGTACCTACTGATGAATAGCCATTATTGCAAATATATCCTACTTCATCATGTTTATTGTAGGAAGACTTAGATCCTGACGGATACCCATGATCAATAGGCCCTGGATTTCCACACGTCTTTGCCATTTTTATATTGGATTACATAATTGTGCTGTTAATCCTTTTTGATTTTTACCTTTTATCTAAAAGTACCGGATCTCCATTCACAATAGGGTCAAATTGGCACTGACTGAGGCAAATTAAACCCAATATAATTAAATGGATAGCGAACGGAAATACAAGCTGTCCAATATTACCGTGAATTTAACTAACTTATCTGCATTGATAAATTAAAAGGCGACGTTAATCTTTCATGGCTAGTCTCTGGGTTTGTGACAATAGTAACAGGACGGGTGCCAGATGTGGAGCAAATGTTACTCCATGGGCACATGAGTTCACTTCCGGTTCTTAGTGGGGTCCATGTTGCTCGGTCCTTTAGTTTTCTGTGCAGTGTTTTGTAAGTCATTGTTTGTTCTTTTTGCTTTACCATTGTATTGTCTGTGCTTCTTCGATATATACCCATTTGTTTTATTCTTACTTCATAAGATAAAAGGAATATTTATTTTGGTTCCAGCAACAATGTTTTCAAGTATCATTAACCATATGGTCAATCTGAACAATTGATCAATTTTCATTATTCAAATGCTTAATGACATTTATTATATTATATTTCCTTTAAAGTCTTGTGTGATTCTCTTAAATAAATTTAGTTATCTTTGAATATCAATTGGAGTAAATGACCAGCCAATAATCAGTTTTGTACAATTTGGTTTAATGCCTTCAAAAAAAATTCAAATAATTTTGCTGATTATTCATACTAAACAACAATTCGACCGTTGGTTTTAAACGAACATCATCATAATGAATATTTATTTAATAGAACCTATTACAGAAAGTCATCTGTTCAACTTTTATTCGAAGCAGTGAATGCGAATAGCAAACACGTGATGGCAATACTTTTGAAATGAAGGCTCTTTTCAATTACTTCGTATATTATAAGAACATGGTAAATGTTGACAGAGTGTAAAAGCTTTCCGCTATATACTAATTCATTCAGGTTCATCACCACTCTGTCAGAATACAAATATATCTAATCGTATGCCGATAAATGACCATAAACAAACTTTAAATGAATATATTTATATTATTCCCTTTATTTGTATATAATTTTTCTTTCTTATACATATATTTACAAATAACAAAAATATACAACGAAGGAGAGATTAGCAAGTTTAAATTCCTCATTTATCAAATCAAACCATATCGTTTATTTTGTTTGTTTGCTTGAATCCATTTCTTTGACATTTTATGTATATGGGTTTTTTTCCAGTGTAACTGTTGTTATATATTCAAAGCAAATTTCAGTTTGAAAACTTTATATTCCTGTAATTTGATAATCAGTAATTATCACCGCGATTTACTTTATCATGTGAAACCCCTGAAATCCTTCTTATTTATTTGAAACGTAATGAGCATTTTTATGCGAATAGACCAATTTGCACATTTGCGACTTGAGTCTGAACTAATAAATAATTTTAAAGGATTTATTTCCCAAAAAGACCTAAAGGGTAGGCAGTTCATACTCCATCAGTGGCACAGTCGTGCTAATCTTGTTAAAATCCGGTGATGAGTCAAGAAAGAGGAATGAACGACGAGAGTGTGACTACGATAAACAGAATAGCAGCATGTGACACAGATATTCCGTAACGGTTAAACAAACAACAAAACTAAACAGTGAACAGATTCACTTCAACTCAAAAAACAATATACATTTTTGTTCATGGATGACGGTAATATGAATATGTCGACATAATTCTGATATGTTCGGATCAACTACAGTCACGTCAATGATATTTCAATCACCGTGATATACTTTTTGTCGGTAAGCTGATTTAGATGATACGCATAGAAATAATTTTTCGTACAAAATAATGAAGGATCAGAATAAATAGCCGATAAACAATTTTCAATACAGATTTTAGGTGCTGTGATTAAGCATTAAGCATTATTATATCATTATGTAATTCGCATATAATTGCTAATGATTGTTTATGCTTTAAAAGAGAGAAACTAAGTTTGGATAAACGATACCATAACGGAGTAAATATTACACTGACCCATTTGCTCAAACTAACTTTATTTCAGATTATGCCTGGAAATATTTAAGAATTGAATGCATTTTTTTGTAGTTTTATTGGCGTGTAAAAGCGTGGACCGAAGCACACTTTGTTTGAAGCGCGCTAGCGCTTCATACAAAACATGTGCCTCGCTTTTACACGCCTATAAAACTACAAAAGAATGCATTCAATTCTTATAATTACATTTAAATCACACCAAAATTTAATATAGTTGAATTTTTCGTTGTGAATTTTATTTGTGTTAGATTATTTGCTGTTAGAAATTACTACGCCATTGATTGTTTACATCTGACGTCGTCATGAAGGTACGTGCACGTTCGGGTTTGAGTTTTATTGGGATGTATTACATCTCTTTTATAATCATGTGACCACTTCATAATCAATGATATTGTAACTTACATTTCAATGAAAAACGGAAGTAATGTAATTGTTGATAACACCTTTCATTGAAGTAAAATGTTTGTGTGCTTTAAGATTAGTTTTACATTTGATTGTTTGCTTGCTTGAAGATATCAAAAAGGGGTAATCAGAAGCGGACGAATGACATACAATACATTGGCCAAATGAAAAAGAACAAAACCCAGACAATAGTTCACAAGACACTACACAGAAAAATAAATATTGTGCAGCACGAACCTCACTCAAAACCTGGGGTGGACTCGTTTGGGCTCCGATAGAATAAGCAGTGTATGCTCCACTAGTGGCAATCGTCCCATTTTGAAAATAAACTTACCATTATCCATTATATTTAACGAGCATGTCGGTTTCGCTGTCCAGTGACTTCCATTGCATGTAATTATAGGGCTCCCAACCAGGCTGTATCCTTGGTGACAAATATATCCAACAGCATCATGAATTCCATATCTACTTTTAGATGCCGTTACATATCCATCAGATATGGCACCAGGTTCATTACACACCATTGCAAAAGCAGAACGAAATGTATATTGTTTGTTTAGTTTTTACTTAATTTCTGTTTCCTTTTCATATTTCGTATTTAAAACCATCTAACAAATTACTATAGGAAAAAAAACACATATAAATTTGATGTTCAAGAATCAACTAATTCCCAAGAACAGAATGTCCCATGACTCTAGACACTTGTCTAACATTTGATGATGGTTTTAATATGTAACTTTAAAGTTACAATTTTAAAAAGTACAGCGTGCTGAGGTGGAAAAGGGTATTTAATAGTTCAAAAGGATTAAATGTAATCTTTTTGTCATTTTCAACAAATTACAAAAATATTGCACTTCGTGCAAACAATTCTTTTGTGATCTTACCGTTTTCAGCCATTTATTATGGGATTATAAGTTATATGGAATGTTAACCATTTGAAAGGGGGTTCTGTTTAAACTTTCTACAATCGGCCTGTCTCATTTCTGTTATAAAGAATAATTACTCTGACCTTGAATGCTGTCATATTAGTATTATGTTAACCTGTTTTTCAATTGACATTTTAAAGGTGAGTGACCTATTCCTTATATAAGAAAGGTATGAAGATACCAAAGGGGTAATCAAAAGGTGTAAATCTAAGATACCAAAGGGGTTATCAAAAGGTGTAAATCTAAGATACCAAAGGGGTAATCAAACGGTGTAAATCTAAGATACCAAAGGGGTAATCAAAAGGTGTAAATCTAAGATACCCAAGGGGTAAGCAAACGGTGTAAATCTAAGATACCAAAGGGTTTATCAAAAGGTGTAAGTCTAAGATACCAATGGGGTAATCAGAAGGCGTAAATCTAAGATACCAAAGGGGTAATCAAAAGGTGTAAATATAAGATACCAAAGGGGTAATCAAAAGGCGTAAATCTAAGATATCAAAGGGGTTATCAAAAGGCGTAAATCTAAGATACCAAAGGAGTAATCAAAAGGCGTAAATCTAAGATACCAAAGGGGTAATCAAAAGGCGTAAATCTAAGATACCAAAGGGGTAATCAAAAAGCGTAAGTCTAAGATACCAAATGGGTAATCAAAAGGCCTAAATCTAAGATACCAAAGGGGTAATCAAAAGGCGTAAGTCTAAGATACCAAAGGGGTAATCAAAAGGCGTAAATCTAAGATATCAAAGGGGTAATCAAAAGGCGTAAATCTAAGATACCAAAGGGGTAATCAAAAGGTGTAAATCTAAGATACCAAAGGAGTCATCAACAGGCGTAAATCTAAGATACCAAAGGAGTAATCAAAAGGCGTATATCTAAGATACCAAAGGAGTAATCAAAAGGCGTAAATCTAAGATACCAAAGGAGTAATCAAAAGGCGTAAGTCTAAGATATCAAAGGGGTTATCAAAAGGCGTAAATCTAAGATACCAAAGGGGTAATCAAAAGGCGTAGATCTAAGATACCAAAGGGGTAATCAAAAGGTGTAAATCTAAGATACCAAAGGGGTAATCAAAAGGCCTAAATCTAAGATACCAAAGGAATATTCAAAAGGCGTAAATCTAAGATACCAAAGGGGTAATCAAAAGGCGTAAATCTAAGATACCAAAGGGGTAATCAAAAGGCGTAAATCTAAGATACCAAAGGGGTAATCAAAAGGTGTAAATCTAAGATACCAAAGGGGTAATCAAAAGGTGTAAATCTAAGATACCAAAGGGGTAATCAAAAGGTGTAAATCTAAGATACCAAAGGGGTAATCAAAAGGTGTAAATCTAAGATACCAAAGGGGTAATCAGAAGGCGTAAATCTAAGATACCAAAGGGGTAATCAAAAGGTGTAAATCTAAGATACCAAAGGGTAATCAAAAGGCGTAAATCTAAGATATCAAAGGGGTTATCAAAAGGCGTAAATCTAAGATACCAAAGGGGTAATCAAAAGGCGTAAATCTAAGATACCAAAGGGGTAATCAAAAGGCGTAAATCTAAGATACCAAAGGGGTAATCAAAAGGCGTAAGTCTAAGATACCAAATGGGTAATCAAAAGGCCTAAATCTAAGATACCAAAGGGGTAATCAAAAGGCGTAAGTCTAAGATACCAAAGGGGTAATCAAAAGGCGTAAATCTAAGATATCAAAGGGGTAATCAAAAGGCGTAAATCTAAGATACCAAAGGGGTAATCAAAAGGTGTAAATCTAAGATACCAAAGGAGTCATCAACAGGCGTAAATCTAAGATACCAAAGGAGTAATCAAAAGGCGTAAATCTAAGATACCAAAGGAGTAATCAAAAGGCGTAAATCTAAGATACCAAAGGGGTAATCAAAAGGCGTATATCTAAGATACCAAAGGAGTAATCAAAAGGCGTAAATCTAAGATACCAAAGGAGTAATCAAAAGGCGTAAGTCTAAGATATCAAAGGGGTTATCAAAAGGTGTAAATCTAAGATACCAAAGGGGTAATCAAAAGGCGTAGATCTAAGATACCAAAGGGGTAATCTAAAGGTGTAAATCTAAGATACCAAAGGGGTAATCAAAAGGCGTAAATCTAAGATACCAAAGGAGTAATCAAAAGGCGTAAATCTAAGATACCAAAGGGGTAATCAAAAGGCGTAAATCTAAGATACCAAAGGGGTAATCAAAAGGTGTAAATCTAAGATACCAAAGGGGTAATCAAAAGGTGTAAATCTAAGATACCAAAGGGGTAATCAAAAGGTGTAAATCTAAGATACCAAAGGGGTAATCAAAAGGCGTAAGTCTAAGATATAAAAGGGGTTATCAAAAGGTGTAAATCTAAGATACCAAAGGGGTAATCAAACGGTGTAAATCTAAGATACCAAAGGGGAAATCAAAAGATGTAAATCTAAGATACCCAAGGGGTAATCAAACGGTGTAAATCTAAGATACCAAAGGGTTTATCAAAAGGTGTAAATCTAAGATACCAAAGGGGTAATCAAAAGGCCTAAGTCTAAGATACCAAAGGGGTAATCAAAAAGCGTAAATCTAAGATACCAAAGGGGTAATCAAAAGGTGTAAATCTAAGATACCAAAGGGGTAATCAGAAGGCGTAAATCTAAGATACCAAAGGGGTAATCAAAAGGTGTAAATATAAGATACTAAAGGGGTAATCAAAAGGCGTAAATGTAAGATATCAAAGGGGTTATCAAAAGGCGTAAATCTAAGATACCAAAGGGGTAATCAAAAGGCGTAAATCTAAGATACCAAAGGGGTAATCAAAAGGCGTAAATCTAAGATACCAAAGGGGTAATCAAAAGGCGTAAGTCTAAGATACCAAATGGGTAATCAAAAGGTCTAAATCTAAGATACCAAAGGGGTAATCAAAAGGCGTAAGTCTAAGATACCAAAGGGGTAATCAAAAGGCGTAAATCTAAGATATCAAAGGGGTAATCAAAAGGCGTAAATCTAAGATACCAAAGGGGTAATCAAAAGGCGTAAATCTAAGATACCAAAGGAGTAATCAAAAGGCGTAAATCTAAGATACCAAAGGGGTAATCAAAAGGCGTAAATCTAAGATACCAAAGGGGTAATCAAAAGGCGTAAATCTAAGATACCAAAGGGGTAATCAAAAGGTGTAAATCTAAGATACCAAAGGGTTTATCAAAAGGTGTAAATCTAAGATACCAAAGGGGTAATCAAAAGGCCTAAGTCTAAGATACCAAAGGGGTAATCAAAAAGCGTAAATCTAAGATACCAAAGGGGTAATCAAAAGGTGTAAATCTAAGATACCAAAGGGGTAATCAGAAGGCGTAAATCTAAGATACCAAAGGGGTAATCAAAAGGTGTAAATATAAGATACTAAAGGGGTAATCAAAAGGCGTAAATCTAAGATATCAAAGGGGTTATCAAAAGGCGTAAATCTAAGATACCAAAGGGGTAATCAAAAGGCGTAAATCTAAGATACCAAAGGGGTAATCAAAAGGCGTAAATCTAAGATACCAAAGGGGTAATCAAAAGGCGTAAGTCTAAGATACCAAATGGGTAATCAAAAGGTCTAAATCTAAGATACCAAAGGGGTAATCAAAAGGCGTAAGTCTAAGATACCAAAGGGGTAATCAAAAGGCGTAAATCTAAGATATCAAAGGGGTAATCAAAAGGCGTAAATCTAAGATACCAAAGGGGTAATCAAAAGGCGTAAATCTAAGATACCAAAGGAGTAATCAAAAGGCGTAAATCTAAGATACCAAAGGGGTAATCAAAAGGCGTAAATCTAAGATACCAAAGGGGTAATCAAAAGGCGTAAATCTAAGATACCAAAGGGGTAATCAAAAGGTGTAAATCTAAGATACCAAAGGGGTAATCAAAAGGTGTAAATCTAAGATACCAAAGGGGTAATCAAAAGGCGTAAGTCTAAGATATAAAAGGGGTTATCAAAAGGTGTAAATCTAAGATACCAAAGGGGTAATCAAAAGGCGTAGATCTAAGATACCAAAGGGGTAATCAAAAGGTGTAAATCTAAGATACCAAAGGGGTAATCAAAAGGCGTAAATCTAAGATACCAAAGGGGTAATCAAAAGGCGTAAATCTAAGATACCAAAGGGGTAATCAAAAGGCGTAAATCTAAGATACCAAAGGGGTAATCAAAAGGCGTAAGTCTAAGATACCAAATGGGTAATCAAAAGGCCTAAATCTAAGATACCAAAGGGGTAATCAAAAGGCGTAAGTCTAAGATACCAAAGGGGTAATCAAAAGGCGTAAATCTAAGATATCAAAGGGGTAATCAAAAGGCGTAAATCTAAGATACCAAAGGGGTAATCAAAAGGTGTAAATCTAAGATACCAAAGGAGTCATCAACAGGCGTAAATCTAAGATACCAAAGGAGTAATCAAAAGGCGTAAATCTAAGATACCAAAGGAGTAATCAAAAGGCGTAAATCTAAGATACCAAAGGGGTAATCAAAAGGCGTATATCTAAGATACCAAAGGAGTAATCAAAAGGCGTAAATCTAAGATACCAAAGGAGTAATCAAAAGGCGTAAGTCTAAGATATCAAAGGGGTTATCAAAAGGTGTAAATCTAAGATACCAAAGGGGTAATCAAAAGGCGTAGATCTAAGATACCAAAGGGGTAATCTAAAGGTGTAAATCTAAGATACCAAAGGGGTAATCAAAAGGCGTAAATCTAAGATACCAAAGGAGTAATCAAAAGGCGTAAATCTAAGATACCAAAGGGGTAATCAAAATGCGTAAATCTAAGATACCAAAGGGGTAATCAAAAGGCGTAAATCTAAGATACCAAAGGGGTAATCAAAAGGTGTAAATCTAAGATACCAAAGGGGTAATCAAAAGGTGTAAATCTAAGATACCAAAGGGGTAATCAAAAGGCGTAAGTCTAAGATATAAAAGGGGTTATCAAAAGGTGTAAATCTAAGATACCAAAGGGGTAATCAAACGGTGTAAATCTAAGATACCAAAGGGGAAATCAAAAGATGTAAATCTAAGATACCCAAGGGGTAATCAAACGGTGTAAATCTAAGATACCAAAGGGTTTATCAAAAGGTGTAAATCTAAGATACCAAAGGGTTAATCAAAAGGCCTAAGTCTAAGATACCAAAGGGGTAATCAAAAAGCGTAAATCTAAGATACCAAAGGGGTAATCAAAAGGTGTAAATCTAAGATACCAAAGGGGTAATCAGAAGGCGTAAATCTAAGATACCAAAGGGGTAATCAAAAGGTGTAAATATAAGATACTAAAGGGGTAATCAAAAGGCGTAAATCTAAGATATCAAAGGGGTTATCAAAAGGCGTAAATCTAAGATACCAAAGGGGTAATCAAAAGGCGTAAATCTAAGATACCAAAGGGGTAATCAAAAGGCGTAAATCTAAGATACCAAAGGGGTAATCAAAAGGCGTAAGTCTAAGATACCAAATGGGTAATCAAAAGGTCTAAATCTAAGATACCAAAGGGGTAATCAAAAGGCGTAAGTCTAAGATACCAAAGGGGTAATCAAAAGGCGTAAATCTAAGATATCAAAGGGGTAATCAAAAGGCGTAAATCTAAGATACCAAAGGGGTAATCAAAAGGTGTAAATCTAAGATACCAAAGGAGTCATCAACAGGCGTAAATCTAAGATACCAAAGGAGTAATCAAAAGGCGTAAATCTAAGATACCAAAGGAGTAATCAAAAGGCGTAAGTCTAAGATATCAAAGGGGTTATCAAAAGGTGTAAATCTAAGATACCAAAGGGGTAATCAAAAGGCGTAGATCTAAGATACCAAAGGGGTAATCAAAAGGTGTAAATCTAAGATACCAAAGGGGTAATCAAAAGGCGTAAATCTAAGATACCAAAGGAGTAATCAAAAGGCGTATATCTAAGATACCAAAGGGGTAATCAAAAGGCGTAAATCTAAGATACCAAAGGGGTAATCAAAAGGCGTAAATCTAAGATACCAAAGGGGTAATCAAAAGGTGTAAATCTAAGATACCAAAGGGGTAATCAAAAGGTGTAAATCTAAGATACCAAAGGGGTAATCAAAAGGCGTAAGTCTAAGATATAAAAGGGGTTATCAAAAGGTGTAAATCTAAGATACCAAAGGGGTAATCAAAAGGCGTAGATCTAAGATACCAAAGGGGTAATCAAAAGGTGTAAATCTAAGATACCAAAGGGGTAATCAAAAGGCGTAAATCTAAGATACCAAAGGAGTAATCAAAAGGCGTAAATCTAAGATACCAAAGGGGTAATCAAAAGGCGTAAATCTAAGATACCAAAGGGGTAATCAAAAGGTGTAAATCTAAGATACCAAAGGGGTAATCAGAAGGCGTAAATCTAAGATACCAAAGGGGTAATCAAAAGGTGTAAATCTAAGATACCAAAGGGGTAATCAAAAGGCGTAAATCTAAGATACCAAAGGGGTAATCAAAAGGCGTAAATCTAAGATACCAAAGGGGTAATCAAAAGGTGTAAATCTAAGATATCAAAGGGGTTATGAAAAGGCGTAAATCTAAGATACCAAAGGGGTAATCAAAAGGCGTAAATCTAAGATACTAAAGGGATAATCAAAAGGCGTAAATCTAAGATACCAAAGGAGTAATCAAACGGTGTAAATCTTAGATACCAAAGGGGTAATCAAAAGGCGTAAATCTAAGATACCAAAGGGGTAATCAAAAGGCGTGAATCTAAGATACCAAAGGGGTAATCAAAAGGCGTAAATCTAAGATACCAAAGGAGTAATCAAAAGGCGTAAATCTAAGATACCAAAGGAGTAATCAAACGGTGTAAATCTAAGATACCAAAGGGGTAATCAAAAGGCGTAAATCTAAGATACCAAAGGGGTAATCAAAAGGTGTAAATCTAAGATATCAAAGGGGTTATGAAAAGGCGTAAATCTAAGATACCAAAGGGGTAATCAAAAGGCGTAAATCTAAGATACTAAAGGGGTAATCAAAAGGCGTAAATCTAAGATACCAAAGGAGTAATCAAACGGTGTAAATCTTAGATACCAAAGGGGTAATCAAAAGGCGTAAATCTAAGATACCAAAGGGGTAATCAAAAGGCGTGAATCTAAGATACCAAAGGGGTAATCAAAAGGCGTAAATCTAAGATACCAAAGGAGTAATCAAAAGGCGTAAATCTAAGATACCAAAGGAGTAATCAAACGGTGTAAATCTAAGATACCAAAGGGGTAATCAAAATGCGTAAATCGTAGAAGGACAGACAACACAATGGCCAAAAGAAAAAGCACAAACAACGATCTACAAAACATTACACAGACAACTAAAGATCGAGCAACGCGAACCCCACATGTGACCCCAGTCGTATTACTCTTGTTACAAACCCGGTCATGAATGAAGAAAGGACCGGATTGTACTAACGACAAATGGGACATATCAACTGTTTACTGTAACTCTTTTGATCATAAAGTCAATACAAAACAAAAACCAATAACATAGAAAACCTTTTATAAAGGGGTCTAAACCCTTTCCGGGTTTTTTTGGGGGCTTTTGTTTTTAAAATGGCAGCACCTATTGTCTCGTTGGATACCGTTTTTGGGGTTGATAAATCCCAATATTAACTTCATCAAAGATAGATCATTGTATAATGTAAATTATTCAATAATTGAAATCAAATGATAGAAATCCATTTTCATTCAATTGTTTATTAAATAAAGATAACATATTTAGAATGTTACTTAATACAAACAAGGTAACTAAGTCTCCAAGTGTTACTGAATGTAAACTAGCATAAGCCGTAAACAAATTGAAATAAGTAATTTGATTTGTAACAGGTGGTCTTTGTAATTTGTCTTACCTTTCCAAAATGAACAAGTTAAGGACGTGGTTTATGTTTTTTGTTTTATTTATGAGATGCTGGGGTGATGCTGATATCGAACGCGAACAGGTAATTAAATACTTTTAATTAACATGAATTATTAAGAAAATAATTATGCTTAAATGGTTTTAATTCTGAATGACAATTTTAATGCATGTGTATACAATGTATATATTTTTTTCCACGTTTACATGTGGAAAACAATTCCATGGCCGCATCATTTCTCTAAGTGGGGCGGTTTAGGACCATAAGCACCTTTAACCCCGCCACTTTTTATTGATATGCATGTAGTAAGTCAGGGAAGTTAATGTTCATGTATATGAGTGCATATTTATAAATGGATTAGTAAGAAATCATATGGATGTAAATCAACATGAGAGACTATTCAACATTATACTTAGACGTACGTAAAGGAACAGCGCTTTTGTTGCTGTTCTGCCTTTCACAGTCACAGTAGGGTCTCCAGCAATGAGCTAAACTCATACCCTAAAATGTGTATGAAACGACTACTAGCCTGCTGTTGAGCGATACGCTTTTCCTCTACCTATAAACTACTCTTTAATTATGCCGATCAACGCTCCAATGGGTCATCTTTCTCGATTTCTCCTCTCTTTCTATGATGTTCCGATTGTACTGTGGAACTGTTCTATCAGTGTGGTATATTTTGTTTTTCAATTTATTTTAAAAGACTTTTTACTAATCAAGGAATGTTCCCATGTGTATTGTTTGTCGATTCAGACATCATTCCGTTTGTCATTATCACAATGCGGACGAACCTTTCCTCATTCGTGATTTATCACCGAGTTTGTAATAAGAGTAACACGACAGGTGCCACAAGTGGAACAGGAACTGCTTTCCCTTCGGAAGCACCCGAGTTCACCCATGGGCTTTAGAGCAGTTCATGATACTCAGTCTTAATTGTCTGTGTAACATTTCGTAGATCATTGTTTGTCCGTTTTTCCTTTTTTTAGCCACTGTATTGTCTGTCTTTCGATTTATGGCTTTTTATTACTCCTTTGGTATCTTCAAACTTTTTCTGATTGATCTTAGATATAACTAATACCAGTAACTCTAATGAACATTATCATAGACACAGTAATACGTTTGTGTCTGATTTATCATCATGAATAATATTGAATATCTATGAAATGTATATTTTTAAACATGCTCAACAAAAACAAATATTTGTACTGAGTGAGAAGAGCTACGAGAATTGAGTTCGTCTTTCGCCAAAGAGTAGTATGCAAAACCTGAATTGAAAATATATCCATTAACTTCGAAACAATAAAAGAACCATTAATGAAAGTCAGTTACATTTCGTGTTCAGGGCATCGTCAGTAACTCACATCTGATCACGCTCTTATTATTCGCCATTCATCAGCCTTAGGTCAAATGGCAGATAAATCCGCAATCACGACAACAAAACCTATTTATAATTACCAATTAAAAGAATTATTTGATATTGTTAACTCCTTTTTTCAAGGTGCAACTGCAATACAGAAAAATGGGACTCCCATAATTTGCGAGGAATTCCTTTCTTAATTCATATATATTTAAAAGCTGTGATTTGATTGGCTATAAAGACAGTTGTCAAAATGTTTTAAAATGATCACCTGACTACGATGATTTCTCTGCCAGTTGACACACGGGTGATAAATGGAGAGTACTCGAAACGTGCTCAACTGTGGGTTACCGAAGATGAGTTCGGGGTCATGGATATTTAATGACCCTTTCAACAAAGTTTGACAAAGTTTTAACATATATGGGACTCAATGATAGTATGATGACTATTCTATATGTTTGGGTTGATACTTAACTTTCAAAGCCCTCCATCTATGGAGAAAACATAATTACAGCCAATTGGGCACATGAGATGACATATGAATACATTTGCATAAATTTCATTTATCTGAGGGTATTTTCCTGGTATTCTAAGAAGTAAATTTAAACAAAGAGAGATGACGATGACCTGAATTTTAATACTAACTGAAAAATATTTTGTACCAGTTTCATTTTAATCACTAAAATTATTATATCCTCTACCAAATTTATTTGTTGGAGTTTTCTTAAGATTCAAGCTAGAACGAAGAAAGATAACTCTAGCCTAAATTTCAATAATAACTGCAGAATTGATTCTGGATACTCTGAAAACACGATAATTCCGCTAACAAACCAACATGACCCCCGTCACTATAAATAAATGATCACATTTGGCCAAAATGTTTTATAAGAAGGATGGGGTTTATCTATAGATACTTGTTAAACATTTTTACAACTAAATCGTCAGTGCTTTCATTGCTTTGTCGATTTTCATTGAATAATCAAATTAGGCTGAATTTGACAAATAATATTTAAAAATCTTAACCAATGGCCAAAATAAGCCAAACGTTATTGACATGGTCCTTGGAGGTCCCATTTCTAAACTGTATACATTGGTCTCGTGTCTTCTCAGCCAGATGATTACTAAAAATGGATTATTTTTAAAACCATAATGTCTTTGTTTTAAGATAGACATTCTTGCAATTTAAACAGTAGATACATGAATACATAATAAACATTGCTATAACACATTTTCTAGTTGTTTTTTGTTTGTTTTGTATTAGGAAATTCATAGTTTTGTCGAATATGCAAATTGAATTGATTTCGACTAAATGATTTAAAAATCTTCTTCAATTAAACCATTAACTCAAATAAAACTAGACTGTATGATGTGGTCATTGGGTGACACCAAAATGATTTCTAAAATTTCCACAGGAACTAGAAAAGCTTGATTGAATTGAACTCAAGCTACACAAATGATCATTGGATGCTTCTTTCTTCGAAAGTTGTTCGTGTGGATGTAATTCGAGTTTGCCGACACCATATGACATGGTGAAATATTAAACTACAATGTATATGATAATATGACTAAAACAATGATTCTCAGAATCTACTAACTTGATTGTACCGGTAACTAAAACAGTACATGAATAATCAGGTGAGCGATTCTGGCTCTGGTGAATCTTTAAATCTCAGTATGGATTTTAAAGATCTAAGTGATAATATGAAAAACCAAAAATACCACACTGTCAGAACAGTTTCAAAATACCACACTGTCAGAACAGTTTCAAAATCTAAAATCGTGGAAACAGAGGGAGAATCGATACCCCGAACACGCATATAGGTTATCGTTTGTTTTCTGGCTGGTATACTGGTGTCCAACACGATATCCATTCCAGATGACATTCGTGTGGCTTAACAGTAACAGGATGAGTGTCACACATGGAGCAGGAATTGCTAACCCTTCCGGGACACATGAGTTCTCCCCGGTTTGTTGTGGGTCCGTGGTGCTCGATCTTTAGTTGTCTGTGAAATATTTTGTATTTCATTGTTTGTCCTTTTGTTCTTTTTCTTTTGGTCATTGTATTATCTGTCCTTCGATTTACTGCTTCTGATTACCCTTTTGATATCTTCAAACCTTTCATGGTACTTGGACTTCAATACAAAATGGCGGGGTTTAACTAGTTTGATGCACCCAAACCTTACCTCTTAGTGAAATGAAGTGAGTGTGTTTGTAAATTTTTTCAATCTCATAGTTTTGACTAAAGGGAAAGGCTTGTCATAGAATATAGATTATGTTTAACGTCACTTTCAACAATATGTCAGCTATATATCGTGACGGACAGTATTATTGGAAGAGGAAACCTCCGAAAACCCTCAACCATTATTTACTAATAAAAGCGTAGATATTGAATTTAGTGTGCACGATTGGAATAAACTTCGTCAGGAACGTTCAATATCAAAAGATTGGGAAGTCAAATAATTTAAAAGTATTTGGGAGCAAGCAAACCAAATGGCCGAATCAGGTGAGCAAAAATCAGCTGTGGTCTGACTCACCTATGAGAAAGGAGAACCTTAGATCTATTAATAGCTACGTTATCTGGGAACTGTAAGTAGAGAGTTTGAAGATACTAAAGGGAGGTAATCAGAATCCGTACATCGAAGAAAAACAGACAATACAACAGCCAACTGAAAAACTACAAAAGGACAAAGAACGATCTACAAAACATACACATAAAACTAAAGATCGAGTAACACGAACCCCACTAAAACCTGGGGGTGAACTAAGGTACTCCGGAAGTGTAAGCAGTTGCTGCTCCACTAGTGGCAAATTTCAATGATAGATTACTAATGTTGTGGTGGATCTACACAACCTACAAGACAACACACATTTTCTCGTGCTACAAAAATTGTATTTATGAATGGGAATGTGGTATCAAATAAAACGATTCACGGTAAATTTTAGATCAAAATCACGGTAACGATAAAGTTCTCTTTCAATTTAACGCTAATGGTGCGCGAATTACAGTGTTTCTCGAATCACAACAATAATTCCAGTTCCGTATGAAAAAAGTCAGTTGTCGCTTGATGGGAAAGCGCGTTCACCCCATCATTATAATGTTATTAAATTTGACGGTTTAAAACAAATTTTTGTATCTAATGACGTTTTGCTTATAATCTTATAAAACATTTGATTCAAGACTTCAACATTTCATTTCATATCTTTCTTAACCTATTTTGTCCCTTTGGTTTTATTGCTCCCAAATACTTGTGTATCATTTGGCTTTCCGATATTTCGATATTGAGCGGGGACCTGATGAAGGTTATTCCAGAAACGTGTCGTGTGCACTAAATTTGATATCTTTATTTTCATAATTTATAAGTACGTATGGTATGCAATGTGGAAAAGTGGATTGAAGGTAATATTGACACTTCATTTAATCTTGATTGATACAGAAAGATTAATATCACTTTATTAAATAAGTTGCCAGAACATTATATTGTTGTATAAAACACATCAGTATACTCGTACCTGTTCAGCTGTTGTCAGGTCATATTTAAGATAAATTGTCGTCATGTTTTGGCAAAACATAAAAGTATAATTTTTTTCCATTTATTATACCAATATTGCCTTGTTGATCCTCCATAGAGATGCCACTGTGTCCATGTGTACTAATTTATACAATGTTTATATATTCTTTAAGAAGTGATGCCTATTTAAGAATTGAATGCAATCTTTTGTAGTTTTATTTGAGTGTGAAAGCGTTGGTCGAAGTACATTTTGCATGAAGCGCAGTAGCTCCTCATATAAAAAATGTACTTCCGTCAACGCTTTACAACCCCATAAAAGAATACTTCTATAATGTATTAAAATTTAACCCATGGTATACATAAAAACGTAGATATCTAATTTAGTGCGGCCGACACGTTTCTGGAATAACCCTAATCAGGTACGCTCAAAGCCAAAGTTTTTGAAAGCCAAATAATTTCAAAATCTTTCGGAGCAAGAAAACCAAAGGATATAAGCATTTCATTCTTTTTTTTCAGTGCCCGTACGTTGATAAGCCTCTTAAGCACAACTACAGATGTCATAACCCAATTAATATGCTTGATGAAGTAGACCAGGGTGATCATCTCAGAATAGTTAGTATTTGTATAATAAAATATGTGTTTGTTTGTTTGTGTGATGATGTTTAACGCCACTTTCAAAACAATATTTAAGTTATATCAGGGGGGGGGGGGTCAGTTTTATTTGTGGAGGAAACCGGAGGACCCGGAGAAAACCACCGACCTGTCGCAAATCCCTGACAAATTATTATCACATATTGTTGTACACCCCGGCCCCTCATAAAATATGTGATATAATAGGAGGCTAAACAATCCTTTTATAACGTTAGTACATTATTAAGACTAGATGAATATGTACATGTTTATCAATATCATTCTTATGGAGAGACAACTCACAGATTTTCGTAGAAAAGTGTTATGGAAGTAGTAGTGCATTCAAATGGGACAACCGCATCGGTGACGTAATGGTTAGCGTGTTGTAGATCGTGGTTTCGAGTCCCGGTCGGGTCAAACCAAAGACTATAAAATTGGTATTTGTTGCTTCTCCGCTAAGCACGCTACATTAAGGAGAAAGAGCAAAGACTGGTTGGTCTGAATCAGCATAATGTGTCCGAGTGGTGCGACATGTCTATCCACGGACTGTTGTTTCAGTGAGCTAGCACTAAAAAAATCCAACTCAGCGTGTTGATCTAGTATAAAGCGGACCTCATCATCATCTCATTGAAAATTAACTTGCTCTCGCCATGATATAGCTGAAAAATTGCTGAATTGGCGCTAAACAACAATCACTCACTCACTCAAATGGGAACAAATGGTGCACCACTACGTACCTATAGACTTTTTGTTATCTTGTGAGATTTATTTATTTCATAACTCTTCAGAGATGAAACAAAAAAACCTTTTATTTCATGCTTTGTAATATAGATACACACATATATACGATCACTTACTAGACTCGTAATATAGCCCAGTATAGAATAGAATAGTTTTATTAAATCAATCAAGAAGCCCGTGAGAGCACAGAATTACAGACATTTGCATTTTACACTTACAATGATTTTGATGATTAGTAACATATATGACATATATAAAAAAAAATAAAAACAAGTATAGATGATCGACACTGCAGGGGAAAAACCACCCATAGGCAGAACAAACTATGGCCGTTTATAAAAAAAAATGATGGCGCTCCCGATAACGCTAATTTTTAGAGAAATGTGTTTCGCGAAGATATAGTTTCCTAATGTTCCCATGTATCAGAGGTAAATATAGTGAATCAATGGGTGGTTGTAACATAACGCCAAGTGAGTATTTGTTCACCTTCATGTTAAGAACAAGTTTCTTTTTTATGAGATGATGATGTTGATTATCCGTATAGTCTTTGGTTTGGCCCGAACGATGGCGAACCACGATCTATGCTCACTCAAGACGAATAAGCTAACGGTTACACCACAGATCGTCTAAAAGCAAATATAAAGATATTATTAGAGATGACTATCATAAAGATGACAATAAACACTACAAATTGACAGAAATATGAACTTTTTATTGCAGCTGTTTTTATTTCTAAAAATCTCCCAAATCAAATATGCCTACATTCAAACCAGCTTTTGTAGTGACCACCTCTATTAAGCTATAACTTGTACTATGCTTCCTTAATTTTAACTTCCATTCACAGTACATTTTATTTTCATTAAACCTGAATTTAGTGACCACCTCTCTTATATGACCTTATTTAAATGAACCCTTGGGAGGTCACATAGGACATATTTGATTGTATGTGTATTGATATTTTCTTTTATAAAGTCTCTATTCTAATTCACTACAGTATTTCATTGATTGAGTATCTTACTTTTCTTTTCTTTTGTTGATAGCTTTGCTAAAAACCATACCTTTTCTGATATTTATACAATGACGTTCATTTTATAGGATTGTTCGTGTCCAGAAGGGTCAACATGCACTGAACGTGGTGGACTATCACTTACCAAAATATATAATTGTTCAACGTGTATACCAGAGACTTTACTGACCAGTGGATTATATCTAGGAGATAGAGATAGTGAGGGAAATGGTCAAAAGCTAACTAAATGTGAAGATCTCTAGCTTAAAACTCGTATTGTGTTTTTTGTTGCTTATTTTAACTCACTCTATTCTAGTACAGCCAAATCTGTATATAAAGGCCACTCAATGGGACTGAAAAGTGACCTTTATATACAGGTTAAAATTATATGTACTATTCATTAATGGGGAAAATGAGACTGTCCTTTATAGGCAGTGATTTGTTATATAAAGGTGCCCTTTAATGCAGATTTGACTGTAGTTGAATATGTGCATGAAAAAGACTTATGTATTCTCAATTACAATACGATTCAAAAGTAGGAAATATAAGGAAAATGAAGGGACGTACAATCTTAAGCTTTAAAACAAGCCAAAGTAAATGAACAACGCTTTATGATTGTTTTAATCTTCAGATCTCTGATATGAATATCATACTTGTTATCTTAAATAATTCATGAATGATACGACTTACTGAATTTATCGAGTAAAATATTAGCAAAATATTAAGACATTTCAACATTTTCTCAAGATTGAATATGGAAGTCAATAAGATACATTCCCCATTTTATTCCTGAAAATACACAACAGTTCTTTTTATTGTTGTTCCTCATTTTACAACCACAGCACGATCTCGGTAGTTTTACCTACTTGTATATGTTTCTTTATCTCGGTAGTTTTACCTACTTGTATATGTTTCTTTATCTCGGTAGTTTTACCTACTTGTATATGTTTCTTTATCTCTGTAGTTTTACCTACTTGTATATGTTTCTTTATCTCGGTAGTTTTACCTATTTGTATATGTTTCTTTATCTCGGTAGTTTTACCTACTTGTATATGTTTCTTTATCTCGGTAGTTTTACCTACTTGTATATGTTTCTTTATCTCGGTAGTTTTACCTACTTGTATATGTTTCTTTATCTCGGTAGTTTTACCTACTTGTATATGTTTCTTTATCTCGGTAGTTTTACCTACTTGTATATGTTTCTTTATCTCGGTAGTTTTACCTACTTGTATATGTTTCTTTATCTCGGTAGTTTTACCTACTTGTATATGTTTCTTTATCTCGGTAGTTTTACCTACTTGTATATGTTTCTTTATCTCGGTAGTTTTACCTACTTGTATATGTTTCTTTATCTCGGTAGTTTTACCTACTTGTATATGTTTCTTTATCTCGGTAGTTTTACCTACTTGTATATGTTTCTTTATCTCGGTAGTTTTACCTACTTGTATATGTTTCTTTATCTCGGTAGTTTTACCTACTTGTATATGTTTCTTTATCTCGGTAGTTTTATCTATTTGTATATGTTTCTTTATCTCGGTAGTTTTACCTACTTGTATATGTTTCTTTATCTCGGTAGTTTTACCTACTTGTATATGTTTCTTTATCTCGGTAGTTTTACCTACTTGTATATGTTTCTTTATCTCGGTAGTTTTACCTACTTGTATATGTTTCTTTATCTCGGTAGTTTTACCTACTTGTATATGTTTCTTTATCTCGATAGTTTTACTACTTGTATATGTTTCTTTATCTTGGTAGTTTTACCTACTTGTATATGTTTCTTTATCTTGGTAGTTTTACCTACTTGTATATGTTTCTTTATCTCGGTAGTTTTACCTACTTGTATATGTTTCTTTATCTCGGTAGTTTTACCTACTTGTATATGTTTCTTTATCTCGGTAGTTTTACCTACTTGTATATGTTTCTTTATCTCGGTAGTTTTACCTATTTGTATATGTTTCTTTATCTCGGTAGTTTTACCTACTTGTATATGTTTCTTTATCTCTGTAGTTTTACCTACTTGTATATGTTTCTTTATCTCGGTAGTTTTACCTACTTGTATATGTTTCTTTATCTCGGTAGTTTTACCTACTTGTATATGTTTCTTTATCTCGGTAGTTTTACCTACTTGTATATGTTTCTTTATCTCGGTAGTTTTACCTACTTGTATATGTTTCTTTATCTCGGTAGTTTTACCTATTTGTATATGTTTCTTTATCTCGGTAGTTTTACCTATTTGTATATGTTTCTTTATCTCGGTAGTTTTACCTACTTGTATATGTTTCTTTATCTCGGTAGTTTTACCTACTTGTATATGTTTCTTTATCTCGGTAGTTTTACCTACTTGTATATGTTTCTTTATCTCGGTAGTTTTACCTACTTGTATATGTTTCTTTATCTCTGTAGTTTTACCTACTTGTATATGTTTCTTTATCTTGGTAGTTTTACCTACTTGTATATGTTTCTTTATCTCGGTAGTTTTACCTACTTGTATATGTTTCTTTATCTCGGTAGTTTTACCTACTTGTATATGTTTCTTTATCTCGGTAGTTTTACCTACTTGTATATGTTTCTTTATCTCGGTAGTTTTACCTACTTGTATATGTTTCTTTATCTCGGTAGTTTTACCTACTTGTATATGTTTCTTTATCTCGGTAGTTTTACCTACTTGTATATGTTTCTTTATCTCGGTAGTTTTACCTACTTGTATATGTTTCTTTATCTTGGTAGTTTTACCTACTTGTATATGTTTCTTTATCTCGGTAGTTTTACCTATTTGTATATGTTTCTTTATCTCGGTAGTTTTACCTACTTGTATATGTTTCTTTATCTTGGTAGTTTTACCTACTTGTATATGTTTCTTTATCTCTGTAGTTTTACCTATTTGTATATGTTTCTTTATCTCGGTAGTTTTACCTACTTGTATATGTTTCTTTATCTCGGTAGTTTTACCTACTTGTATATGTTTCTTTATCTCGGTAGTTTTACCTACTTGTATATGTTTCTTTATCTCGGTAGTTTTACCTACTTGTATATGTTTCTTTATCTCGGTAGTTTTACCTACTTGTATATGTTTCTTTATCTCGGTAGTTTTACCTACTTGTATATGTTTCTTTATCTCGGTAGTTTTACCTACTTGTATATGTTTCTTTATCTCGGTAGTTTTACCTACTTGTATATGTTTCTTTATCTCGGTAGTTTTACCTACTTGTATATGTTTCTTTATCTCGGTAGTTTTACCTACTTGTATATGTTTCTTTATCTCGATAGTTTTACTACTTGTATATGTTTCTTTATCTTGGTAGTTTTACCTACTTGTATATGTTTCTTTATCTCGGTAGTTTTACCTACTTGTATATGTTTCTTTATCTCGGTAGTTTTACCTACTTGTATATGTTTCTTTATCTCGGTAGTTTTACCTACTTGTATATGTTTCTTTATCTCGGTAGTTTTACCTACTTGTATATGTTTCTTTATCTCGGTAGTTTTACCTACTTGTATATGTTTCTTTATCTCGGTAGTTTTACCTACTTGTATATGTTTCTTTATCTTGGTAGTTTTACCTACCTGTATATGTTTCTTTATCTCGGTAGTTTTACCTACTTGTATATGTTTCTTTATCTCGGTAGTTTTACCTACATGTATATGTTTCTTTATCTCGGTAGTTTTACCTACTTGTATATGTTTCTTTATCTCGGTAGTTTTACCTACATGTATATGTTTCTTTATCTCGGTAGTTTTACCTACATGTATATGTTTCTTTATCTCGGTAGTTTTACCTACTTGTATATGTTTCTTTATCTCGGTAGTTTTACCTACTTGTATATGTTTCTTTATCTCGGTAGTTTTACCTATTTGTATATGTTTCTTTATCTCGGTAGTTTTACCTATTTGTATATGTTTCTTTATCTCGGTAGTTTTACCTACTTGTATATGTTTCTTTATCTCGGTAGTTTTACCTGCTTGTATATGTTTCTTTATCTTGGTAGTTTTACCTACTTGTATATGTTTCTTTATCTCGGTAGTTTTACCTACTTGTATATGTTTCTTTATCTCGGTAGTTTTACCTATTTGTATATGTTTCTTTATCTCGGCAGTTTTACCTACTTGTATATGTTTCTTTATCTCGGTAGTTTTACCTACATGTATATGTTTCTTTATCTCGGTAGTTTTACCTACATGTATATGTTTCTTTATCTCGGTAGTTTTACCTACTTGTATATGTTTCTTTATCTCGGTAGTTTTACCTACTTGTATATGTTTCTTTATCTTGGTAGTTTTACCTACTTGTATATGTTTCTTTATCTCGGTAGTTTTACCTACTTGTATATGTTTCTTTATCTCGGTAGTTTTACCTACTTGTATATGTTTCTTTATCTCGGTAGTTTTACCTACTTGTATATGTTTCTTTATCTCGGTAGTTTTACCTACTTGTATATGATTCTTTATCTCGGTAGTTTTACCTACTTGTATATGGTTCTTTATCTCGGTAGTTTTACCTACTTGTATATGTTTCTTTATCTCGGTAGTTTTACCTATTTGTATATGTTTCTTTATCTCGGTAGTTTTACCTACTTGTATATGTTTCTTTATCTCGGTAGTTTTACCTACTTGTATATGTTTCTTTATCTCGGTAGTTTTACCTACTTGTATATGTTTCTTTATCTCGGTAGTTTTACCTACTTGTATATGTTTCTTTATCTCGGTAGTTTTACCTATTTGTATATGTTTCTTTATCTCGGTAGTTTTACCTACTTGTATATGTTTCTTTATCTCGGTAGTTTTACCTACTTGTATATGTTTCTTTATCTCGGTAGTTTTACCTACTTGTATATGTTTCTTTATCTCGGTAGTTTTACCTACTTGTATATGTTTCTTTATCTCGGTAGTTTTACCTACTTGTATATGTTTCTTTATCTCGGTAGTTTTACCTACTTGTATATGTTTCTTTATCTCTGTAGTTTTACCTACTTGTATATGTTTCTTTATCTCGGTAGTTTTACCTACTTGTATATGTTTCTTTATCTCGGTAGTTTTACCTACTTGTATATGTTTCTTTATCTCGGTAGTTTTACCTATTTGTATATGTTTCTTTATCTCGGTAGTTTTACCTACTTGTATATGTTTCTTTATCTCGGTAGTTTTACCTACTTGTATATGTTTCTTTATCTCGGTAGTTTTACCTACTTGTATATGTTTCTTTATCTCGGTAGTTTTACCTACTTGTATATGTTTCTTTATCTCGGTAGTTTTACCTATTTGTATATGTTTCTTTATCTCGGTAGTTTTACCTACTTGTATATGTTTCTTTATCTCGGTAGTTTTACCTACTTGTATATGTTTCTTTATCTCGGTAGTTTTACCTACTTGTATATGTTTCTTTATCTCGGTAGTTTTACCTACTTGTATATGTTTCTTTATCTTGGTAGTTTTACCTACTTGTATATGTTTCTTTATCTCGGTAGTTTTACCTACTTGTATATGTTTCTTTATCTCGGTAGTTTTACCTACTTGTATATGTTTCTTTATCTCGGTAGTTTTACCTATTTGTATATGTTTCTTTATCTCGGTAGTTTTATCTACTTGTATATGTTTCTTTATCTCGGTAGTTTTACCTACTTGTATATGTTTCTTTATCTCGGTAGTTTTACCTACTTGTATATGTTTCTTTATCTCGGTAGTTTTACCTACTTGTATATGTTTCTTTATCTCGGTAGTTTTACCTACTTGTATATGTTTCTTTATCTCGGTAGTTTTACCTACTTGTATATGTTTCTTTATCTCGGTAGTTTTACCTATTTGTATATGTTTCTTTATCTCGGTAGTTTTACCTACTTGTATATGTTTCTTTATCTCGGTAGTTTTACCTACTTGTATATGTTTCTTTATCTCGGTAGTTTTACCTACTTGTATATGTTTCTTTATCTCGGTAGTTTTACCTACTTTGTATATGTTTCTTTATCTCGGTAGTTTTACCTATTTGTATATGTTTCTTTATCTCGGTAGTTTTACCTACTTGTATATGTTTCTTTATCTCGGTAGTTTTACCTACTTGTATATGTTTCTTTATCTCGGTAGTTTTACCTACTTGTATATGTTTCTTTATCTCGGTAGTTTTACCTACTTGTATATGTTTCTTTATCTCGGTAGTTTTACCTACTTGTATATGTTTCTTTATCTCGGTAGTTTTACCTACTTGTATATGTTTCTTTATCTCGGTAGTTTTACCTACTTGTATATGTTTCTTTATCTCGGTAGTTTTACCTATTTGTATATGTTTCTTTATCTCGGTAGTTTTACCTACTTGTATATGTTTCTTTATCTTGGTAGTTTTACCTATTTGTGTATGTTTCTTTATCTCGGTAGTTTTACCTATTTGTATATGTTTCTTTATCTCGGTAGTTTTACCTACTTGTATATGTTTCTTTATCTCGGTAGTTTTACCTACTTGTATATGTTTCTTTATCTCGGTAGTTTTACCTACTTGTATATGTTTCTTTATCTCGGTAGTTTTACCTACTTGTATATGTTTCTTTATCTCGGTAGTTTTACCTACTTGTATATGTTTCTTTATCTCGGTAGTTTTACCTATTTGTATATGTTTCTTTATCTCGGTAGTTTTACCTACTTGTATATGTTTCTTTATCTCGGTAGTTTTACCACTTTGTATATGTTTCTTTATCTCGGTAGTTTTACCTATTTGTATATGTTTCTTTATCTCGGTAGTTTTACCTACTTGTATATGTTTCTTTATCTCGGTAGTTTTACCTATTTGTATATGTTTCTTTATCTCGGTAGTTTTACCTACTTGTATATGTTTCTTTATCTCGGTAGTTTTACCTACTTGTATATGTTTCTTTATCTCGGTAGTTTTACCTACTTGTATATGTTTCTTTATCTCGGTAGTTTTACCTACTTGTATATGTTTCTTTATCTCGGTAGTTTTACCTACTTGTATATGTTTCTTTATCTTGGTAGTTTTACCTACTTGTATATGTTTCTTTATCTCGGTAGTTTTACCTACTTGTATATGTTTCTTTATCTCGGTAGTTTTACCTACTTGTATATGTTTCTTTATCTTGGTAGTTTTACCTACTTGTATATGTTTCTTTATCTCGGTAGTTTTACCTATTTGTATATGTTTCTTTATCTCGGTAGTTTTACCTACTTGTATATGTTTCTTTATCTCGGTAGTTTTACCTACTTGTATATGTTTCTTTATCTCGGTAGTTTTACCTATTTGTATATGTTTCTTTATCTCGGTAGTTTTACCTACTTGTATATGTTTCTTTATCTCGGTAGTTTTACCACTTTGTATATGTTTCTTTATCTCGGTAGTTTTACCTATTTGTATATGTTTCTTTATCTCGGTAGTTTTACCTACTTGTATATGTTTCTTTATCTCGGTAGTTTTACCTATTTGTATATGTTTCTTTATCTCGGTAGTTTTACCTACTTGTATATGTTTCTTTATCTCGGTAGTTTTACCTACTTGTATATGTTTCTTTATCTCGGTAGTTTTACCTACTTGTATATGTTTCTTTATCTCGGTAGTTTTACCTACTTGTATATGTTTCTTTATCTCGGTAGTTTTACCTACTTGTATATGTTTCTTTATCTTGGTAGTTTTACCTACTTGTATATGTTTCTTTATCTCGGTAGTTTTACCTACTTGTATATGTTTCTTTATCTCGGTAGTTTTACCTACTTGTATATGTTTCTTTATCTTGGTAGTTTTACCTACTTGTATATGTTTCTTTATCTCGGTAGTTTTACCTACTTGTATATGTTTCTTTATCTCGGTAGTTTTACCTATTTGTATATGTTTCTTTATCTCGGTAGTTTTACCTATTTGTATATGTTTCTTTATCTCGGTAGTTTTACCTACTTGTATATGTTTCTTTATCTCGGTAGTTTTACCTACTTGTATATGTTTCTTTATCTTGGTAGTTTTACCTATTTGTATATGTTTCTTTATCTCGGTAGTTTTACCTATTTGTATATGTTTCTTTATCTCGGTAGTTTTACCTACTTGTATATGTTTCTTTATCTCTGTAGTTTTACCTACTTGTATATGTTTCTTTATCTCGGTAGTTTTACCTATTTGTATATGTTTCTTTATCTCTGTAGTTTTACCTACTTGTATATGTTTCTTTATCTCGGTAGTTTTACCTACTTGTATATGTTTCTTTATCTCGGTAGTTTTACCTACTTGTATATGTTTCTTTATCTCGGTAGTTTTACCACTTTGTATATGTTTCTTTATCTCGGTAGTTTTACCTACTTGTATATGTTTCTTTATCTCGGTAGTTTTACCTACTTGTATATGTTTCTTTATCTCGGTAGTTTTACCTACTTGTATATGTTTCTTTATCTCGGTAGTTTTACCTACTTGTATATGTTTCTTTATCTCGGTAGTTTTACCTACTTGTATATGTTTCTTTATCTCGGTAGTTTTACCTACTTGTATATGTTTCTTTATCTCGGTAGTTTTACCTACTTGTATATGTTTCTTTATCTCGGTAGTTTTACCTACCTATATATGTTTCTTTATCTCGGTAGTTTTACCTACTTGTATATGTTTCTTTATCTCGGTAGTTTTACCTACTTGTATATGTTTCTTTATCTTGGTAGTTTTACCTACTTGTATATGTTTCTTTATCTCGGTAGTTTTACCTACTTGTATATGTTTCTTTATCTCGGTAGTTTTACCTACTTGTATATGTTTCTTTATCTCTGTAGTTTTACCTACTTGTATATGTTTCTTTTCATCGGTCAACCGCATCGGTGACGTAATGGTTAGCGTGCTTGCTTCTAGTGTGGTAGATCGTGGGTTCGAGCCCCGGTCGGGTCAAACCAAAGACAGACTATACATTTGTTGCTTCTCCGCTAAGCACGCAGCATTAAGGAGAAAGAGCAAGGGCTGGTTGGCTCGGAATCAAAATAATGTGTTCGAGTGAAGCGACATGTCTAACCGCGGACTTCAGTGAGCTATCGCTATGAAAATCCAACTCAGCGTGTTGGTCTAGAACAAAGCGGACCTCATCATCATCTCATTGAAAATTAACTTGTTCTCGCCATGATATAGCTGAACAATTGTTGAGTTGGCGCTAAACAAAAATCACTCAGTATTTCTTGCTGGGTAGATACAACATATTACGATTGACAACACAGCACATCACTTACACTCTATTACATATAATTGGTATTAGCATTAAATTTAAATGCCATCAAAACAGACCAACCAGCAGGACAAAACTGGTCTATTGTAAGTTGACAAAATACTTATATGATAAATTAAATACTATTGTTGACAGTATAAACAACCACGAACAAAGTTAACCATCTAAGCAAAACATGTGAGAAAACCACCGACCTGTCGCAAGTCACTGACAAACTTTATCACATAACGCTATACACCTCGCCCTGATCGAAATTCGAACCCATAACATCAGTTGTGATAGGCACTGATTGCATAGGCTTTGATGTCAAAGTATTGCAGATGGTACAGAGAGCCAATCACGCTCGGGGATAATTCATTGACGGATATCAGGGAAGATTACCATTTTCCATAAAAGATAAAGATCATGTGATAACAAGAGTTTGAAGATACGAAAGGGGTAATCAGAATCCGTATATCGAAGAAGGACAGACAACACAATGGCCAAAAGAAAAAGTACAAAAGGACAAACAACGATCTACAAAACATACACATAAAACTAAAGATCGAGTAACACGAACCCCACTAAAAACCCGGGGTGAACTCAGGTGCCCCGGGAGGGTAGAAGTCCTGATAATAAATGCAACAAAATACTCTCTTGTTCAACCAGACTCGTGCATGATCTACAATACAGACTTTGATTTCGAACTATTAATGAGGCCGGTAAGTACAGAAAGTCGCAACTGAACATGTTTTAGCGCAGCAAACATTAAACAGAACATGGTACAGGTTGTAAGCACGAACAAAACTTACCATGGCATGCCTAAGTTCTCAGCTGCATGAGAGGTCAACATATTTTTTATTCTCGCACAAAATAGTAACTTAGATACTGCATACTATCCAGGAAAGAAGAGCGAGTACGGTTGGTTGGTTTATGGTGTTGAACACCACTTTCAACAATATTCCAGTTATATCGTGGTGGTCAGTTTTATTGGATGAGGAAACTGGAGTATCCGGAGAAAACCACAGACCTGCGGCAAGTCACTGACAAACTTTATCACATAATGGGGTATCGAGTACACCTCGCCTGAGCGGGGTTCGAACTCACAACGTTAGTGGTGATAGGCACTGATTGCATAGTTAGCTGTAAATCTAACTACAATACGATGACGACCACGATGGCCCCGTGACGACAATGACATGTAAATTATTGATGGTAGATTTCTTAATTTTATTACATTATTATGAAGTTGTAGTATAGATCGGCAGTGCCTCGTAGACAGTAAGGGTCGTCGTGGTCGTGATCGTATGGTAGTTGGATATATAACTACATGCAAAACAATCAGTGCCCATCATCTCTAAAGATGTGAGTTCGAACCCCGTTCATGAAGAGGTGTACACGATACAACATTATGTGATGAAGTTTGTCAATGACTTACGACAGGTCGGTGGTTTTCTCCGGGTACTCCGATTTCCTCAACCAATAGAACTGACCGCCACGATATATAACTGATATATTGTTGAAACTAGTATTAAATATCATAAACCAAACCGTAGACAGTAAACGTCATACACATCCAATATTTTTGTACTCAATTTACCACTACAAAGTATGAAATAATTGTTCACTATCTTTTCTAAATTTCGAAACCATCAATTAACAGCATGTTGCGAGTGGTTCATTACTCTTTACAAGGCAAATAAGTTCAGTCTTATACATTATATCGTCTTGTATATGTAAACAAGCAAACTTTTAAATAAGGACACAGGGCAAGCGTCATGCATAGCATAAATTATCACATATTTTGTTGCAATATGTTCGTTTTTGCATATCCAATAATAGCTAGAAGTCAGTGTTGGTTATTTGCCCTCAGGGAAAATATCCGTATTTGTCCTCAAACTGTCGGGAATGATATGGGAGTCTCGGGCTGATACCAGGGCTGATTTTGAAAATGTCATGTAATAATCTCTTAATATGCATTTATACCGACTGCTATCTACTCTGGTTTCCGATATCATAACAATGAATACGACAGAGCTGATAACCCTTTATAATGAGATAAAAACAAGGGCAACGCAAAGCGTGGCGTATCCCCTCGCCTACAAATTTGACCCTGTGACCTTGACCTTTGACCTATGACCTTGAAAATCAATATGGTTTCAGACTCACAAGGATGTTACGGAAGGACGGACGGAAGGACGGTAACGTTACTATATCCCATCGCAACTTCGTTGGTGAGGGGATAACAAAACAAGAAGCTAAATTCGTTCTATGGTTATATTATATTGTGTCGTGGTGGTCAGTTTTATTAGTGGAGGAAACAGGGGGACCCGGAGAAAACCACCGACCTGTCGTAAGTCACTGACAACTTTATCACATAATGTTGTACACTTCGCCCTGGGCGGGATTCGAACCCACAACATCAATGATGATAGGCACCGATTGCATAGGTAGTTGTAAATCCAACTACCAAACTATCACAGCCAGACGGCCGCTAAATTCGTTGTATATTTATTGTAAAAAACCAACTTTATTTCGATTGATTCTTTGATTGATTGGTGTATAACGCCAGTTTTAGCAATATTTCAGCTATATCATGGCATACTATTTACTATAATAATATAACAAAGGTTCCGAAAAAATCATTATTATGATTACAAAAACAGCTACATATATAATCATGATAATTTATAGATTAATGCATGGCCTTTTTCATATTTCCCTTGTGATCAGCTCGAGACCTTGATATCGGCCCCGAGGGACGATATCAGTCGAGGGCTGATGACAAGGCAATATGAAAAAGGCCATGTATTAATCTATTTATCACATATTTTGCCAGGGCAGATAACATGTTATTGCCCTTCACAAGAGGGCAGATAACATGTAATTGCCCTCGTAAAATGTTATTGCCCCGGAGGCAAATAACACGCCGCAAATTATGCTTTTAATACACATGCAAATTCGGCGTTATTTCAATAAAATGTGATAATGCCAGTTATATTTTAATAATGTAAAATTAATTTCTTTTAAAACTCATATTGATAATATAGCAATGCTACTCAAAATTAATTGATATTTATAGGGTAGGGGTAATCCCATTCCACAATAAGCTCCTTTGTGTAGTATTAGTTAATATCACTTCATTCATGGTTTATAATTAAATACATGTATTGATTATTGGATGTAGATCCCATTTGTCTTTTCCTATTTCAATACTACGTGTTTGATCGCTATAAATATACCGTGCCGCCGTGTATCAGTGATAATATCCACATACATGCATTCGTTACTTACATTATCAACAAACTGACCACTTCTTTGTACATGTCTATAAATAATACTGACATATATAATCAACACCGTGACGTACATACAGCATGTCCGGCTGACATTTGAAATTATTAATAATTTTACCACTTGTATGACTGACCACAACATTGGCACGCATGAATGATTGAAGAAAAGTGACCTTTGTTTGAAAACAACATGGAGGATATTGACAATAATTCAGACGATCAAGATTTAAATGATGATAAAAATGCCCACAATCCTCTTACAGGTAAATACATTAGATTTAGACTATAACATTTCTGTAAAATATGTATGTATGTAAACAAATCGATCGATTGATCCACGGCAACGAAAATAAAACTGATAAGTGGTGTGTTAATTTAGATTACTTAGGGTATCCCATTAGGTGTGAAGTACACAATTTAAATACATGTCTCATGTCAACTTTCATAATGTATATCCTATTTAGAAACACGTGATTTTGGTTCAAAGATGGCTTCTGTATGATTAGATGAAATGCATTTGACCATAACTGGTTGCAGCTTTTAGCATGTAATGATGTAACGTTAAATAACGTTATTACGTAATTCCGGTTTTAACCAGAGCTGCTGATGGTCTATAAATTATCGATAGTGTCCTCGTGATACACGTGGTCGTCATTGTTGCGATGGCAATACGATATAATAAATTTAGAACTTACTACGGATACAGATCTAGACTTTTCGAAAGAGGGAGTTACATTTTGGCTCAAAAAGGGAAGCGTTTGGACCAACATTTTTGACCTAATTCCCAAAAAGCAAATATTTTGTAAAAAGAACCCCCATCCCCACCTCCACCCCACCCCTTCCGTGGATCCGTTTATGACATTCCGAGCGTGAGAATATATAAGTATGCTTAGAATTAGTGAACATTTATTCATGAGACTTTAAAATTGTTGGTCATGCATATTAACAATATTGATTGAATAAATGAATGTTGTTTAACCTCAAGTGAGCAGTATATCAGCTATATCCATGAGGGGAACCAATTTACAAATAACATATCTTGTAGGTAAAAACACTACCTCATCGGTGGTGGTCACCTCTAGTGCGGTAGATCATGGGTATGAATCTGGATAATGTGTCCGAATGGGGCGACATGTCTTCTCGCGGACCGTTGTTTCGGTAAGCTAGCACCATAACATATCAAGCGTGTTGGTCTGGTAAAAATCGTAACCAGTGATTGTATTTTGTATATTTATTCCTACTGTTACACGGTAAACTGAACCTTATTTCATTTGACTGAACAGTAGACAACTAAACAAATATATGTTTAATATATTGTATTACATTTCTATGTTAGAGGAAATCCCAGTAAAAACCGACCAATGTACACAAAAAGTTGGTATTAACGTATGTAAGTATGTAAGCATGTCTTCATTTGTTAGACGGTACAATAATACATATACAATAAAATACTAAAATGTTAATTACTATGCTGCAAATTGTGAACGTTTTTTGTTGTTGTTGTTATTGTGGAGTTGGCCTTGAGTTCAACTTTGTCCTGAAAATTTGTGTATTTGTACTGATTGATCTCGAAAATATATTGATTTGATTTTTTGATTGATTGATTGATTGATTGATTGATTGATTGATTGATTGATTGAACAACGCCAACCTACTAAATAAAAGGAGAGTGGTTATGAACCTACGACCCCCCACCCTCACTGTAAGAGGGGTCGTACCTTAGCGGTGAAACTATGGCCTATTTCTATATCCCGTGGAATTTGATAAGGAGATGTGAACATGGAAAAGAATAATTTCAAGATATTTGTAGACATCTGCATTTGGATATTATGAAGTGTCATTGTGATAAATGTCATTGAGACAATTTCCCAAGTGACAAATTTCATTGTACTAATTATTATATAGAAAGTATATAAATAATATAAAAATGCAATTATTCATATTATCATAATCCTGGAAAATCAGCCGTGTTTTTAAACCATACCGAAATTCTTCAAGTTTGAGTGTTACACAGATCATTTCAAGTTGCCCGTCATTTGCGGTCAAAACGAGAGTGTAGATAAAAAAAAAATATGTTACGAGGAATGTTATTTATTGCTTTACTGTGAAGTGCATGTACAATGTATTTGAAGTTTTTTTGTACCATCTAAACTGTCGACCAACTTATCTTTCTTTAGATAAACTCCCGTCTGTGGACGAAGTATTGGTGTTTACTGTCGACGAAAACAAAATAACTTGTTTCATTACTATAACATTACACGTACATGTAGCTGTTTAATCCAATTAATCTGTTTATGCACTTTGTATATACGTGATATGACATTAATTTACACTGTGTTGCACGGATACAGAGAGTGGAATGTCTTCGCTTGTGTTTTTATGTATTAATTGACCTTTTGTTTTGAAGAGTTACACCATGTAAAAGTTGTTACATGTCATGGTTGACGTCTTATCTCGACAAAATTGTATTATTATCAAATAGTTTGTCATTTAATATACAGATTTGTGTCTAATGTTGAGGTTAATAACAAGCATCTTAAACATTTTGTACAACGGTGTAACATGTTTTGCACATATACTGAGTAACAGGATACACAACAATACACCACCTTTTTACAAACTACGACGAGTTCATATGGTACCAGCTTTTATATTCCTTTATTAAGCTATACACAAACTGGAAATAGGAGCTAAATGATACGATACACATTTGTTCGTAGTTTGAAAACAATGGTTAGATTAGATTAGATTAAGCACATTTTATTGCTAAACATTTTAACAATTGGATTGGACACAAGGTGTACTAACTTGCAGAGGTCCTCCTCACAAAAAAAAATATATCCTGTCCACGAGTACATGTATATAATACTGCATTGATTTCGTCGTTGATACTGGTTGTGTCAACTTATATAGATAAATATAGTGTCGGCAACTTGGTAATACTAAGGAATGGATTACTAATAACTAGTACAATAAATAACAATGATATATAATTATTTTTTTTAACAATTACATCATTCACAAGGGGATAGGACGAATCCATAACGGCAAAATCGGGTGAATTAGATGAACTTTCTTTCGTTTAAGCATTTCTTATTCAAACACAAGTGGCGGTTACCTCGCATAGCAATTTATTTTGAGATATATGCTTGCCACGCATGCACAATCATGCGTTTTCGACTCAAGATAATTTCGATAAGACCATTGACAATTCTCAAATTAACCCCACCCCAAACAAAACAAACACCCATCACACACACACACATCTAAGAAAGTTTTTTTCATTGGGAAAGTGGTCTATGTTCATAACCAACCCTCCGATTTTGTTTTATTTCTGAGATTGATTGATTCATGTCTAACGTTGGCGTTAAACAACAATCAATTAATCAATGTAAGAAACAAAGCAAAATCGGAGGGGTGATTATGAACACAGACCATTTTTCCAATGAAAAAAACATTGTCTAACAAGTATACAGTGTTCATGAAAATTCATTATGTTATACTAACTCTTAAACTTCAATAGTCATTTCAAATTAAGATAATTATGCAAAATGACACATTTAATAACACGACCAGACTCATAATGTACTTCTATTGGGGAAAAATTGTTCGTGTAATTGAAATTCGTATAATTTATAATTATCATTTGCTATAATGTAAAAAAAAATATGTTAATTTTAAGACTTGTGCTACTACAACAATAATAAAGAAGCTTTTAGGACCATTCATAATACTTCTATAGTGGAAAAGACTGTTTTATGTTGTTGTAAACGTTATATATTGTAATCTCACGGGGGTCTATAATAGGAGACCCTGTAAGTTTGGACACAGAATGAGATCATTAAAAATAGTCGTATAGCAATTACAAGTTATATTTGATTCTATTTATTTGCTAGCGCCGACAGATTGTGAAACAAAAAATAAAGAAAAGAAGACGATGAAAATAAGAATGAAAGATTTGATTGGAAAGATGAAGAGTACTGAAAGTCAATATAGTGAATATGACACGGAAACTAATAATGTTTTGGACATGTTGAGGATTCATTTTGGAGATCCTTATTCTCGTTGTTGGAGAGAGAAAAACCCTGTTAGAAAAGTACCAATTAAAATGATGCTTCTTTTGCTTAAATTAGCAATGGTGACAACTCAGGTAGTAAATACTTACAATTAGACAGTCTTTCTTTGTTGAAAATATAGATAATCAATGGGGGTTATGGTGTTTGATGCCACTTACAACAATATTTCAGTTATATTGTGGCAGTCAGTTTTATGGGTGGAGGAAACCAGAGTACCAGAGAAAACCACCGACCTGCTACAAGTCACTGACAAACTTTATTACATAATGGAGTATGGAGTACATCTCGCCTGAGCGGGATTCGAACTCACAACGTTAGTGGTGATAGGCACTAATTGCATAGTAGGTAGTTATATATCCAACTACCATACGATCACCACCACAACGTCCCCTCTATATATAGATGATCAAGTCTATCTTACAGCTAAATACATGCATATGCTTTACACTGTTGTCAACCGCCTCTGTGTTACAATGTTTAGCGTGCTCGTTTCGAGTGCGGTAGGTCATGTGCTCGATCCCAGGTTGGGTCAAGCCAAAGACTATTAATTTGGTATCTGCTGCTTCTTAGCCTAGCACAGTTTTAATGAGAACGAGCAAAGATAGGTTATTATCTCTGTGTCAGGAGAATCTGTCAGCAATTGCCCTTCTTTCACACTCCGTATTGTTAGTAGATAATTTACTTTCGTGTTAGCGAATCTATTCACGGAAAGAAAGTAAAAACGGATATCCACAACAATTCTATGTTGAGCAACGTCACGCTATTCATACGCAACATGAAAATATGTTATATTGATAACACAAAAATATGAAGTCTGTAGAATTTTATTCTACCAGTTATGCAAATTCAGTTATGTTCTACATGTATTTTAAGTTTTTAAATTGTTAGATATCACAAGAATTATATTTGCCATTTCAATATTGAATGGCATGTGACGTAGTTGATATACAACAAAGATGAATTCTTTACTGTTTTGCAGATAAATATTTATATTTTCTGGTAGATTACTTATTTTACGGTATTACATTGTTCTATACCGATCTTTCCTCCGAGACCTTAATTGACAGTTAAAATCCCAATGACCTACATAAATATCATTCTCTTATTAGGGTGGTTGTGGATAGTAAACAAAACTAATCAAACAAGTGCCTGTGGATAAAAAAATACAAATATGTATGATTAAAATGGCCAGATGGTGACAAGTTAATATTAATTCATATCGTTGTGCAAAACAGAAATATAATAAAAATAGCAAACATCACTTTTTCAGCTAATAATGTTCGGGAACGAACGTTCTGAGTTTGTTGAGTACCTACAAGGAAACAACGTTGCAATGAAGAATCTCTTGTTTAAAGACTGGGACGCAGGACACGAAGGCTTTCCTTATCCACCACAGATGGGACCCTATGCAGTGTATACTATAGATGATCTCCATGAACATATTGATTTTGCTGTTCAAAAGGTATTGTCTAACATCAAATGTATTATTTGAAATCAGTAAATATTGTTTACAAAAAGACAAAAAAAACAAGTCATAAGATCAAAATATGTCAGACCATCTATAAATAATACTGATGGTGTTAATATTTCCGTTTTACTTTTGTTGACCAATCAAATCAAAGTATTTTTAAAAATATGTTCTCTATATTTAAGCTTAGTTTTATCATATTTAAACGTAATTTTGTAACACATGGTCTCTCACAAAGATAATTAATTTATTCAAAGTTAATGACAAATTATCTTTATCAAATCTATTAGAAATATTGTCGATTGTAATTTGTTTACCCCTAAAGAGAAGACGTAATACAGTGAAACCTGTCTAAACAAAACCCTGAATAAACCGGTATCTTGTATAAACCTGTCTAAACAAAACCCTGAATAAACCGGTATCTTGTATAAACCTGTCTAAACAAAACCCTGAATAAACCGGTATCTTGTATAAACCTGTCTAAACAAAACCCTGAATAAACCGGTATCTTGTATAAACCTGTCTAAGCAAAACCCTGAATAAACCGGTATCTTGTATAAACCGGACTTGAAATAAATGTATTAGGAACAGGAAATCTTTGTTAATTTAACCTTTTTAAACTTAGCTTCTGTCTATTCCGAACACAAAGTTGGTTCCAAGAAAGTTCAATGTAGGCGGGTTTCACTGTAGTTGTTTAATATCACATTCCTCCCTCAAATCTATTGCTTGGCCAACTACGAACATACTCTGACCATGTGTTTGTATTGTCCATGTTAATGTTGTCTTTATTTGTGAGAAAGTATGTGGTCGTTTTGAGTTGAAGGGAATAAGAGGAAAGATTCGTCTGATCATAAATGCTTAATTTTATATTTTATTTTATTCTAGTTTTATACGTTACCATCAACAGCTGCTGGTTCGTTCTTTTTGGGTCATCTAGAAAATTCAGATCAGAACAACAAATTAATCATCTGTGTAAAATATTACAAGACTGGTAATTTTTACAGAAATGGAACAATAGAATTAGACCCGACAATAATCTCAAGTATGTTCAATCAATGATTTGTTTTTTTTAACTCGCCTGTCTTTTGTCATTACCTGGCGTACGTCGTTTAAAAGCTGGATTTTAATCTTCCACTTCAAATGTATATCTGAAATAAACGTCAGAGAAACCAAAGGGTCAATAAAGGATGGACAATCCAGAGAAACGGCCAACATTGGACACATAAGACGAAGACAAACAAAGCAAAAAAAACCAACACAATCATAAGCTGGACCCCACTGTACGAAGACAAACAAAAATAACAGGTAGACAAAAACAAATAACAGGTGGAGGCCGTCGTGGCCGTGGTCGTATGGTAGTTGGATTTACAACTACCTATGTAATCAGTGCCTATCACCACTGATGTTGCTAGTTCGAATCTCGATCAGGGCGAGGTGTACAACATTATGTGATAAAGTTTGTCAGTGACTTGCGACAGGTCGGTGGTTTTCTTGGGGTCCTCCGGTTTCCTTCACCAATAAAACTGTCCGCCACGATATAACTGAAATATTGTTGAAAATGGCATTAAACACCATCAAACAAACAAATAACAGGTGCGTTCAGAGTACTGCCGTTGGTGGCTAAACGTTACCATTGACAAAAGTAATCACCATAGGCAAGATATTGGTACTTATGGTGACCAATAGTAGCTTTTCAAGTGGTTTTCTTAAATTAAAACAGAGCATTTGAAGTTTATTTTGCACATTCATTATTTTGCCGTGTGTTTATATTCAAATGGTAAATGAAAAATCCACTGTAGCCTTCAATCGTGGAAATTGAAGCTTTTTCTATTTTGAAAATAATCATGCAATTTTTATCCCTTTATTTCTAAATATATTTGAATATATTGTAATTGGCCTGTCTGCATGATAAACTAGGGGGTCTGCAATATGAAATATTATTGATATAAACATTCACAATAGTTCCATGTAAATTACCATTGGTCAAAATGTCAGCCACTGGTATGCCATTGGTACAATTGGTAAATAAGTTGCCATTGGCAAAAATATTGCGTTCAGAGTTAATTTGTCAAATTATGGTACCAATAGTTCCCAATGGTCCAGTGTTGAAGTTGAATGGTACAAACGAAACTACTCTGACCGGAGCCATGGTAAATGAGACATGAAGATCTGCCTTTTATAGAATATGGCGCGTGACTATACAAAATGGAAATTTTGTCCAAAAAAAACCCCAATTTATATATTTTACATATGAAATTTGAAGTGCAGCGATAACATGGCTATGTGGTTAAAGTCGTTAACATTTGACACTCGCGCCTCGATAACCATTTTAAGTGTTAAGGTTTCCAAACACCTAACCAATGCTGGTTTCATATGTTATTTCGTAATGTCTGTCCTGGTTTTCCTCTCACAAAAGGTATGGCAATCATCATATAGCTGAAAAGTTGTTAACTGGTGATAAACACGAATAACGCAAATAATTAAGAAATAAATCATGGAAGCCAGAATGTGTTTTGAGGTTTAACATAGGTTGGCGGATATTAGTATGGCTTCCATGATTTATTTCGATTCTGATATGTCAAAGAGTACAAATACGGTAGTATGCTTTGATCGGAAGACAGTAATTTATATTTACGTTTGCGGACAATGTCGCACACAATTTCTGCTGCCCAATTCGAGCAGAAGATAATTCATCAACAGGTACATTTAAGACGGGAAAGTCAGTCACATGAACCGGCGCATATGCTAATGAGATTATACCATCGATAAATCGCTCGTTTGTTTACAAAGCGAAATAAGGACGTCAAGTTAGAATCACAAATAGCTTTACGAAATAGGAATCTCAATTTGACCATTTATGCAGATTAGGTCAATTTGACAAAATTCAATGAAAACTCTCAAACAAACGGTGATTTAAAAAAAAAATGGTCATTTCCCTATCAAAATGAAATTCCATGACCACATCGTATATCCATATGAACCCCTATTACATTAAATAGCGTTTCTCCGAAATTTAATATGGAATGGGCTCACATTTAGTAGACTGATTTGTTTTACACATTTTCTAGATGATTTTCTGTGAAAAGAAATGTTCACCTATTTGGATAAAGTAACAAATACGACAGAACAAACGGTGAACTTCTTATTTAACTTTGACTGGGAGTTCTGAAACAAATGTTGATTTTCTTAAAAAAAAGCTAGCTAAGTATAATTGAATATTCATTGTCGTTTTGGTTTTGTGCGTTCAAATATATTGAACGTACTTCCTTACTAACTTTACAAAATCTAACACGATCGATGTGATATTAGTTACTGAAAAACCATATATGGCATGGACCTCCTCTGAGATGTAATGATTAACATGTTTGCAGTAGATCGTCGGTTAGCTCCAACCAAACACTATATAATTGTTATTGCTGCTTTTCCATTAAGATTGTGGCATTAAGAAGTAAGAGCAAAGACTGATTAGAGGGGAGACTCGGGAGAATGTGCCCAAGTGGGGCGACATCACAAAACAGAAATCATCATCATTTCATAATAAAAATAGCTTGTTATCGCCATGAAATTACTGAATAGTCACTCACTTGATGTTAAACAAGAGTCAATTATTCGCTCGCTCTAGGGAGAGGACGTTCATTGGTATATTGTCTTCTGCCATCTATGATATAAAACCAACTGTTTAGCTGGTAGCATGTGTAGGTGTGAGCGTACATACGAGCGAGAATGCTTTACTAAATTAATATGGAGAAATAAATTCTTGAAACATTACTCTTATGTTAGTTATTTTATTTCAGAGTGCAATACCCTCTCTGCTAATAACACAGGATATGGTTTTAATCCCACAATACGAGAACTGATGACCAGTGCCAATGGAACTTTAGTAAGGTGAGACAAATTAAAGACAATGGTTTACGACAATAACTGGATAACATTTATTATTGTTTTATATTTCAATCAAGTTGTCAATGAACTGGATTAAGATCATGCCGCTTTGAAGATTATATCATTTAACTTGTGGCATTATATTTTGTAGTGGAAGAAATCGGAGAACACAAGGAAAACATTCCTAAGAAAACTGACAAAATTGATCTGATCTTACCACATGTGACAATGTTTCTAATGGACACGCCAAGAAAATTTTAGTTTAAGGACAATAATATATAAAAGAAAGCATAACATATTTTTCATTTCGGAATATGAATAGTGCATTTGATAGTACTATTCTCTCTTCAAGATATGGAATTAAGAATGATATTTGGAGTGGGATAATATTTATGTTGCAAACGTTCCATGTTTATTCCCTCGGTTTGTTGTTGTTTTTCCCTCAACTCAATCTCTTCTTACTTTTTAGACTTTTACGTGTTGAACTTAGATTTACTATTACTACAATACGTATAGATATGGATGACGCTGCTAGAAGATCACAATGTTTTAGAGTTGCTGGAGAGGTAATGTGATAAATGTTATGAATATCTGATTATATAAGTGTTTCTTGTCATATAACCCTATGTTTTATATTTGGTTGCAAACATCTGATTATTTGAGTGTTTGTGAGTCAATGAGTGATTGAGGTTTAACCCAACTTTTCAGACATATCATGGCGAGAAGAAGTTAATTTTCGTGAGATGATGATATGGTCCACTTTGTACTAGACCAACACGCTTAGTTGGATTTTTGTATAATGCTAGCTCACTGAAACAACAGTCCGTGGATAGACATATCACCCCACTAGGACATATTATCCCGATTCCGAGCCAATCAGTCTTTGTTCACTCTCCTTAATGCTGTGTGCTTGGTGGAGAAGCAACACATACCAATTATATAGTCTTTGGTTTACCCGATTGGTGCTCGAACCCACGATATATCACACTCCAGGCGAGAACACTAAGCAATGCACCACCGATGCGTGTGGTCTAATGGTTGTAGGAATTATTTTGCAATGAATTGTTAGGTCATACAACTATAATTTTGCACTAACTGCATATTTATCTTATGATAATTTTTGAAATTTTGAGCTCCATTAGCAAGTACTAATTTGTTATATAAAAGTATATAATTTATTTGCTGCAATATCATTAAGCTAAAGCACACTTCCTAACCATCATATAGCTTGCTGCATGTTTGCTATGATATTACATCTTTATATAAATAATATCAACGTACCATGGCTGTATATTAGATCCATGAAACTAAAATGTGTATAAATCATGTCTGCCATCTTGACTTCTTTTCAGATTACATTTGATAATAAAAAACTGAATGGACAAATTAAACAAGACTTGGTGACTTGGATTGACAGTTTCCAGTGTACTGGATTCATTCAACATAAATGTAAGTAGGGTTAGAGGTTATGGTCTTTAACACCACTTTCAACAATATTTCAGTTATATCATGGCAGTCAGTTTTATTGGTGGAGGAAACCGGAGAAAACCATTGACCTGTCACAAGTTATTGACAAACTTTATCACATAATGTTGTATCGAGTACATCTTGCCATGGACGGGATAGTCACTGATTACATAGGTAGTTTTAAATCCAACTATCATACGATCACGACCACGATGGCCTGTAAATGTAAGTATCAAGTATATTGTTTTAAATATGAATACAGAATATACATGTTGAACAAATGCGTAACTTACAATTTAGCAAAATTTAAGAAGGTAACAAGACGTGACTAAAAGCCAAGGTAACAAGACGTGACTAAAAGCCATGGTAACAAGACGTGACTAAAAGCCATGAATCAATAAAAAACGACAAAACAATGGTAAAAAGAAAAGACTATAGACAAACACAAAATACTGAACACAAAATACTGAACACAGAAAACTGAAAAATAGATCACCAAGAACCCCAACGAAAACAGAGTATGGCTATTAAGATGTCATAATGGGACTACAGTCAAACGTGTCTTAAGTGACCTTCCAAGGGAACATTGAAATAGTGTCATGTTAGACATGTGGTCACTAAATGCATTTACATGTTTAATCAACTTGAAATGCATTGTGGAAGGAATTTAAAATTAAGGTCACATAATACAAGTTATTACTTATTAGAGGTGGTCACTAAAGCAGGTTTGATTAACTTATTAGAGGTGGTCACTAAAGCAGATTTGATTAACTTATTAGAGGTGGTCACTAAAGCAGGTTTGACTAACTTATTAGAGGTGGTCACTAAAGCAGGTTTGACTAACTTATTAGAGGTGGTCACTAAAGCAGGTTTGACTAACTTATTAGAGGTGGTCACTAAAGCAGGTTTGACTAACTTATTAGAGGTGGTCACTAAAGCAGGTTTGACTAACTTATTAGAGGTGGTCACTAAAGCAGGTTTGACTAACTTATTAGAGGTGGTCACTAAAGCAGGTTTGACTAACTTATTAGAGGTGGTCACTAAAGCAGGTTTGACTAACTTATTAGAGGTGGTCACTAAAGCAGGTTTGACTAACTTATTAGAGGTGGTCACTAAAGCAGGTTTGACTAACTTATTAGAGGTGGTCACTAAAGCAGGTTTGACTAACTTATTAGAGGTGGTCACTAAAGCAGGTTTGACTAACTTATTAGAGGTGGTCACTAAAGCAGGTTTGACTAACTTATTAGAGGTGGTCACTAAAGCAGGTTTGACTAACTTATTAGAGGTGGTCACTAAAGCAGGTTTGACTAACTTATTAGAGGTGGTCACTAAAGCAGGTTTGACTAACTTATTAGAGGTGGTCACTAAAGCAGGTTTGACTAACTTATTAGAGGTGGTCACTAAAGCAGGTTTGACTAACTTATTAGAGGTGGTCACTAAAGCAGGTTTGACTAACTTATTAGAGGTGGTCACTAAAGCAGGTTTGACTAACTTATTAGAGGTGGTCACTAAAGCAGGTTTGACTAACTTATTAGAGGTGGTCACTAAAGCAGGTTTGACTAACTTATTAGAGGTGGTCACTAAAGCAGGTTTGACTAACTTATTAGAGGTGGTCACTAAAGCAGGTTTGACTAACTTATTAGAGGTGGTCACTAAAGCAGGTTTGACTAACTTATTAGAGGTGGTCACTAAAGCAGGTTTGACTAACTTATTAGAGGTGGTCACTAAAGCAGGTTTGACTAACTTATTAGAGGTGGTCACTAAAGCAGGTTTGACTAACTTATTAGAGGTGGTCACTAAAGCAGGTTTGACTAACTTATTAGAGGTGGTCACTAAAGCAGGTTTGACTAACTTATTAGAGGTGGTCACTAAAGCAGGTTTGACTAACTTATTAGAGGTGGTCACTAAAGCAGGTTTGACTAACTTATTAGAGGTGGTCACTAAAGCAGGTTTGACTAACTTATTAGAGGTGGTCACTAAAGCAGGTTTGACTAACTTATTAGAGGTGGCCACTAAAGCAGGTTTGACTAACTTATTAGAGGTGGTCACTAAAGCAGGTTTGACTAACTTATTAGAGGTGGTCACTAAAGCAGGTTTGACTAACTTATTAGAGGTGGTCACTAAAGCAGGTTTGACTAACTTATTAGAGGTGGTCACTAAAGCAGGTTTGACTAACTTATTAGAGGTGGTCACTAAAGCAGGTTTGACTAACTTATTAGAGGTGGTCACTAAAGCAGGTTTGACTAACTTATTAGAGGTGGTCACTAAAGCAGGTTTGACTAACTTATTAGAGGTGGTCACTAAAGCAGGTTTGACTAACTTATTAGAGGTGGTCACTAAAGCAGGTTTGACTAACTTATTAGAGGTGGTCACTAAAGCAGGTTTGACTAACTTATTAGAGGTGGTCACTAAAGCAGGTTTGACTAACTTATTAGAGGTGGTCACTAAAGCAGGTTTGACTAACTTATTAGAGGTGGTCACTAAAGCAGGTTTGACTGTAACTTATTAGAGGTGGTCACTAAAGCAGGTTTGACTGTAACTTATTAGAGGTGGTCACTAAAGCAGGTTTGACTAACTTATTAGAGGTGGTCACTAAAGCAGGTTTGACTGTAACTTATTAGAGGTGGTCACTAAAGCAGGTTTGACTGTAACTTATTAGAGGTGGTCACTAAAGCAGGTTTGACTGTAACTTATTAGAGGTGGTCACTAAAGCAGGTTTGACTAACTTATTAGAGGTGGTCACTAAAGCAGGTTTGACTAACTTATTAGAGGTGGTCACTAAAGCAGGTTTGACTAACTTATTAGAGGTGGTCACTAAAGCAGGTTTGACTAACTTATTAGAGGTGGTCACTAAAGCAGGTTTGACTAACTTATTAGAGGTGGTCACTAAAGCAGGTTTGACTAACTTATTAGAGGTGGTCACTAAAGCAGGTTTGACTAACTTATTAGAGGTGGTCACTAAAGCAGGTTTGACTAACTTATTAGAGGTGGTCACTAAAGCAGGTTTGACTAACTTATTAGAGGTGGTCACTAAAGCAGGTTTGACTAACTTATTAGAGGTGGTCACTAAAGCAGGTTTGACTGTAACTTATTAGAGGTGGTCACTAAAGCAGGTTTGACTAACTTATTAGAGGTGGTCACTAAAGCAGGTTTGACTAACTTATTAGAGGTGGTCACTAAAGCAGGTTTGACTAACTTATTAGAGGTGGTCACTAAAGCAGGTTTGACTAACTTATTAGAGGTGGTCACTAAAGCAGGTTTGACTAACTTATTAGAGGTGGTCACTAAAGCAGGTTTGACTAACTTATTAGAGGTGGTCACTAAAGCAGGTTTGACTGTAACTTATTAGAGGTGGTCACTAAAGCAGGTTTGACTAACTTATTAGAGGTGGTCACTAAAGCAGGTTTGACTAACTTATTAGAGGTGGTCACTAAAGCAGGTTTGACTAACTTATTAGAGGTGGTCACTAAAGCAGGTTTGACTAACTTATTAGAGGTGGTCACTAAAGCAGGTTTGACTAACTTATTAGAGGTGGTCACTAAAGCAGGTTTGACTAACTTATTAGAGGTGGTCACTAAAGCAGGTTTGACTAACTTATTAGAGGTGGTCACTAAAGCAGGTTTGACTGTAACTTATTAGAGGTGGTCACTAAAGCAGGTTTGACTGTAACTTATTAGAGGTGGTCACTAAAGCAGGTTTGACTAACTTATTAGAGGTGGTCACTAAAGCAGGTTTGACTAACTTAGTAGAGGTGGTCACTAAAGCAGGTTTGACTAACTTATTAGAGGTGGTCACTAAAGCAGGTTTGACTAACTTATTAGAGGTGGTCACTAAAGCAGGTTTGACTGTAACTTATTAGAGGTGGTCACTAAAGCAGGTTTGACTAACTTAGTAGAGGTGGTCACTAAAGCAGGTTTGACTGTAACTTATTAGAGGTGGTCACTAAAGCAGGTTTGACTAACTTATTAGAGGTGGTCACTAAAGCAGGTTTGACTAACTTAGTAGAGGTGGTCACTAAAGCAGGTTTGACTGTAACTTATTAGAGGTGGTCACTAAAGCAGGTTTGACTAACTTATTAGAGGTGGTCACTAAAGCAGGTTTGACTGTAACTTATTAGAGGTGGTCACTAAAGCAGGTTTGACTGTAACTTATTAGAGGTGGTCATTAAAGCAGGTTTGACTGTAACTTATTAGAGGTGGTCACTAAAGCAGGTTTGACTAACTTATTAGAGGTGGTCACTAAAGCAGGTTTGACTAACTTATTAGAGGTGGTCACTAAAGCAGGTTTGACTAACTTATTAGAGGTGGTCACTAAAGCAGGTTTGACTAACTTATTAGAGGTGGTCACTAAAGCAGGTTTGACTAACTTATTAGAGGTGGTCACTAAAGCAGGTTTGACTAACTTATTAGAGGTGGTCACTAAAGCAGGTTTGACTGTAACTTATTAGAGGTGGTCACTAAAGCAGGTTTGACTGTAACTTATTAGAGGTGGTCACTAAAGCAGGTTTGACTGTAACTTATTAGAGGTGGTCACTAAAGCAGGTTTGACTAACTTATTAGAGGTGGTCACTAAAGCAGGTTTGACTGTAACTTATTAGAGGTGGTCACTAAAGCAGGTTTGACTGTAACTTATTAGAGGTGGTCACTAAAGCAGGTTTGACTGTAACTTATTAGAGGTGGTCACTAAAGCAGGTTTGACTAACTTATTAGAGGTGGTCACTAAAGCAGGTTTGACTAACTTATTAGAGGTGGTCACTAAAGCAGGTTTGACTAACTTATTAGAGGTGGTCACTAAAGCAGGTTTGACTAACTTATTAGAGGTGGTCACTAAAGCAGGTTTGACTAACTTATTAGAGGTGGTCACTAAAGCAGGTTTGACTAACTTATTAGAGGTGGTCACTAAAGCAGGTTTGACTAACTTATTAGAGGTGGTCACTAAAGCAGGTTTGACTAACTTATTAGAGGTGGTCACTAAAGCAGGTTTGACTGTAACTTATTAGAGGTGGTCACTAAAGCAGGTTTGACTAACTTATTAGAGGTGGTCACTAAAGCAGGTTTGACTAACTTATTAGAGGTGGTCACTAAAGCAGGTTTGACTAACTTATTAGAGGTGGTCACTAAAGCAGGTTTGACTAACTTATTAGAGGTGGTCACTAAAGCAGGTTTGACTAACTTATTAGAGGTGGTCACTAAAGCAGGTTTGACTAACTTATTAGAGGTGGTCACTAAAGCAGGTTTGACTGTAACTTATTAGAGGTGGTCACTAAAGCAGGTTTGACTAACTTATTAGAGGTGGTCACTAAAGCAGGTTTGACTAACTTATTAGAGGTGGTCACTAAAGCAGGTTTGACTAACTTATTAGAGGTGGTCACTAAAGCAGGTTTGACTAACTTATTAGAGGTGGTCACTAAAGCAGGTTTGACTAACTTATTAGAGGTGGTCACTAAAGCAGGTTTGACTAACTTATTAGAGGTGGTCACTAAAGCAGGTTTGACTAACTTATTAGAGGTGGTCACTAAAGCAGGTTTGACTGTAACTTATTAGAGGTGGTCACTAAAGCAGGTTTGACTGTAACTTATTAGAGGTGGTCACTAAAGCAGGTTTGACTAACTTATTAGAGGTGGTCACTAAAGCAGGTTTGACTAACTTAGTAGAGGTGGTCACTAAAGCAGGTTTGACTAACTTATTAGAGGTGGTCACTAAAGCAGGTTTGACTAACTTATTAGAGGTGGTCACTAAAGCAGGTTTGACTGTAACTTATTAGAGGTGGTCACTAAAGCAGGTTTGACTAACTTATTAGAGGTGGTCACTAAAGCAGGTTTGACTAACTTATTAGAGGTGGTCACTAAAGCAGGTTTGACTAACTTAGTAGAGGTGGTCACTAAAGCAGGTTTGACTGTAACTTATTAGAGGTGGTCACTAAAGCAGGTTTGACTGTAACTTATTAGAGGTGGTCACTAAAGCAGGTTTGACTGTAACTTATTAGAGGTGGTCACTAAAGCAGGTTTGACTGTAACTTATTAGAGGTGGTCACTAAAGCAGGTTTGACTGTAACTTATTAGAGGTGGTCACTAAAGCAGGTTTGACTGTAACTTATTAGAGGTGGTCACTAAAGCAGGTTTGACTAACTTATTAGAGGTGGTCACTAAAGCAGGTTTGACTGTAACTTATTAGAGGTGGTCACTAAAGCAGGTTTGACTGTAACTTATTAGAGGTGGTCATTAAAGCAGGTTTGACTGTAACTTATTAGAGGTGGTCACTAAAGCAGGTTTGACTAACTTATTAGAGGTGGTCACTAAAGCAGGTTTGACTGTAACTTATTAGTGGTGGTCACTAAAGCAGGTTTGACTGTAACTTATTAGAGGTGGTCACTAAAGCAGGTTTGACTGTAACTTATTAGAGGTGGTCATTAAAGCAGGTTTGACTGTAACTTATTAGAGGTGGTCACTAAAGCAGGTTTGACTAACTTATTAGAGGTGGTCACTAAAGCAGGTTTGACTGTAACTTATTAGAGGTGGTCACTAAAGCAGGTTTGACTAACTTATTAGAGGTGGTCACTAAAGCAGGTTTGACTGTAACTTATTAGAGGTGGTCACTAAAGCAGGTTTGACTGTAACTTATTAGAGGTGGTCACTAAAGCAGGTTTGACTGTAACTTATTAGAGGTGGTCATTAAAGCAGGTTTGACTGTAACTTATTAGAGGTGGTCACTAAAGCAGGTTTGACTAACTTATTAGAGGTGGTCACTAAAGCAGGTTTGACTGTAACTTATTAGAGGTGGTCACTAAAGCAGGTTTGACTGTAACTTATTAGAGGTGGTCACTAAAGCAGGTTTGACTGTAACTTATTAGAGGTGGTCACTAAAGCAGGTTTGACTGTAACTTATTAGAGGTGGTCATTAAAGCAGGTTTGACTGTAACTTATTAGAGGTGGTCACTAAAGCAGGTTTGACTAACTTATTAGAGGTGGTCACTAAAGCAGGTTTGACTGTAACTTATTAGAGGTGGTCACTAAAGCAGGTTTGACTGTAACTTATTAGAGGTGGTCACTAAAGCAGGTTTGACTGTAACTTATTAGAGGTGGTCACTAAAGCAGGTTTGACTGTAACTTATTAGAGGTGGTCACTAAAGCAGGTTTGACTAACTTATTAGAGGTGGTCACTAAAGCAGGTTTGACTGTAACTTATTAGAGGTGGTCACTAAAGCAGGTTTGACTGTAACTTATTAGAGGTGGTCACTAAAGCAGGTTTGACTGTAACTTATTAGAGGTGGTCACTAAAGCAGGTTTGACTAACTTATTAGAGGTGGTCACTAAAGCAGGTTTGACTGTAACTTATTAGAGGTGGTCACTAAAGCAGGTTTGACTAACTTATTAGAGGTGGTCACTAAAGCAGGTTTGACTGTAACTTATTAGAGGTGGTCACTAAAGCAGGTTTGACTGTAACTTATTAGAGGTGGTCACTAAAGCAGGTTTGACTAACTTATTAGAGGTGGTCACTAAAGCAGGTTTGACTGTAACTTATTAGAGGTGGTCACTAAAGCAGGTTTGACTGTAACTTATTAGAGGTGGTCACTAAAGCAGGTTTGACTGTAACTTATTAGAGGTGGTCACTAAAGCAGGTTTGACTGTAACTTATTAGAGGTGGTCACTAAAGCAGGTTTGACTGTAACTTATTAGAGGTGGTCACTAAAGCAGGTTTGACTGTAACTTATTAGAGGTGGTCACTAAAGCAGGTTTGACTGTAACTTATTAGAGGTGGTCACTAAAGCAGGTTTGACTGTAACTTATTAGAGGTGGTCACTAAAGCAGGTTTGACTAACTTATTAGAGGTGGTCACTAAAGCAGGTTTGACTGTAACTTATTAGAGGTGGTCACTAAAGCAGGTTTGACTGTAACTTATTAGAGGTGGTCACTAAAGCAGGTTTGACTAACTTATTAGAGGTGGTCATTAAAGCAGGTTTGACTGTAACTTATTAGAGGTGGTCACTAAAGCAGGTTTGACTGTAACTTATTAGAGGTGGTCACTAAAGCAGGTTTGACTGTAACTTATTAGAGGTGGTCACTAAAGCAGGTTTGACTGTAACTTATTAGAGGTGGTCACTAAAGCAGGTTTGACTGTAACTTATTAGAGGTGGTCACTAAAGCAGGTTTGACTAACTTATTAGAGGTGGTCACTAAAGCAGGTTTGACTGTAACTTATTAGAGGTGGTCACTAAAGCAGGTTTGACTGTAACTTATTAGAGGTGGTCACTAAAGCAGGTTTGACTAACTTATTAGAGGTGGTCATTAAAGCAGGTTTGACTGTAACTTATTAGAGGTGGTCACTAAAGCAGGTTTGACTAACTTATTAGAGGTGGTCACTAAAGCAGGTTTGACTAACTTATTAGAGGTGGTCACTAAAGCAGGTTTAATTGTAGTAGGATTGTTTTTTCATTTTTGGATTGTTTTATTTTAATTTTCATTCCTATTATTTTGTCTAGACATTGTGTTATAATGATTACATTTAAGATTTAATTCTCAATAAATTGAACAGGTTTACTTTACATATATAAGCTGACGGAACATACTTGTTTAAACAAGATGTGCTATAATTATTGAAATACTTTTTGTAAGAATTAACAACAAAAAAGATATAGTTTGGGTTATGGGTGTAACCGTGTTAACCGACACTTTCAACATTATTCAAACTATATCGATGACTTCAGTTTTATTGGTAAGGGAAATCGGAGTATTCTATAAGAAAACTACCAACATGCCACAAAATCACCGACAAACGTTTTCTTGCACAAGTTAGTGTCGAATACACCTCACCATTGCTGGGAATCATCTCACAACATACGTGGTGACGGACATCGATTTATAAAATGAAATCAAAAACAACAGTTCCAAAATCTAATAGAAAAATCATAATAACTACCAAACTAACAAGGTGGAGGCTGCCACTATTGTAAAATGGGGGCCCGGGTGGCTCAATTAGTTAGGTCGTTGGATCTAACAACTCATACAAGCCTATCGCCAATACGGCGTGGGTTCGCGCCCCGCTTTGTAAATTACAAAAAAGGGTGCACTCGACTCGCAGCCGCAAGTAATAAAGCTTACCAGTTGCTTGCCCAGGGTCGGTGGTTCTCTCCAGGTACTCCGGCTTCCTCCACCACTAAAATTGGTCGCCATGATATAGCTGAAATATTGCTGAAAGTGGCGTTAAACACCAAAATTCAAATTCATTGTAAAATGTGACACTTACATATACTAATTTTGTTTTATTTATAGTTATTGCAGATGACATTGCTGTGGGTGTGATCATAATCCTTCTGACAATTCTATCCTCGTTCATGTCTCTCCGATCCTTCTATTATTCAGTAAAAACATTAAAGGTAATATATTTTTGTATAATTTCACTTAATTAAAAATTATATAAACGTTTCTTTTTCTTTATTTTAACATCAATTATCTTATACCTTTCACAATTTTTTTTTTCCATATGTAATGAGATAATGTGCTACATGGTAACTATCAAGATAGTGGTGTGATCATTTATCTACCAGAAGTGGTCAAATTCTAAGATATCATTCTTTAGTGCCGACAAAATTGTGTTATGTTGCAATATATTCATTGTCTTTTTCCACTGGCACACTAACCAAAATCCAAAATGCCCCTTTGAGAAGAAAAAACAAATATAAATTGCCAATAGTTTAGGGTGTGCTGCAAATGCCAAAACATGGTGAAAACGAAAAGAAACCTACAGATTCCTTAAAAAGCCGGAAATTTTAGAATAGAAAATAAATATTTAGAATTCAGTAATGTTTAGATTCCTATATATAGATAGTTGAGTTGGTGTATTAACTTGATATTTTTATGGCGATTGGAAGACACAGTTAAAGAGTTCTGTAACAAGGGAAGCAATCATTACCACATGACATCACGAAAAATCAATTGAAATATGTAAACTGTGATTACCTTTTTTTAATTCAAGTGCTTCAAGAATTTAATGCAAATATAACATTATAGGTGACATCAGAATACTTCAGGAGACGCCACCCAGAAATTGACGGTGAAGCTGTAGGAGAATTATCTAATGAAGGCAAATGGGAAATAATTAAAATGCGTGACATAGTTATAATTATAAGTGATATATGTACACTAGCTGGGACTGGTTTTAAATTAGTAATAAATTCTCAGGTATGTACAATAGCTGGGACTTGTTTTAAAATTTTAGTAATAAATTCTCAGGTAAGTTATTTAGCTTACATAGAAAGGGTTAAACTGTAAGTTCAAGATTAAATATCAAATAAAGATCAAATAGACACTGAAAAGTAAGATGAAGGAAAAGCATTCACCCCCTCTTTTTTTTCTACACAACATTACAACAGAAATGCTATGACATACATGTATGTATTTTCCCTATGAAGTCGTTGTTATAAAATTGTGTTCCTTTTGTCCCTTTCATACCATGATAAAAACATTGAAAGAAATACATACAGTATGTTGTTTGTAGATATAAAACATCGCCCAGTGTAGTTCAAACACAATGGTACTGTCCCGATGGTGTAATGGTATGTGTGCTCTTCTAGGGTGTGGTAGGTCGTAGGTTTAATCTCCGGTCGACTTAAAACTGGCTGCTTATCCGCTAAGCAGCATCATCAAGGAGTAAAAATAGATACTGGTTGGCATAGAATCAGAATAGTGTGGCATAGTGGAGCGACATCTATACATGTGCACTGTTATTTCAGTGAACTATCAATATAACAATCTACTAACCTTGTTGGTCAAATTAAATTATTTGCCATTCCAATTTTTTTTTAATTTGATCGAATCTGATGCAGATTATTCCAGAAATGTGTCATGCGCACTAAATTAGATATCTATATTTTTATTATTTAATAGGCATTATCAAGTTCATCAGAAGTATATGATACCTGTGGAATACTTTTAGGCTCTGGTTGCCTGTTTGTATGGCTGGGAGTATTACATTATTTGTCATACGATTCTAGACTCAGTGTAAGCTATAATTTTATGCCCTTTATTTTACTTTATGTCAAATATAACATACTCAAAACATTGTAATGTTCTTTTATAACCTATGTTTATTTCTTTGTGTTGCTTAATAAATCTTTAAGTCCATCAAGCCTTTAAAAATACTTTTGTTTCAAACAAATGGGAAATGGTTATAGGAATCAAATTGATTGAAACACAAGACAGTCTGGAAAAAACCCAAACATGTACAACAGTAGAGAAAGCAATGTTCCTCTTTGGTTTAATTTGTGTCTTAGTATAATGTTGAATTAGTCTCTCATGTTCATTTACATCATATCTGTTCTCACTAAATGTTCTTTAATCCAATGCTTTAAATATCATGTTCCACATTTCAGCTTATATTTTTTTTCTAGACCATTGTTAACTATCTCATATATTAACAAACATATTGTAATACAGGACAACTTTATTAAACATGTATTTTTTTATATATTAACAGCTTTTATTCCGTGTGATGGAGAAGGCATCAGGACAAGTGATCAGATTCTTATTTTGTTTTGTTATACTGTTTATTGGATTCACGCTATGTGGATGGGTTGTGTTAGGCCCATATCATATGAAAGTAAGTGTCCAATACATTTAATAAATGAAAGATCTACATGAGTGTTGGTCATTACGTTTGCACTGAATGCGAAAGTAATGAACCATATTCGAAGGCAAAATAAAACACAAGTTTCAAGTACCATCGAGTTCTAACAGTGACATCTGTTTGTTATACAGAAAACATCACTACTAATGTTCTATTTTTATTTGCTGATTTTAGCCAATCATTAGTGATTTAGGGCAGATCTTGCCTAATATAGCCATTCAATGTTTATCATAGAAGATTTATATTTTAGTGTATCAAGTCAATGTTAAAGGTAAAAATTGTAAAAACCTTCAGGACACAATGCAATATATCTATGTTCATTTTTTTCATTTTCGCTAATGAAAAAAAAATATTATCCACAATGATCGAATGAAATAAAAATAAAAAATACAACACTTTTGGAACCATTCCAAAATCAGATATCAAAATCGTAGAAAGAGCCAAAAATGATTCCCCTACCACACAAATATATGACTGCTGAACTATCCTGGCGGTGGTACAGGCATTTCAATAGAAAGTGACCTGGTTACACTAGTTTTATGGGCCAAAACATCCTCTCTTAATGAAATGCTGCGACCAGCAAGTGTTTACCAAATGTGAGTAAAATGACAATCTTTACATAAAACCGAACAAACAGTGTTGTTATAAAGACCACTACAATCATGAACATTATACATTTAACCACACAGCCTATAAATGAAATAAGTTCCTTAGATTTAGGGGCTAGAAAATAAAACTTTATTGCTTTGGGAATTTCAATGTTTACTCGATCTTTATTTAAGATCATGAAATTTTTTCAGTTTTTTAGAGTATCCCAAGCGTTTTTCTGCTTGTATTCTATATTGGATGGTGATGAACTTTATTTGAATTATGTGACTGTAGAAGATTCAAAGGAGATAGTATGGTGGTTTAATACTGTGTTTATAACATTATTTCATCTAGTCTTTGCTGTAATTGCCATGAATATTTTTATTGCCATTTTCACCACTACTTATGAAATCATGCAAGTAAGTATATTTCATTATATTATAACAGTAGAGTATATTTTATCTTCGAAAAAAAAATGCAATGTCCCCGTCGATGGTATTCGATCCAGGGACCTCTCGCGCTGTAAGCCACCGCTCTACCAACTGAAAGGAGACATCTACTAACGCAGTTAGCAGAGGTGGTTATGAATCTACTACGGTTTCTGTAACTTTAGGTAGGGGAGCTGTTCCCGTTGCAATATGTACATGATATTGAAATAACTCACAAATCATTTCTGATAAAATGAACGTTCGATACAACTGAAGGGGCAATAAAGAATTGACAATACAGAGACACTGGCAACATTGGGCACACAACACACAGGACGAATACAAAAAAAAAATACACAACACAGAAAACGAAAAAGATGAGCAACACAGATCCCACTAAAAACCGGGGGTGAACCCAAGTACTCGTGAAGGGTAAGCAGTTCTTGCCTCTTATAAGACACCACCATGTTACCCATATAATCAAGAGGTGTTGGACACCACTATACCAAACAACCAAAAATAACATAAATAAGACATGAACCCTCCTACAAACAACTGGGGGTAAAGAAAAAGCATCTGTTATATTTTTATGTTCACTTAATATTTTGAATTTGATAATAATATCTTAGCTTTCTCGAGATATACTAGTACTTGTGTGCATGTAGATTATGTAATATAGGTATAATGTCTGTTAGAGGGAATAGTGCAAAGAGAATCCGAATAGACAAAACAACAGCCGGTGAAACAAACATTAATTTATTAAAATAGTATATTATGTTTATTTTATTGAACTATCTTTGGTACGTGATCGTTTTTTGCATGATATATATAAGCGAGAGATTAAAAAGAAACATAATTCAAAAGAATAACACTTTTGACCCAAAGAAAAGTTTTTTATATGTACTATCCCATATATGTACAAATATATTTGTTTACATAGGAGAATAATGACAAAAGTGATCTTAAAAAATGGTTGGACAACTATCGTCATAAAAAGAAATTCCATTTACCAAAGAAATGCAAAAATTGTTTTTGTGGGTAAGTGACTTTTATCATTTTAGCTACTAGTTCAGTCTGTAACTTCTCAACACCAACACAATTACACTGGTAAATAATTATATAAATCTTAATAAAAATGTTAGTGCATAAAAGTAAAAGAAAAATCGGATGATTTCATTTTTTTAATGACAAAATGGTGTGATTTACACTATAACACGTCTTTCAAAGAGAAACAGATTTTTAACCAAATTATTCCTTGTTTATGTCCTTTCAATAATATTGTGTATATTAAGTTTCAAATTCTAATAACTTACTAAATGTACGAAATGCAAATTTTAGCTAAACCATGTAATGTAGGTTAGGGGTCGTTTCACACTCATTTTAGGATAGGAGTTTTGCTCATTTTGAAAACCTTGCTGTTACTGTAAAATGCAGAACAGCAATAAAAGAGCGCTTTTTCTTTATTTGAATTTTTGTCTAAGTGTAATGTTGGATAGTCTCTCATGTTCATTTACATCCATATCCTTCCCTACTAATGCAAATATTTAAATGCGGATTTAGATTCCATATTGTGATAGTTGCACATATTCATCTCCCCATCTCCTTAATGTTGGTATTCAGAAAACTAACTAGTCATACATATTTAATGTGGACATCTATAGCTACCATTGTAAGGTAGTTAAATTTATATACACCTAAATGAAATCAGTGGCTATAGCCACTTGAAGGTTTGTAAACCATCTCCCTAGCCAATGGAGAAATGTACTCAATACAACACTATGCTATAAAGCTTGCCAGAGTCTTGCGAATGCTGGTGTGTTTCTCTGGATATTCCCAATTTTCTCTCAAGGGTAAGTGACGACTACAAATAACTGATGTATAGTAGTGAAGAAAGTGTTCTCTGATGAAAAAAGAGGAAACCCCTATAAAGGGCCCAAATACCCTCATTTTCTAGCTGATTGGACCTAGTTTGAAACAATTTATTTCCAAATATTTTGTTAAAAAAAAGAGGAAATCAGCTGATCAGAGGAAAACTTTCATCTCTGATAGTAGAATATGGTATCGGTCACCAATAATTATAATCCTAATCACTTTCTGATGCTTATCAACACCTTTTTGAGGAGTCTCTTTCTTCTGATAACATTACAGTTGTTAAAGGAGTGTTGTGATTACTTACAGTTCTATTGTGGCTGAGTAATAAGAAGTTTGGTGATTTACTTGGTAATTAGTCAAGTGTGTATGTGTGTAGTTATTTCTTTTTTTAATACCCTCTTTATTTCAAGTTAAAAGTGTGTTGTTTTACTTTTTTTTTTTAAATTAAATGTGTTATTGCACTTTTATTATATTATTACTTAGGATGTTGTATATATATTATAAATATTCCAATACTTCTGCGCCCCCCCCCCCCCCCCCCCCCCCGATAGAAGTATTGTATTGCTTTTTATGTCACCATAGTCACATTATTTTCGTCAGTGATGTACTTCAACCAGTATCCAACAACGAATCTACAGTTTTTATTTATAAATCATTAGTGGTAAAAACGTAAATATCAAATTTAGTGCAGACGATGCGTTTCTAGAATAACCTTCATAAAGTATGCTCAAAGTCAAAAGATTGACAAGCCAAATAATTAAAACGTCTTGGGAGCAGTAATATCAAAGGGCCTAAACATAGCCAAAATCGAATAAGGTACCCGAGGGAGGAAAACCTTCATTTACTCACACACAAAAAATGTTTATTACACCATTTTGTTAGTAAAACAACGCCAACAAAAAGAAAATGATTCATCAGTGAATATTTCGGTTATATAAATTTTTGGAACTTTTCTGACCCTATCGTTGAAGTTAATGCAGTGGTACGTCACTTCCGTCTGCCGTGGGTCCTTATACGAAAAATTTGGCAATAAATGTGTGAAAATCTTAAAATTCTGGAGAACTGAGTTATCGTATGCACAAAACAAAAACAGGGACAAAAAGATGCGTCTTTTAGGAATGGATACATGTCCTAGTTTGAATGACATAATGGAAATAAGGTGCAATAAATGTACTCGAAGCGAGCAGGGGTACGATTGTTAAACCTGCCGAGTTGCATGCCTCGTGTATTATTAGTATCTATAGGGTCGACACATGCAATTTGATGTTAAGATAAGAGTGTTTGAATATTGACACGAACAAGTTAAAATAAGGAAAAAAGAGATGAAATAATAAAGAAATAAAGAAATTTTATGGAAAATAAATTTGTAAACAGAAAGTTAGAAAAAAGGGGGATGGTAAGTCCGTGCCACGAGCGCCTGTGGGTTAGTATAGCTTCTGTTTCCCTTGATTTTGTTTTTTCATGTGGTTTGAGATTTTGTTCTGGAATTTCTATGTGTAGTTGATGTTCATTTTAGATGATGTAGATATATATATATATGCTTAAAATTGACAGTTCTTAAATAATATAATGTATTAAAACTAAGGTCAGTCTCACACAGACATATGTAACCTTAGGTTATTTTGGCTATCATTTTCAGACCTTTACGTCAATTGCTCCCAAAGTCGTAAATTATATGACTTTCTTACTCACCGTACTACTAAATTAGAATTGTACGTTTTTATTTCTAAAACTTCAGCTTTTCTCTTATTTCATTTATAATTTATCAAAACTACTACCTACTTGTACATTTACTATTGGCAACGATGACATACATATGATACACACAAACCCGTCATAAAAGTTTAGAAAAACTAATTTGAAAATCGTGGATACACTAGTTCTAATAATAAAACCCTAAATGCTCGCTTACTCGCAAGGGTTACAACGGGATGCCATTACACGTAATGGAGCAGCCGCCGAGAATTTTTGCTCTCGCTTACAGAGCTTCTGACGCCTGCATTTATCAATAATAAGACATAACCTTTCCTTTTGTTCATTATTATAACAAGTTTTTATCACCTACCAGTATTTTAGAATGTAATTTCCACAAAATAAAAATCTTTTCTCTGAACATTTTGAATTTCGTCATTTCCGGCCTCACTATTTGGATGTCGATACCATATTTGGCGATTGGGGCGTGAATGTTTACATCAGCGTGTAGTAAGAAATACCATATTTAGAAAAGCTCCGCTTTCCGTAGTTTCCGGTTATGGAAAACGATCGATAAACTTGAACAAGGTTGTTGCTACCTTTGAAAAGCATATATTTCTCAGCCAAACCGATTTAACAAGGACTGGGATCATCAGTAATAGTTATAATGAAATGTTTGAAGCGTAAATAGTGAGTTTTTATGTTTCAACTGCAACTCTTTTTTTGCTCCATTGTGACGAATGGGACCGCGTTGTAGCTCTGCCGAGACATAAGTTTGTCACAGGAGCTACATTATTGCAGCTAGGATACACCGAAGCTGAATAATCGATACCCATAATTATACACATGACTGCTCACACTCCTGGTTTGGTACAATCACTTCAATGAAAAGTGGCAGTGTTAAACAAGTTTCATGGGCCCATACCCCTACTCTTACTGAAACATGAAGTCCTATAAGTTTTTCTTCCACATCCCACACGTATAATAACTTGGTGAAATTCGTCACTGTGAAGATAGCCAATAGTCTGTCTTGAAATTAACATGTAATAGATGTATTCTTCGTGACGCACAAGTTGTCACGTTGTGTATAAAACTATTTCTACAAAAGAGAGCCGACGTCACATCAACCATCAAGAAAACCTTTCCTATTAATTTTGAATAAAAACAAAAATGCTATAAGAATTTTAAGGCAATATTCACAATATTCGAATGACTAGTGTATTATTTACATGAAAATAAAGACTTCAATAAATATGGCATCCTGACAGTTTTCCACACAATCAATGATCCATTGATTCAAATGACTTAAACTAGCATCAACCATATATTCATTATTGTAGAGCTAAACTGCTGATCATTTCATTAATTGAACGTTTTTTTCTCCATCTTCTTCTATTTTCATGTTATGTCAAAAACTGCGAAAATGAACGTTTTTACCTTTAAAGGGCAATAACTCCTATAAAGAGTCGCCAGACCACCTTGACCCAATGGAGACTTCTGTAGAGATTTTGGTTCCTAGAACCATGACCTCAGAAGGCAAAACTGGGCGATATCTAGTATTGAACCACCCTGTGTTTTGTACTTGTTGAAAGTCCTGTGAGAACCTCAAGATTTTATATTTTTCATTTAAAAAGTCCATGTGCAAATACAATATCTAGATTTACCTAGAATGACATCACTAATATATGCTTTCAATTCCGAGTCGATTAAACAACGAATTATTTGATTGACCAATCGGCAAAACTGAAAGCCAATCAGAAATCGTGTTCAAAGGTCAACTCGGGTCGTCACGTGCAGAATATTGCACAGTGCAATAGAACATTGGGAGTGCAATAGATCGACAGGCCCATTTTAATAGCGAAAAATATACAATACTAAAATTTGACTCAATAAAACAGAAAATACTTTATTAGGTAATAAATACAGATATGTATATATATATATAGACAATATTAGTGCAGTGTCTTGAAATATAAAGTTTATTTATACAACACAAATGTATCCAGTCAATACGATGTAACTGCTCAAACAGAACAAATGCAGGATATAATGTTTTAATATTATCTTTTCAGGTGTATTGATATTGTAGATGGTTAATGGTAGCAGTCTTTAGGCTAACCGAGAACAAGAGAAAGGTGTCTGTTTATTATTTTTTTAACTTTAGTTTTACCTTTTTTTTCCATTTTTTTTTTTTAATATACTTGCTTTTGTATTTCATTGTTTTTAAAGATTATAATAAAATCTGGAATGCGGTTATTTCCCTGTAAAATTTCTTTTGTCGTCTTCACAAATTAGCGATTTTAATGGATGGTTTATACTTTATATATATCTTTTATGCTGTTTTATTTTATTTGTAGCAGAATGAACACAAAGGTAAATGTTTTGTCAACAATTATTTGTGGTGTTGACAAAAATTACAATACGGGTAATAAAATTTGTTTATTGAGATGGTTTTCTTAAATGTTTTTTTTTGTTTGTATAGAAATTGTTAAAATGTGTATTTATTACCTTTACAAATCCAATTTGTACAGAATGCAATTATGAAAATGACAAAGGGTTAGTTTTATTATTGGCATCACTTCGAGTCCGTCCGTTGTTGTTAAAATTTCGCATCTTATCCGAAACTTGGGGACATTGGACCGAATCTTTGCAAGAAATGCGTTTTTTAGGTCCTCTACAAAATATCTTCATTTCGTCTTGTCGCAGAAATAACATGGTCGCCATTTGGGCAATTCTTGTCAGTTTCTGATCGACAGAAACTTTAAATAAAATCTCCGAAACTACAAGTCGAAATAATTTAATTGATACAAATAATGTAGGCGATATCTTTCACAGTATTTTTTCGTTTCGTATGGAAACTATCAACAACATCTTCCATGTTCCGTTCTCTCTTTTTCTGATAAACAAAATATAAACAATCTTCTCCTCGGACACTGCCGCTTTGTTATATAGAAGATATTCTAAAGCTTGCAGAACTGTCGTGGAGGTAAGATTATTGATGGAATAAATCAGTCATCGAGGAAAACCACCCGCCTACCGCAAGTTACTGACACAGTTGATAACATAATGTTGTGCAAAATTGTCTGGCAATCATCTTTAGCAGACGACGGCCGAGCACGTTCAGGGACGATGCTCGCCACTCTTCACAGTGGGTCAATTTGTATGGAAATCATCCTGCTGGTTTGTTCGGCAACTGATTGCACATAGTAGTTTCAATAACAACATGACGTTACTCAAACTTTCCTATTAAACGGATAGAAGATTATGAATGATATGATCCGACTAGTTGGTCCAGTATTAATCATCGATAATCTACGGACAATAACGCTAATCTTTTTAATTTGCTAGGAGATCCATGTTGGTTTTTTAAATTCTGATTCGATTGGATGTGTTATATCAATTCGCTATATCAGATTTATTAGTAATCTGATAGGCCTATAACAAATTAGAAAAGTAATACTGTATACAACACATACACTATAGTCCTTCCCAGCTTCAGTAGATTCTCCTCCCTCAGACATAGGTGACCTTAGCCGATTTTGGTTGTCCTGTTTAGGCCCTTTGGTTTTATTGCTGCCAAATACTTTTAAATTATTTGGTTTTCCAATCTTTCGATTTTGATCGTACCCGATGAAGGTCCTTCCAGAAACGTGTCATGCGCACTGAATTTGATATCTACGTTTGTATTACTATCACTGGGTGGATACCGCTGCTGGTGGACTATTAGCCCTCGAGGGTATCATCCGCCCAGTAGTCAGTGTTTCGGCATTGACATGGGTTATAATATATATTTATTATTGAAATTTACAGTATCCAGATAATGTATTTTTTATTTTTATCAAAACTAAAGTTCTCATCTCTCAGGCATATGTGACCTGTGGAGATTTTGGCTATCCTGTTTAGGCCCTTTGGTTTTATCGCTAATATAGGAGGGGGGGGGGGGGGGGGGGGGGTTATGTCAAGAGGGCTATATGTTGATTTTGCAAATCATTAACTGTAAAACCAGAAATAATACTAGGTACTGAAACATGGCTTGATAGCAATCCATCATCATACGAGTACTTCCCAACTAGTCAGTATAACACAGATATGATAGACCACCAAGAAGAACAATGAAAGTTGCGAGGGAGTACTAATTGCCATCTCAAAAGCATTCATAAATACAGAAGTAAAACAATTAAAAACAGACTGTAATTTTATTGTCACGAAACTATATCTGGCTCAAAAAATCTTCTAGTAGGTTCCTATGACAGACCCCTTCAGATAATGGAACATTCTTAAAAGAGTTAGGAATTAACCAAAAAATCCAAGACTAACATCATACAGGGGCGGATCCAGGATTTCAAGTTACGGGGGGGCGCACTTAAAAAAATTGCGCCGAGCGGAGGGAAGCGCGAAAATTTTTGGGGGATTTCGTGTAAAAAATCGCGATTTCACGCCAAAAAATCATATTTTTTCCAATTTTAGGGGGGGGCGGTGCGCCCCCCCCCCCTGGATCCGCCCCTGTCATATCTTGCTAGGAGTTTATTTTAGCATCGGGCGTATTGATTGGTCTATCCATCTTAAATAACCTGGTATACTAGACGAAGATCAACATAGCCCCTTGCTTCAAATAGTGAACTTTCGAACTAGAAAAGAACGAATCATTGGCCTCGTTCTCGCTAACAACCTCTAAAGTATCAATCAAGTCAGCATTATACCACCAATAGGCCTCAATGGCCATGCTATTGACTATGTAGAATCTGACATCTGGTTACACAGGTAAGAGAAACACCTGGAAAATCTATAAATACAACAAAGCAAATTAGGCAAACATAAAGAAAGACTTAGAAAACCGAACTATTGAACAAACAAGATAACACAAATGTCATTGAATTAAGGAATATATTTAAGAACAACTTAATAAAATCTATAGAAAGCAATATCTCATTCAAACTTCTTACTTATAAACACAGAGAGACTGTCATGGATTAACGACAATCTAAGAAAAACAATTCAACAGGAAAACCAAATTTAGGATAAGTAAGATAAATCTTATAGTTTTTATTATTGGGTAGTGCATGTACCAGTATCTAATTTTCATACGCAGTTATATTTAAATACCACACCTAGACATTTCCCTTTAATCCATTCCTCATTTTTTCACACTTTAGCATTCCTTTCCCCCTCGCCCCTTTCTCAATCTTAACATATCCTTCTTCCCTCACCCTTAATCCTTCCCTCCCTCCACTTTTCTTCCCCCTTAACACTTCCTATCCCTTTTCCCATCTTCACTCTTCCCTCCCTCACCCCCTTCCTACTCTTTTTCCCCATCCTCACTCCCATTTTTCCAACCCTCAACCAATCCTCCCCCTTTTCCCACCCTCAACCCTACCTCTCATTATTCCACCCTCGACCCTTCCTTCCCCTTTTCTCACCTTCGACCCTTCCTCCCCATATTCGCCCCTCGACCCTTCCTCACCCCTTTTCCCACCCGCGACCCTTCCTCCCCCTTTTCCCACCCTCGACACTTCCTCCCCTCTTCACACCCTCGACACTTCCTCCCCTTTTCCCAGTCTCGACTCTTCCTCACCTTTTTCCCAGCCTCCCCCTTTTCCCACCCTCGACCTTCCTCTCCCTTTTCCCAGCTCCAACCTTTCCTCCCCTTTTCCCACCCTCGACCTTTCCTCCCCCTTTTGCCACCCTCGACCCTTCCTCCCCCTATTCGCACCCTCGACCCTTCCTCACCCCTTTTCCTACCCTCGACCCTTCCTCACCCCTTTTCCTACCCTCGACACTTCCTCCCCCTTATCCCAGCCTTGACCCTTCCTCACCTTTTTCCACCTTCGACCCTTCCTCTCCCTTTTCCCAGCCTTGACCCTTCCTCCTCCTTTCCCCAGCCTCGATCCTTCCTCTCCCCCTTTTCCCACCCTCGACCTTTCCTCCTCCTTTACCCTTCCTCACCTTTTTCCCACCTTCGACCCTTCCTCTCCCTTTTCCCAGCCTTGATCCTTCCTCCCCCTTTTCCCACCCTCGACCTTTCCTCCTCCTTTTCCCATCCTCGACCCTTCCTCACCCCTTTTCCCAGCCTTGACCCTTTCTCACCATTTTACCAGCCTCCCCCTTTTCCCACCTTCGACCCTTCAACCCTTCCTCTCCCCTTTTCCCTTCCTCCCTCCTTTACCCACCTTCAACCCTTCCTCCCCCTTTTCCCAGCCCCGACCCTTCCTCCCCCTTTTCCCACCCTCGACCTTTCCTCCTCCTTTTCCCACCCTCGACCCTTCCTCACCCCTTTTCCCAGCCTTGACCCTTCCTCACCTTTTACCCACCTTCGACCCTTCCTCCCCCTTTTCCCAACTTCGACCCTTCCTCTCCCTTTTCCCAGCCTTGACCCTTCCTCCCCATTTCCCCAGCCCCGACCCTTCCTCCTCCTTTTCCTACCCTCGACCCTTTCTCATCCCTTTTCCCACCCTCGACCCTTCCTCCCCCTTTTACCACCTTCGGTCCTTCTTCCCCCTTTTCCCACCCTCGACCTTTCCTCCTCCTTTCCCACCCTCGACCCTTCCTCATCCCTTTTCCCAGCCTTGACCCTTCCTCACCTTTTACCCAGCCTCCCCCTTTTCTCACCTTTGACCCTTCCTCCCTCCTTTACCCACCTTCAACCCTTCCTCTCCCTTTTCCCAGCCTTGACCCTTCCTCCCCCTTTTCCCAGCCCCGACCCTTCCTCCCCTTTTCCCACCCTCGACCTTTCCTCCTTTTCCCACCCTCGATCCTTCCGCACCCCTTATCCCAGCCCAGGAAGGGTTCCTCACCTTTTACCCAGCTTCCCCCTTTTCCCACCTTCGACCCTTCCTGTCCCTTTTCCCAGCCTTGACCCTTCCTCCCCATTTTCCCAGCCCCGACCCTTCCCCCCCCCCTTTTCCCACCTTCGACCCTTCCTGTCCCTTTTCCCAGCCTTGACCCGTCCTCCCCTTTTCCCACCCTCGACACTTCCTCCCCCTTTCCCAACCTCGACTCCCTTTATCCCACTCTCGACTCTTCCTCCCCCTTATCCCAGCCTTGACCCTTCCTCACCTTTTCCCACCTTCGACTCTTCCTCTCCCTTTTCCCAGCCTTGACCCTTCCTCCCCCTTTCCCCAGCCTCGATCCTTCCTCACCCTTTTCCCACCCTCGACCTTTCCTCCTCCTTTTCCCAGCCTTGACCCTTCCTCACCTTTTTACCAGCCTCCCCACTTTCCCACCTTCGACCCTTCCTCCCCCTTTTCCCACCCTCGACCTTTCCTCCTCCTTTTCCTACCCTCGACCCTTCCTCACCCCGACCCTTCCTCCCCCTGTAACCACCATCGACCATTCCTTCCCCCTTTTCCCACCCTCGACCCTTCCTCCCCCTATACCCACATTCAATCCTTCCTTCCCCTTTTCCCCATCCTCAACCCTTCCTCCCCCTTTACCACCTTCAACCCTTCCTCCCCCTTTTCCCACCTTCAACCCTTCCTCTCCCCTTTTCCCACCCTCGACCCTTCCTCCCTCCTTTACCACCTTCAACCCTGCCTCTCCCTTTTCCCAGCCTTGACCATTCCTCCCCCTTTTCCCAGCATCGACCCTTTTCCCACCCTCGACCTTTCCTCCTTTTTCCACCCACGACCCTTCCTCACCCCTTTTCCCAGCCTTGACCCTTCCTCCCCCTTTTCCCAGCCCCGACCCTTCCTCCCCCTTTTACCAGTCCCGACCCATCCTCCCCCTTTTCCCACCTTCGACCTTTCCTCCTTTTCCCACCCTCGACCCTTCCTCACCCCTTTTTTCAGCCTTGACCCTTCCTCACCTTTTACCCAGCCTCCCCCTTTTCCCACCTTCGACCCTTCCTGTCCTTTTTCCCACCTTCGACCCTTCCTGTCCCTTTTCCCAGCCTTGACCCTTCCTCCCCATTTTCCCAGCCCCGACCCTTCCTCCCCCTTTTCCCACCTTCGACCCTTCCTGTCCCTTTTCCCAGCCTTGGCCCGTCCTCCCCTTTTCCCACCCTCGACACTTCCTCCCCCTTTCCCAACCTCGACCTTTCCTCCCCCTTATCCCAGCCTTGACCCTTCCTCCCCTTTTCCCACCTTCGACCCTTCCTCTCCCTTTTCCCAGCCTTGACCCTTCCTCCCCCTTTCCCCGGCCTCGATCCTTCCTCCCCCTTTTCCCACCCTCGACCTTTCCTCCTCCTTTTCCCAGCCTTGACCCTTCCTCACCTTTTTACCAGCCTCCCCCTTTTCCCACCTTCGACCCTTCCTCCCCCTTTTCCCACCTTCGACCTTTCCTCCTCCTTTTCCTCCCATCGACCCTTCCTCACCCCTTTTCCCACCCCCGACCCTTCCTCCCCTGTAACCACCTTCGACCCTTCCTCCCCCTTTTCCAACCTTCGACCCTTCCTTCTCCCTTTTCCCACCCTTGACCCTTCCTCCCCCTTTACCCACCTTCAATCCTTCCTCCCCCTTTTCCCACCTTCGATCCTTCCTTCCCCTTTTCCCCACCCTCAACCCTTCCTCCCCCTTTACCACCTTCAACCCTTCCTCCCCCTTTTCCCACCTTCAACCCTTCCTCTCCCCTTTTCCCACCCTCGACCCTTCCTCCCTCCTTTACCCACCTTCAACCCTTCCTCTCTCTTTACCCTCCTTCAACCCTTCCTCTCCCTTTTCCCAGCCTTGACCCTTCCTCCCCCTTTTCCCAACCCCGACCCTTCCTCCCCCTTTTCCCTCCCTCGACCTTTCCTCCACCTTTTACCACCTTCGACCCTACCTCCCCCTTTTTCCACCTTCGACCCTTCCTTCCCCTTTTCTCACCTTCGACCCTTCCTCCCCCTTTTCCCACCTTCGACCCTTCCTCTCCTTTTTCCCAGCCTTGACCCTTTCTCCCCATTTGCCCAGTCCCGACCCTTCCTCCTCCTTTTCCTACCCTCGACCCTTTCTCACCCCTTTTCCCACCCTCGACCCTTCCTCCCCCTTTTACCACCTTCGGTCCTTCTTCCCCCTTTTCCCACCCTCGACCTTTCCTCCTCCTTTTCCCACCCTCGACCCTTCCTCACCCCTTTTCCCAGCCTTGACCCTTCCTCCCCCTTTTCCCACCTTCGACCCTTCCTCCCACCTTCAACCCTTCCTCTCCCTTTTCCCAGCCTTGACCCTTCCTCTCACTTTCCCCAGCCCCGACCCTTCCTCCCCCTTTTTCCAGCCCCGACCCTTCCTTCTCCTTTTCCCACCCTCGACCTTTCCTCCTTTTCCCACCCTCGACCCTTCCTCACCCCTTTTCCCAGCCTTGACCCTTCCTCACCTTTTACCCAGCCTCCCCCTTTTCCCACCTTCAACCCTTCCTCCCTCCTTTACCCACCTTCAACCCTTCCTCTCCCTTTTCCCAGCCTTGACCCTTCCTCTCACTTTTCCCAGCCCCGACCCTTCCTCCCCCTTTTCCCAGCCCCGACCCTTCCTCCTCCTTTTCCCACCCTCGACCTTTCCTCCTTTTCCCACCCTCGACCCTTCCTCACCCCTTTTCCCAGCCTTGACCCTTCCTCACCTTTTACCCAGCCTCCCCTTTTCCCACCTTCGACCCTTCCTCCCCATTTTCCCAGCCCCGACCCTTCCTCTCCCTTTTCCCACCTTCGACCCTTCCTGTCTCTTTTCCCAGCCTTGACCCTTCCTCCCCATTTTCCCAGCCCCGACCCTTCCTCTCCCTTTTCCCACCTTCGACCCTTCCTGTCCCTTTTCCCAGCCTTGACCCTTCCTCCCCATTTTCCCAGCCCCGACCCTTCCTCCCCCTTTTCCCACCCTCGACCTTTCCTCCTCCTTTTCCTACCCTCGACCCTTTCTCACCCCTTTTCCCATCCTCGACCCTTCCTCCCCCTTTTACCACCTTTGGTCCTTCTTCCCCCTTTTCCCACCCTCGACCTTTCCTCATCCTTTTCCCACCCTCGACCCTTCCTCCCCGTTTTCCCAGCCCCGACCCTTCCTACCCCTTTTACCACCTTCGGTCCTTTTTCCCCTTTTCCCACCCCCGACCTTTCCTCCTTTTTCCACCCTCGACCCTTCCTCACCCCTTTTCCCAGCCTAGACCCTTCCTCCCCTTTTCCCACCTTCGACCCTTCCTGTCCCTTTTCCCGGCCTTGACACCTCCCCTTTTTCCCAGCCCCGACCTTCCTCTCCCTTTTCCCACCATCGACCCTTCCTGTCCCTTTTCCCAGCCTTGACCCTTCCTCTCCTTTTCCCAGCCCCGACCCTTCCTCCCCTTTCCCCACCCTCGACCTTTCCTCCTCCTTTTCCTACCCTCGACCCTTCCTCACCCCTTTTCCCAGCCTTGACCCTTCCTCCCCTTTTCCCACCTTCGACCCTTCCTGTCCCTTTTCCCAGCCTTGACCCTTCCTCCCCAAGTTTTATCCGATATTATCTTTTTTCTTCTTTTTACAATCCCGGCGTTTTGTAAGTCCATATGAAGAACAGATGCGATAACTTACAATTTACATACTTACATACATACTTATCTATTTTTCTTAATGAAATTATGGATTTAAGTTATAGTTAGAGTATATTAAGTGAAATTTTAATGGTTAAGAAGGGGCGAAGCGAGCGAAGCGATGCGACCCCCTTCTTAACCAATAAAATTTCACTTAATATACTCTAACTGACTTAGAATGTAACCTACTTTTTCATTGGTTCAATGTTCCAGACATTTCTTACGTCACACCCTAGACGTCTGCTGGAAAGTGCGCGGCACGGATTTTACCACGGCATGATGGAGGACGTGTTGAATGACGAAAGCGAAAATATATCTTTGTCTCAACTACTTGATCTTCCCACATATCAGCTGTATTAAAAATGAAACGCGTGTGCGCGAAGCCGAAGAAATTTTTAAAATTGAAGTGCCTGACGACGTAAGGAAAATTGTGATCGTAAATGCACAGGTACATGGGGTCATGACCTACATTCCCCCCCCTTTTTTTTCATACACTTCTCAACATAATTTTGGTATCAAATAATCATAAATCTACTATTTCTTTCTCTCTATATTGATTTCTTTACCAATTTGTGCCATTTTGCTATCGAGCTATTTTTACGATTTAGTATACTATTATATAGGTGATATAAAAAATGGACATGGAAATTTAAATTTTCTTAATGGATTTGTTTTCATTATTTTTTTCATGTTTAATGCTTGGTAAAGCTCATTGAATATTGTTTTGACCACCAGATATTTGTAATAAAGTTGTCTCGAAAGTACATAATGTTTATTTTTTTTAGCAGCAGTTGTCAATCAAAGCAGTCACCTGACGTCTATTTCAGCTGGGTCACTTTGAAAAACTTAATGATTAAAGTGTGGCACTTAATGGGTCACTTCTCGAAATCTGAATGGTCGAAAAAGTAGGTTATATTCTAATAATCATTTTGGGTATTTTAATACAAACTAGAGGCTCAATGGGATGAGCCTGTGTCGCTCACCTTTTATTCTGTTTCTAGGAAACTTTATGCAAAACCTTCCAATAGTTCATTTGGCCATGCGGTTTTAAAGGAGAAGATTTTTTAGAAATTGACTAATGAGAAACAAGAATTTCATGTGGCGGCCATGTTTGTCACCGAATCAGGATGAAGTGAGCATTCTTTATAGAGAAAATTCCATAGATGCTTCTTACCAAGTTTCGGTTCATTTGGCCATGCGGTTTTAAAGGAGAAGATTTTCTTTGAAATTGACCAATCAGAAACAAGAATTGCCTGTGGCTGCCATGTTTGTCAAAGAATCGGGACGAAGTGCAAAATTTGCATAGAGCACCTTCCATAGATGCTTTCTACCAAGTTTCGGTTCATTTGGCCATGCGATTTTAAACGAGAAGATTTTTTAGAAATTGAACAATCAGAAACAAGAATCTCCTGTGGTGGCCATGTTTGTCACCTAATCAGGACGAAGTGAGCACCTTCCATAGATGTTCTCTACCAAATTTCGGTTCATTTGGCCATGCGGTTTTAAACGAGAAGATTTTTTAGAAATTGACCAATCAGAAACAAGAATAGCCTGTGTCTGCCATGTTTGTCAAAGAATCTGGACGAAGTGTGAAATTTGCATAGGGGACCTTCCATAGATGTTCTCTACCAAGTTTCGGTTCATTTGGCCATGCGGTTTTAAACGAGAAGATTTTTTAGAAATTGACCAATCAGAAACAAGAATTTCCTGTGGCGGCCATGTTTGTCATCTAATCAGGACGAAGTGAGCAATCTTTATAGAAGACCTTCCATAGATGCTTCCTACAAAGGTTTGGTTCAATTTGCCAAAGCGGTTTCAGAGGAGAAGATTTTTTTTAGAAATTGACCAATCAGAAACAAGAATAGCCTGTGGCTGTCCATCTTAGCTAGCCAAGGGTTACGATTCGGGTCCCCCTTCCCTCCACCCTTGGCGGATCTAGAATATATTTTGAAATTCCCGCGCAATGCCACCTGGTGGTTTATTGAAGTTGCGCCCCTTAGATAGTCGTCATCGCCAGCCAATCAGGATCGTTTTGTTATACGTATGTTGGAGAGTTGAAAATGGCAGTGCCCAGTGAAGAAAAACTTATTTGTGATCAAATTAATTTGGAAGCACTTACTGTCAACCAAGTGAAAAGTTTCAAAGCTTTGGCAGACGGGAAAGATGTTTTCATTGGAACCAAAACGGGAAGTGGCATCTTTGCTTACATTTCGTCGATAACATGTGGTCCGTGTAAAACGTCTTCTGATTGGATACGTGTACTGGTAGCCGTAACCAATGAAATATTAAAGCGCGAATCCTCCAAATGTAGTCTAGATCCGCCAAGGGTGGAGAGATGGGGGACCCAATCGTAACCCTTGGCTAGCGAAGATGGTGGTTGTCATGTTTGTCATAGAATCGGGACGAAGTGTGAAATTTGCATAGGGGATCTTCCATAGATAGATGCTCTCTACCAAGTTTCGGTTCATTTGGCCATGTGGTTTTAAACGAGAAGAATTTTTAGAAATTGACCAATCAGAAACAAGAATGTCCTGTGGCGGCCATGCTTGTCACCTAATCAGGACGAAGTGAGCAATCTTTATAGAAGACCTTCCGCAGCATGCCCATTCACGTACTGCAGTACGTGTTTCACGTAGAATAAAAATCATGCACGTATAATTGAAAGAACCCTACGTGCGTGCACGTAAAGAACCCGTTGCGAGCACTATAAAAATTACCTTTTGTTTACAATTCACTTCAAAGTACGTAATAGAGTTGTTCTGATTAGTTAAATAACCACGTAATAGAGTTGTTCTGATTAGTTAAATAACCATTAATGTTGTTTAACCAGCAGCAATGTTTTATTTATTCAACTGCTAGCTTTTTGTCGAAATTGAGAGCAAAGAAGGTAGAAAAACTGCATAATTCGTCATTTTACCGAAAATTTCGAAAATGAAATACCGGAATCGGATTCCGGAACCGGGAACGACTATTTCCGGTTTTGCCAATAATAATGAAAAAAAATAATCCCGACCGACCGACCCTAGATTTTTTTGACATGTGACAGTAAACACACTATTTTTTTTTTGGCCTAATATTTACAAAAAAACAGCATGGTGCACGACATTGTGTGGAGAAAATGCAGTTCATTTTCTTTGTACCCCCAAATGAAGAGTTAGAGGGTACATTGCACCCCCAAAAATTTGGATGTACCCCCAAAAATGAAGGTAAAAGGGTACATGTACCCCCAGATGAAAAAACCTGTGGGCATACTGACTTCCATAGATGCTTCCTACCAAGTTTTGGTTCAATTTGCCAAAGCAGTTTCAGAGGAGAAGATTTTTAGAAATCGACCAATCAGAAACAAAAATTGCCTGTGGTGGCCTTGTTTGTAAACGGATCGGGATGAAATGAGCAAATTTAATAGAGAACCATTCTAATTTCATAGATGCTTCCTATCAAGTTTCGGTTCATTTGGCAGTGGTTTCAGAGGAGAAGATTTTTAGAAATCGACCAATCAGAAACAAGAATTGCCTATGACTGCTATGATTGTTAACGGATCGGAACGAAATGAGCAATCTGCATAGAGGACCTTCCAGAGATGCTCATTAGGCCAAGAGGTTTCAGAGAAGAAATTTTTAGACATTGACCAATCAGAAACAAGCATTGCCTCTGACCGCCATGTTCGTCAAGGAATCCGCACGAAATGAGCAATCTTTATAGAGGACCGTCCATAGATGCTTCCTACGAAGTTTTGGTTCATTTGCCAAAGCGGTTTCAGAGGAGAACATTTTAAGAAATCGACCAATCAGAAACAAGAATTGTCTCTAAAGTGATAGCTGTCAATGGTGTCATAACACTTTTGTTGATTAGATAAATACAATTTCCTCATCAATACATTAGGTTGAACTTGATGGGAAGTATATATCTGGTTGAACTTTAAGGGAAGTTTAATTGAAATGGACAGGGGGAAACATTAACAAATAAAAAAACATTACTTTTAGGCAAGTATATATCTGGTTGAAATGGACAGGGAGGAACATTAACAAATAAAAATCATTATTTATAGGCAAGTATATATCTGGTTGAACTTTAAGGTAAGTGTATATCTGGTTGAAATGGATAGGGGGACACTAATTTAAATTAACCGTCATTACCATTAAGGGATGAACATTATCAGAACCATGTTTGTAAGAATCATGTTATCTTTGATCGCTTGCCAGATATTGTTGTTGCTTTGACATTCACAACATGCTTCCTTTGCCCCGGTTTCATAGCTACGTTGCTTACAATGGGAACAGTTGATGTCACAGATGCTGAACTTTTTACTTTAAATGTTAAAAGCCTATTCAGTTGTCTGAACTTCTGATCCGGTGTTAGGACATGTTCGGTTAACTGATAACTTCCTCTGTCATGAATTGATGTCGGTCATCTGGTCTTGTTCCATATCACTGAGCCTATCTATCAGAACAGGAAGTTTCAACACCTTCCAGTTGTTATTGGCTTTTATGTTCCTGTTAAATGATTCATTATTGTTGTTTGTCCACAACTTTGGAATGTGTAGATTTGTCAAACGGGGCAAAAATACCTTTTCCTTTAAAGCAGGTAACAACCTATGATGTAAATATGGGATATTATACTGCTGTTGTAATTCGCTACCTAACTCATTGTACATGATTTCACAGTTAGAATGGAGAAGGCCGCCCGCATTAAATATTTTATGTAATATGGTGATCACCACAGGTTGAATTTGTGTTTTAAGGAGGTTTTCTCTGGCATTGTCCCCAATATGTTTATTACACAAAATGTGCGTAGACTGGGAAAAGCTTACTTTTATGGCATTTATTTAAAACTATCATTTTAAACATATTTTATTCATAAATACATGTAAATGAAATGGATTGGATAGCAGGCAATAGCCTATATAAATCCTCTCCATACACAAGGCAACAGCAACAATCAATAATGCATGCCGTTAATATTTACAATACACAATATAGAATTTCATACTCAAAGGGAAATAACTCGAGTATACAATAGCAGTCAGAAATCTCATATATTCAGTTATTGATAAGTAATTAACATTGATTAGATTTTATCGACAATTTGGCTGATATGAGATCTACTAATTTTTTTTTTAAACTATGTAAATCTTTAGTTATGACTTCTGTTCTTCGTAAAGACTTGCAAATCATCACAATCAAAAAAAGAAGAAAAGAGATAATATCAGCTAAAATATATTGCTTTATATAAAAAAAAAATTGTAATAAAGTACACAAAATTATTATTAATTAAATCCAGATTTTCATATAAATAACATTTAAACTGTGTAAATGGTAGGTAATGGCTTCTTTTTCTTCATATTGACCTGCAAATCGTCGCGATCGGAAAAAGAAGAAACGAGATAATATTATCTAAACTATATCAGTTTTTTTAATTAATGACATGACATGATTTTTTAATTAATGACATGACATGATTATTAAATGCATAATGCACATAGAATAGCATAAATAATAGTTTTTGGGTCCTTTTCTTCACTATTCTTCTCTGTACTTCAATTCACAATTCAAACAGTACTTTCTATCATTATCGGGTTACTGATAAATGAATAGCTGGAAGTTAAGTCTATTGTTTATATTGAGTTAGAGCAACGGAAGCGACGATTTCCAAAATTTACAAAACTTTTTTACCCAGTACTCCCGCGTTTAAATGTTATGTCCATTGACATTCGGAAAATGACCGGGTTATTCCGAATGTCAATGTGTAAAAAAGTTCGGTAAATTTTGTGTTTAAGTCATAGCGACTGGCACCTCCGCTATGTGTTGCCCGATGCAATGAAGGAAAATTTCACAAAAGTTGACCCCAACTGACATGGTATGTTCAACGGGGTTATATAAAGAAACCTGTATACAAATGTTTTGAATATATATCCAAATTATGTAGTAGGGTTGATCTAATCAGGCGTATTTGGGCATTAATCACACTTTCTTCATAAAAACATAATTCGAATTGGAAAATTAATAGAAACTAGAAAAGAAGTATGCCCCCACACTTGATAATTATGGACAAAGTTGTTTTGTTAGGAGTGATTTTTTAAAACTGAAGTGTGTCTGTAAGACACAAATGATACCCCCACCTGACTATAGGAAATTATAAACAAGTCAAAAGTTCTTTAACACTATGCACGATATTCTATCATACTCAACTTGTATACAGATAGTACCTTTAATTTTTCATTCCTGATATGTAAATATAAAGGTATTACCTGTGGTGAAATGGGTATAATTCCCCATACAAACCATGTTTCCATTATGTAGCTACATTTTTTGTAGTAAGAAGGAAATGAAGTCCAACTACCTGTCATTTTGTAAATGTTTGACAAAAATCCCCACTTTTCATTGCAGGGGCATAAAAAAATGACTAAGTCCAGGCAACTACCTGTCATTATCAAATATTTGATGAAAATCAAAATCCTGTGGACATGCACATGTGTATAAACATCATACAAAATATTAAAGCTGTAGCTCCAAAACTGTAGGAGGAGATAGCCGGACAAACCATGTATCTATATCCGGACGGACCAACAAAATGAAGTCCAAGTCATTTTGAGAATATTTGATGAAAATGAAAATCCTGTGGACATGCACACCTCCATTGTGTGTATAAACATCCTACAAAGTATTAAAGCTATAGCTCCAAAACTGTAGGAGGAGATAGCCGGACAAACCATGTATCTATTTCCAGATGGTTGAACGGACGGACAGGGGTAAATTAATATGCCCCCCCCCCCCCCCCGACCCTTAGTCACGGGGGTATAAAAATATGATTTAGGTCGTATACGCTAAATCAAGGTTTAATTAACAAATTCCACATCATTCAGTTTAACATAAATTACAAGTTATTTCTATCATTTATTCAGGTTGACAGAATTTATTTCACAAAAATAAAGGTTTGTAGTCATCAAAGGGAGATAATTCCGTGGAAAAATTACATAATCCAACTTCCTATTTGTGAATCTTCGATTGTTTACATTACAGACTGAAAGCTACCTTTATTGGTAAATAACTCAGTCTTAAAGGGTCAATATAAATAAACAGGTATAGCATAACAAAAAGACAAATATTTAATGGCTGGCCAAAAATTACGAATACACAGAAAATTGAATATTGAGACAACACAAAGTCATACACTACTAAAAAACCAGACTGGCATGAACTCTCAGATGCTCTGTATTAGTCTGCAGTTCGAACTTCACCAATACCAATATTATACCAATATCAATACCCATTATTTGGCTTTAAATTTAAGGAAACAGTTTTTTTACTTTAGTTATAGTATGGAAGCATATATTGTCCAGTTAGCCAAAGGTAGAATAATTGGATAAGGGTATGCTTTGAAACAATAGTAACTTTCTTTATTGCTGCACAGTTTTGAAAATTTACCAGACAAATTAGGAATACATTTTTTTGTACATTTTTCAGAAAGATGTAAACAGAATTTAATGAACATCCATTTAAGAAACCGGAGGACCGGAGAAAACCAAAGACCTGTCGCAAGTCACTAACAAACTTTACTACATAATGTTGTACACCTCGTCCTGATCGAGATTCGCGCTCACAACATCAGTGGTGATAGGCACTAATTGCATAGATAGTTGTAAATCCAACTACCATACGATCACAGCCACGACTACCCGGTAACCCCTATAATTATTGAGGCAATTACACATGATAAGTGTACTTAATATTTCAAAGATAAACAAATTGTGAGAGAAAAAAATGTTATATTTTAGTGTGTTTTCATGTATTATGGTACTTCTATTTAAAGCCCCATAAAATTTTTGTTATTGAAAATATCATATGCCTCATTTTTTTCATATTCTGAAAAATGTATCCTGTCCACACCTGTCACTAGTCTAAGCTAATCACAAATTTATAATTTACTCTCATCAGTTAAGGGTCACTTAAACACTTGTTAAGGTGTGTTCCACTTGCAAATTGATAAGAACAAAAAAAACAACACAAATTTGTCTTAAATGAATAAAAATTGTGAAAAAACCACAGAACAAAGTCAAAATAAATTACATGGGGATACTTTGTATAACATTGTAAGAAAGAAATACAAAACGGTTTCAGCAGAATTGGCATTTGCTAAAGTCACCTTTGACAGAATGGTCGTGATTTCTTATAGAATTTATAATTTTTATTTGCTATGCAGTTGGATTATTGCAATATTCAAAATGTGCATGATCAAAGGTAGGAACTCCCATTGTTTATTTATTCATAAGTTGTATTTTAATGCCTCCAAATTGTATCAGATGTGGGAAATGTTGCAAAATGTATGCCATATTTACTGTTTTCAAGTTCAGATGTACCTTTTCTACATTTCCAAATTAAATAACCTATATATATATACTGGGAGTGCCTAGTGTAGCCTACACCATCAAAATCAGGTTGTACTTTTTATTTTTACAATTTTTTCTTAAAACAAAAGATCTGAATTCTATATAAAAAAAATTGATGCTGCACCATGAAAAACTTTACAACCCATTATTAGCAGTGTATGATGTCTTTATGAAAACAACATTTTATATAAATATCAAGCAACTCTTATTGTTTTTTTATTCATTTTTCCTCTCATATAAAATAATGGACACCGAGAAATTTTGATAAAAACAAATTCACATATCGAGTGCAACCTTTGCATTTGAAGTGTTTTAATGAACCTTAAAAGTTCAACCTTATAATAAATTTATAATTTACTTTCACCAGTTATTACAAGTCGTACATAAACAGTTATTGATTGATTATTGTCAGTATTATTTCACCTATATCCGGACCAGAACAAGTTCAATAATTAATATATATATAAAAAACTATACAACAATTTAAATGAGGGAAGGGATGCGTAAATCGAGTCATCGACTTTTGACTGCCACTAAAAGTGAAAAGGTATGGAGGGTTAGGTAGGGAATATTTTCATAGATATGTCACATTCACTTACGTATTCATTAAAGTTCTTGTCGAATTCTATAAAGATCCATCCCGCTTAAACTTCGTAATAGCATTTTATCCGTTTGTAAATCGGGCAAATGTCTGACACTTCTTCCTGTCGAAAATTTCAACCTTCCCGGGAGAATCCGTTATTTTGATTGGACGGTTTCGTTCAACGTAGTACTAACTTGGAAAGGTAAAATAGAGGATCATATCCCGTATATGACGGAATGATAGCCCTCTATGGCCGAGAGTCTATAGATGTTCGTCTGCTGAGAAATTAATTAACTCTACTGTGCATAGATACCCAGATATTGCAGGAAACACATTTGGATCGATAATTGAAGGTTTTAATGGAAAAGTTGAAATTATTTCCAGAAATATTTTTACAAGTAAGTTTTACTGTTACAGACACTATATTTTCAGATTACCCCCCACCACATTAATAATACGAGGCCTGGATTTTTTAGTCCCTATTTCATAGATGTTATACCATTATACTATATGAATATCCAACAGTAAGGATTCTTTAGAGTTGTCCAAGTTGGAACTGTAATTTTAAGATACTTTTTTGTGATGTTGTGATATTTGTGTGAGATTTACTTGTTGCAGATGATACATTTGAATTGATAAAATAATATCAATATATAGATACATTAATGGCCAAGTATATATTCACACTATGTAAACGGTGTCCTCTGTAAAATGTTACTTCGTGTTGCGGTGTACTGTTACTTCTTTTTGTGTGCAGCACATGGCAGATGCAATTCACACAACAGACCAAACCAGGGGCGGATCCAGGATTTCAAGTTAGGGGGGGGGGCGCACTTAAAAAAATTGCGCCGAGAGAAGGGAGGCGCGAAAATTTTTGGGGTATTTCGTGTGAAAAATCACGATTTTACGCCAAAAAATCACATTTTTCCAATATTAAGGGGGGCGCACGAAATTTTTGGGGTATTTCATGTGAAAAATCACGATTTTAAGCCAAAAAAATCATATTTTTTCCAATTTTAGGGGGGGGGGGGGGGGGGCGCGAATCCGCCCCTGCAAACAGGTAAGAATTTTTACCATGTTACACAATTTCATCCAATAACAGTTAATCACATTTGTTTCAGATATATTTCTTGTCATATTGATATTAAAAAATCTATATAAAAACTTTTGTTTACAACAATAACTGATCATATTAATGAACAAATACTGAGGCAGGTCAAGATGTTTGAACTTTTTCATCAAAAGTTCGAAACTTGAGATTTTGATTTAAACTGATGACTGAAACCCTTCCTTAAATTCATTTATCTTTAGTCGGATATAATCCTAAGTTTCCATGGAAATTATATAAAGAAGAAATAAACGAAAATATTACACTCAGAAAATTGCCAAGTGTACTGTTACTTCTGATTAATTATAGTGTAGTATACTGTTACTTCATGTTCAAATTTTAACAAGTGTACTGTGACTTCGTGATAAGATTAATGAATTATAAATAACTCCATTTCTTTGGTATTATGATCCTTTGCAGATACCAACATGATATGGTTCCATATGCCTGCTGAATTTAGATTGATGACCCCACTAGCATGACTGGAAACTTTGCAAAAAATTGAAAAATGTGACATAAATATCTTCAAAAATTTGGAAAGGACGAATTGCAACTTAATTTCGAGAAAATGATACACCAATGATCCCCTTGATCAGCCAGGCTGCCAGCAAATGTTGCTGACACTCTTACAAAAGATAGAAAATCCTGTACATGAACAGCTGCTAGCCAATGTTGGGTAAATAAATGATCTCCTTTAACAAATTTTCATGAACAGTGGCTGTATCTTGCAAAATGAATATTTAAGGGGCCATCTATAGCCAAGTGAGCAATTACAGGCAAACTGGGAGCCTCTAGTTTTTTTAAACAAATTCTCAAAATAATGTGACAACAGCCAAGGTTTTAATTGTCATGTTATGTTAAATGTCAATATAAAACATTAGATAAAAGGTTACTAATAAGAAGTGATGACAAACACATCCCCGAGTCTAGACTGTTATATACCATAGCAGTATCAATTGCCTCAATATCATAAAACTGTATTTATTACTAATTAGCTCCCATGGCCTTGTATTAAATGTTATTTTATTTCTTATATGCATGATAATCTAATGATTTTTTATATTTATGATGAAATTAGGCTATTCAAATTAGCAATATTTCAAAATTCTAGTATTTAATATGATAAATTTCTGACCAAATTGTCATATTGCAATAATAAGTATACTATTTTCCAAATTAGTATTGTTTGTAAAATAATAGCAAAAATATCAAATTTTCGGCCGCTGATTGTGCTCTTATATAGCCCTTGAACCACTATTTTTATTTTGTTATGTACTTGGATAAAGGAACAAGTCCACAACATATGAAACAAATCTACATGCATCGTTTTTCTTTATCCCCGTACTACCCTAAGTTGCACACATGTTGTCCCTTGTAAGCCAAACTGTTCCATTTGATTTATGCGTGGCATTATCATGAGACCTCGGAAGTTTAACATGCATGATTTGAGCCAGTTGTTTCCAATCCCATTATTATATGGACCCGTTATAGTCAGTAAAACTGTAATAACAAAACTTCTTTTTTATTATTTTGGTCGGGTGAAATTAATGGTATTTTATGTGATATATTTCAACCATTTTTCTATTTCTAACCGTTTTTAGAAATCGTTATCACCATTTTAAAAATAGAACCTTGTCTGGAAATTCCCTTTAATTTCTTTCTTTGATATTTCTTCCTGTTTTAATAATGTATCAGGTATAGTAGAATATATTAAATAGTATTATATATTTATGGCTATGGCCTTTTCGCAGATATTAAGAAAAACAAATTAATCTGGAAAGCATAAGCTTTCATCAGCCAAACATATATGGGAATCCACACTTTAATACTATCGTTAACATTTTTGTAAATTTAAATGCAATAGTAGGTTTACTACAGTTCTTATGGCTGAAAATTCTTTGAAGGGGTTTTTATTTAGAATTTTCTATAAAAAATCTCTAAAGTATCTTTTTTCCAATTATTGTAGACTTTTCATCAACAAGACCAAATTCTCAAAATCCACGTGTTTTTCAACAACAAAAATTATAATTTCTCCAAAAACTATTGATCGGATCTTTTAGAAACTACAACCTCATTTAAGACCTTTGTATTTGAAAGCTTCATGTCAAATATTTTTTAAAATAAACCATTTATTTAATATATTCAAGTTATTGCATAAGCTTGACCAAATTCTCAAACTCCCAGATTCTTCACAACCCCTCCCCCCTTTCAAATTCGTGCAAAAAAGTTTTTTAAATGAATCAAGGTGACAAAAACATAAACAATACTTATAAAGATTGTTTTCATACAATGGGACTAATTAAATGTTATTTTATTTCTTATATGCACGATAACCTAATGATTTTTTATATTTATGATGAAATTAGGCTATTCAAATTAGCAATATTTCAAAATTCTAGTATTTAATATGATAAATTTCTGACCAAATTGTCATATTGCAATAATAAGTATACTATTTTCCAAATTAGTATTGTTTGTAAAATAATAGCAAAAATATCAAATTTTCGGCCGCTGATTGTGCTCTTATATAGCCCTTGAACCCCTATTTTTATTTTGTTATGTACTTGGATAAAGGAACAAGTCCACAACATATGATACAAATCTACATGTATCGTTTTTCTTTATCCCCGTACTACCCTAAGTTGCACACATGTTGTCCCTTGTAAGCCAAACTGTTCCATTTGGTTTATGCGTGGCATTATCATGAGACCTCGGAAGTTTAACATGCATGATTTGAGCCAGTTGTTTCCAATCCCATTATTATATGGACCCGTTATAGTCAGTAAAACTGTAATAACAAAACATCTTTTTTATTATTTTGGTCGGGTGAAATTAAAGGTATTTTATGTGATATATTTCAACCATTTTTCTATTTCTAACCGTTTTTAGAAATCGTTATCACCATTTTAAAAATAGAACCTTGTCTGGAAATTCCCTTTAATTTCTTTCTTTGATATTTCTTCCTGTTTTAATAATGTATCAGGTATAGTAGAATATATTAAATAGTATTATATATTTATGACTATGGCCTTTTCGCAGATATTAAGAAAAACAAATTAATCTGGAAAGCATAAGCTTTCATCAGCCAAACATATATGGGAATCCACACTTTAATACTATCGTTAACATTTTTGTAAATTTAAATGCAATAGTAGGTTTACTACAGTTCTTATGGCTGAAAATTCTTTGAAGGGGTTTTTATTTAGAATTTTCTATAAAAAATCTCTAAAGTATCTTTTATCCAATTATTGTAGACTTTTCATCAACAAGACCAAATTCTCAAAATCCACGTGTTTTTCAACAACAAAAATTATAATTTCTCCAAAAACTATTGATCGGATCTTTTAGAAACTACAACCTCATTTAAGACCTTTGTATTTGAAAGCTTCATGTCAAATATTTTTTAAAATAAACCAATTATTTAATATATTCAAGTTATTGCATAAGCTTGACCAAATTCTCAAACTCCCAGATTCTTCACAACCCCTCCCCCCTTTCAAATTCGTGCAAAAAAGTTTTTTAAATGAATCAAGGTGACAAAAACATAAACAATACTCATAAAGATTGTTTTCATACAATGGGACTAATTAAATGTTATTTTATTTCTTATATGCACGATAACCTAATGATTTTTTATATTTATGATGAAATTAGGCTATTCAAATTAGCAATATTTCAAAATTCTTGTATTTAATATGATAAATTTCTGACCAAATTGTCATATTGCAATAATAAGTATACTATTTTCCAAATTAGTATTGTTTGTAAAATAATAGCAAAAATATCAAATTTTCGGCCGCTGATTGTGCTCTTATATAGCCCTTGAACCCCTATTTTTATTTTGTTATGTACTTGAATAAAGGAACAAGTCCACAACATATGAAACAAATCTACATGCATCGTTTTTCTTTATCCCCGTACTACCCTAAGTTGCACACATGTTGTCCCTTGTAAGCCAAACTGTTCCATTTGATTTATGCGTGGCATTATCATGAGACCTCGGAAGTTTAACATGCATGATTTGAGCCAGTTGTTTCCAATCCCATTATTATATGGACCCGTTATTGTCCGTAAAACTGTAATAACAAAACATCTTTTTTTTATTATTTTGGTCGGGTGAAATTAAAGGTATTTTATATGATATATTTCAACATTTTTTTCTATTTTTAACCGTTTTAAGAAATCGTTATCACCATTTTAAAAATAGAACAATTGTTATATAATGGAAATTCCCTTTAATTTCAATCTTTGGTATTTCTTCCTGTTTTAATAATGCATCAGGTATAGTAGAATATATTAAATAGTATTATATAGTTATGACTATGGCCTTTTCGCAGATATTAAGAAAAACAAATTAATCTGGAAAGCATAAGCTTTCATCAGCCAAACATATATGGGAATCCACACTTTAATACTATCGTTAACATTTTTGTAAATTTAAATGCAATAGTAGGTTTACTACAGTTCTTATGGCTGAAAATTCTTTGAAGGGGTTTTTATTTAGAATTTTCTATAAAAAATCTCTAAAGTATCTTTTTTCCAATTATTGTAGACTTTTCATCAACAAGACCAAATTCTCAAAATCCACGTGTTTTTCAACAACAAAAATTATAATTTCTCCAAAAACTATTGATCGGATCTTTTAGAAATTACAACCTCATTTAAGACCTTTGTATTTGAAAGCTTCATGTCAAATATTTTTTAAAATAAACCATTTATTTAATATATTCAAGTTATTGCATAAGCTTGACCAAATTCTCAAACTCCCAGATTCTTCACAACCCCTCCCCCTTTCAAATTCGTGCAAAAAAGTTTTTTAAATGAATCAAGGTGACAAAAACATAAACAATACTTATAAAGATTGTTTTCATACAATGGGACTAATTAAATGTTATTTTATTTCTTATATGCACGATAACCTAATGATTTTTTATATTTATGATGAAATTAGGCTATTCAAATTAGCAATATTTCAAAATTCTAGTATTTAATATGATAAATTTCTGACCAAATTGTCATATTGCAATAATAAGTATACTATTTTCCAAATTAGTATTGTTTGTAAAATAATAGCAAAAATATCAAATTTTCGGCCGCTGATTGTGCTCTTATATAGCCCTTGAACCCCTATTTTTATTTTGTTATGTACTTGAATAAAGGAACAAGTCCACAACATATGAAACAAATCTACATGCATCGTTTTTCTTTATCCCCGTACTACCCTAAGTTGCACACATGTTGTCCCTTGTAAGCCAAACTGTTCCATTTGATTTATGCGTGGCATTATCATGAGACCTCGGAAGTTTAACATGCATGATTTGAGCCAGTTGTTTCCAATCCCATTATTATATGGACCCGTTATTGTCCGTAAAACTGTAATAACAAAACATCTTTTTTTTATTATTTTGGTCGGGTGAAATTAAAGGTATTTTATATGATATATTTCAACATTTTTTTCTATTTTTAACCGTTTTAAGAAATCGTTATCACCATTTTAAAAATAGAACAATTGTTATATAATGGAAATTCCCTTTAATTTCAATCTTTGGTATTTCTTCCTGTTTTAATAATGCATCAGGTATAGTAGAATATATTAAATAGTATTATATAGTTATGACTATGGCCTTTTCGCAGATATTAAGAAAAACAAATTAATCTGGAAAGCATAAGCTTTCATCAGCCAAACATATATGGGAATCCACACTTTAATACTATCGTTAACATTTTTGTAAATTTAAATGCAATAGTAGGTTTACTACAGTTCTTATGGCTGAAAATTCTTTGAAGGGGTTTTTATTTAGAATTTTCTATAAAAAATCTCTAAAGTATCTTTTTTCCAATTATTGTAGACTTTTCATCAACAAGACCAAATTCTCAAAATCCACGTGTTTTTCAACAACAAAATTATAATTTCTCCAAAAACTATTGATCGGATCTTTTAGAAATTACAACCTCATTTAAGACCTTTGTATTTGAAAGCTTCATGTCAAATATTTTTTAAAATAAACCATTTATTTAATATATTCAAGTTATTGCATAAGCTTGACCAAATTCTCAAACTCCCAGATTCTTCACAACCCCTCCCCCCTTTCAAATTCGTGCAAAAAAGTTTTTTAAATGAATCAAGGTGACAAAAACATAAACAATACTTATAAAGATTGTTTTCATACAATGGGACTAATTAAATGTTATTTTATTTCTTATATGCACGATAACCTAATGATTTTTTATATTTATGATGAAATTAGGCTATTCAAATTAGCAATATTTCAAAATTCTAGTATTTAATATGATAAATTTCTGACCAAATTGTCATATTGCAATAATAAGTATACTATTTTCCAAATTAGTATTGTTTGTAAAATAATAGCAAAAATATCAAATTTTCGGCCGCTGATTGTGCTCTTATATAGCCCTTGAACCCCTATTTTTATTTTGTTATGTACTTGAATAAAGGAACAAGTCCACAACATATGAAACAAATCTACATGCATCGTTTTTCTTTATCCCCGTACTACCCTAAGTTGCACACATGTTGTCCCTTGTAAGCCAAACTGTTCCATTTGATTTATGCGTGGCATTATCATGAGACCTCGGAAGTTTAACATGCATGATTTGAGCCAGTTGTTTCCAATCCCATTATTATATGGACCCGTTATTGTCCGTAAAACTGTAATAACAAAACATCTTTTTTTTATTATTTTGGTCGGGTGAAATTAAAGGTATTTTATATGATATATTTCAACATTTTTTTCTATTTTTAACCGTTTTAAGAAATCGTTATCACCATTTTAAAAATAGAACAATTGTTATATAATGGAAATTCCCTTTAATTTCAATCTTTGGTATTTCTTCCTGTTTTAATAATGCATCAGGTATAGTAGAATATATTAAATAGTATTATATAGTTATGACTATGGCCTTTTCGCAGATATTAAGAAAAACAAATTAATCTGGAAAGCATAAGCTTTCATCAGCCAAACATATATGGGAATCCACACTTTAATACTATCGTTAACATTTTTGTAAATTTAAATGCAATAGTAGGTTTACTACAGTTCTTATGGCTGAAAATTCTTTGAAGGGGTTTTTATTTAGAATTTTCTATAAAAAATCTCTAAAGTATCTTTTTTCCAATTATTGTAGACTTTTCATCAACAAGACCAAATTCTCAAAATCCACGTGTTTTTCAACAACAAAAATTATAATTTCTCCAAAAACTATTGATCGGATCTTTTAGAAATTACAACCTCATTTAAGACCTTTGTATTTGAAAGCTTCATGTCAAATATTTTTTAAAATAAACCATTTATTTAATATATTCAAGTTATTGCATAAGCTTGACCAAATTCTCAAACTCCCAGATTCTTCACAACCCCTCCCCCCTTTCAAATTCGTGCAAAAAAGTTTTTTAAATGAATCAAGGTGACAAAAACATGAACAATACTTATAAAGATTGTTTTCATACAATGGGACTAATTAAATGTTATTTTATTTCTTATATGCACGATAACCTAATGATTTTTTATATTTATGATGAAATTAGGCTATTCAAATTAGCAATATTTCAAAATTCTAGTATTTAATATGATAAATTTCTGACCAAATTGTCATATTGCAATAATAAGTATACTATTTTCCAAATTAGTATTGTTTGTAAAATAATAGCAAAAATATCAAATTTTCGGCCGCTGATTGTGCTCTTATATAGCCCTTGAACCCCTATTTTTATTTTGTTATGTACTTGAATAAAGGAACAAGTCCACAACATATGAAACAAATCTACATGCATCGTTTTTCTTTATCCCCGTACTACCCTAAGTTGCACACATGTTGTCCCTTGTAAGCCAAACTGTTCCATTTGGTTTATGCGTGGCATTATCATGAGACCTCGGAAGTTTAACATGCATGGTTTGAGCACAGGGCCTTGTCACTATCCAGGTAAATATACTATCAATGTATAAACAAGCACAGGGCCTTGTCACTATCCAGGTAAATATACTATATGTTTATACATTGATAGTATATTTACCTGGATAGTGACAAGGCCCTGTGGTTTGAGCCAGTTGTTTCCAATCCCATTATTATATGGACCCGTTATTGTCCGTAAAACTGTAATAACAAAACATCTTTTTTTTATTATTTTGGTCGGGTGAAATTAAAGGTATTTTATGTGATATATTTCAACATTTTTCTATTTTTAACCGTTTTAAGAAATCGTTATCACCATTTTAAAAATAGAACAATTGTCATATAATGGAAATTCCCTTTAATTTCCTCCTTTGGTATTTCTTCCTGTTTTAATAATGTAACAGGTATAGTAGAATATATTAAATAGTATTATATATTTATGACTATGGCCTTTTCGCAGATATTAAGAAAAAAATATTAAACTGGAAAGCATAAGCTTTCATCAGTCAAACATATATATTTGGGAATCCACACTTTAATACTATCGTTAACATTTTTGTAAATTTGAATGTTGTGCAGTGAATGACTACGTTTCTAACAGTTCACATACAGACATGTCACTCCTCTCTTGACACATTATCCTGAAATAACACTGAGCAACAAGTATTTGCTCTTAAATCCCTTAATGCTGCTTTCTTAGCGGGTCCAAAAACAACCGTTTAAAAACCAAACGTATTGTCTTTGATTGGACCCGATCAGGAATCCAACCAACGATCTATCGCACCCGAAATGTGAAAAATACCAAACTAAATACAAGGTTCTGGTCGTATGAATACAAGGTTATGGTCGTATGAATACAAGGTTCTGGTCGTATGAATACAAGGTTCTGGTCGTATGAATACAAGGTTCTGGTCGTATGAATACAAGGTTCTGGTCGTAGGACAGAAGTGGTTAAATCTGGGTTTGAGTCAGGGTCAGGATTAATATGTTTATAAATACACTACTTTCAACAATATTTCAGTTATATCGTGGCTGTCAGTTTTATTGGTGGAAGAAACCGGAATACCCGGAGAAAACCGGCAGGTCGCCACAAGTCACTGACAAATTGTACCACATAATGTTGTATCGAGTACATCTCGCTATGAGCGGGATTCGAACTCACAACTTCAGTGGTGATATGCACTGATTGTATGGTTTTTTTTCTATTTCCTAACAAGACCATGACAAAAAGTCATACTAGACAATGGGTATGGGCAAGGTCTTCAAGAAAAATGATGTAAGGCGGAACAAGACTGCTCAAAATTGAGGATTTGAGGTCCAATAAAACCACTGGTAAACTTTTATAAATGCTTTATTTTCTGTGCAGCAGAATGTCCAGATAACATATACTTTATACAAAGCAGTGACAAACATGCTCAGTTAACACAGCAAGGTGTTACTTGTTAAGTTGACCCTTCAGAGATTCACGGACCCTTTCTTGGCTCTCCGGGCCCCGGACCGATGTACCAGCTGAACCCCATCCCTCTCATAGGCCCTGTGTATGGGCCAACAACTTTAGACTTAAAACATGACAATAAATTTACCAGTGAAGTCTCGCAGATTTTCGAGGACTTGTTCCCCTTAAATATCGGAGGACATGATAATTAGTAAATATACAAGGTTTTGTGATTTTACGTTTATTTTGAATGTAAAAGGTATACTTATAATTTCGAACGAAATATACTATGTACATTTTGTAATTAAGTAAGAAGGTCTAGATATCTTTTACAGTCATTATTTAGTTTTTGTAGCTTTTTAATGCCATATGGCATTGAATCGACAGTAAACATAATGTTCCTGATTTCACATCGTGCCAAATGCTTCAACTTTGGCGGGGTTTTGTAACAATCGTCGGGTAAAAACTCCACTACTTTGTCTTTGATGAAATGTTTATGTTCTTTGTCGTCATCTTTTATTACACCACCAACGGTTTCTTCACCAATGCGTATTTTGATGCCACGAACTACACGCAAACAATATTCCAGACATTTTTTCGCATGTTCTAAAGGGGTGTCACCTATCATCAATCTAGTCGCTTCTTCGACAATTTTTTGGGAACCAAGTATTGACAGAATATGATCAATTGGTTTTCCTATTGGAGAAGCGCCATACCGTAATAGTAGGAGAACAGCACTCGGTTTTAATCTTTCACATGCCAATCCAAGAGGTGTAGACGAAACATTTGATGTTAATGTGGACTTATTTGACATTGTTAGAGTTGGATCACCAATTGGAAATTCTATGTAACTGCACATTTTTGTTTTTAAAAGATGGCGATACAAAATTATTGCAGGCCCGACAAATATTTTATCGCCTAGCGAATCTTCTTCAAGATTTACTTTGAACCCAGCGACGAATGATAGGTAGTAGTATGACTTTGCTTGGTCATAGTCTGTAGGACTCAAACTATCATAAAATAAAATATCTCGCATAAATAACCCCAAGTCTATACCTCGACTATACAATAACATTTCTCTCAGAAAACGTCTTATTGTTTCCTTATTTTTCACATTGTATTGAAAACAAAGTCCAAGTGCTAAATGTAGGGACGACCAAGCCATTCGAATTTCGTTTCTTCTTAATCCACGGTCCCTTGAGAAGTCAATAATGTCGCTCAAAGCTTTCTCCAATGATATCTGTTTATTGTTTATTTTCTTGCATATTGTTACTCCAATACTTTCAAATCTACTTTCAAGTGTTCTGAATCCATGCATACTACCTATTTTATGGTTGATAACATTAACTATATTAGTCTGTCTTAATTGCCATCTTTTTATTTTTTCCAAACAAGCCATCCTTATGTTCTGGATACAAGATGGACGTTCGGGACAACAGTTAGCGGATGGCATTTTATTATTTATTTTATAACATGTTTTTTCATTGGCTAATGTTTACCGTCAAATCCACAACTAACATGCCGTTAGGGGTTTTAAGTGCGAATGAGCCGCCATAATGAGTTTTATGACGTTTATGTGCCAAGGTAATCGATAATATTTAGCGGCATTTAATTTTTTTTTTTTTTTTTGCAATTTGAAGATCATCTCTAATACCCAAATAAAGATATTTTTGTTTTGTATTAGATTAGTAGTATCTGTGTTATATTTGAATAGTTGTCGGCGGCAATCGGAGATTTGACGGTCTCAAATGTCCGTTTTACTGATCCGCTACACATTGCCAAGTAAAACTGCATTTTCGACTAGATATCAAATCCTTAATTGACGCCGGCAACTATTCAAATACAATACAGTTATCTCTTAATTTAAAAGCATTCCCTGATAGGCCATACGAAGATAATTTACAGATTAAAATGTTATGGGGCAACTATAAATAGATTTTCACATTTTCAATATTACTTATGGTTACTTATGGTGATTTTCCAGCTCAGGACCTACAGGTCCTCTTCGCCAGACTCTACACTTTCCACTTCCAAACATTCGCTGGTCACGTGACAGTCCCATTCAGGGGCGGATCCAGGATTTAAAGTTAGGGGGGGGCGCACTTAAAAAAATTGCGCCGAGCGGAGGGAGGCGAGAAAAATTTTGGGGTATTTCGTGTGAAAAATCACGATTTTACGCCAAAAAAAATCATATTTTTTCCAATTTTAGGGGGGCGCGCGCCGGGTGCGCCCCCCCCCCCCCCTCCCTTGGATCCGCCCCTGCCATTGAATGTCTGATTTGTAATTATTGAAATATAGGTCTTGATTTTTCCAATATCTATCCAGCCTATTCTTGAATGTATTTAGTGTCAGGGCGTTTACTACTGTATCTGGTAGTTTGTTCCATCTTCTTGATACCCTTAATGTAAATGCACACTTTCTCTTGTTTGATTTTACATGTTGGTGAACTATTTTGTTCGAGTTAATTCTAGAGCTGAATCTTAATCCAGTTTCACTCATCAATTTCAAGAATTAATGAACTAGCCTCTGTCGTAGCATCCCTTAATAATTTTGTATACTTCAATCATATCCCCTCTTATTCGTCTGTAAGCTAATGTTGGTAACCCTAATTTTTTTAATCTTTCGGGATATGACAAATTTTTCATTCCAAGGAATTTTTTAGTTACTCGTTTTTGGACACTTTCTATCTTTTCTATGTAGGCCTACTTCATCTTGTATGGTGCCCAGACAGAGCTGGCATAGTCTAAATGAGTTCTGACTAGAGTTTTGTATATCACCAAAAATGACTTTGTATCTAAATACCTGAAAGTCCTTGGTATTAGCCTTGGTATCATCCGTCGATCCATATCATCTCTCTATACACACTCTCTGGTGCTTTGCATTGACTAAGAAACACTGACACGGATTAAAAACGTCATTCGTAAATTTATCAAGTCAATCCGTATATTGAGTCCTCCTTTTCCTGTCTACTTCCTCTCTGAAGATGAGGCTACAAGGGAACAACATGGGAAATTCCCTTTGCTAAAAATTTGTTTTCTAAAATCCAATATTTAAACCGTGTTAAACAGTTAAACAAAATTAAAGAAATTTGTTAATTTTGGAAGATATCACTTGGTCTAATCAGGTATATAGCACTATATGATAATAGTTGTTTCCGTGTCCTCTCGTGTTACCATTGTTGACGCGTGTCATAAAACAGAACGCTTTTATTTTTCTCAAGAGCGTGCGTTGGATTTGGAACATGTATATGTTGTTGACGTGTAGAGTCAGTTTTGAATTTGAACGTTTGAAAGTTCATATTAAGGGCAGTTGCGACATGTAGGGGAGTCATATTGTCGCAAGACTCGTTTAGACCAAAATACAATTTACAAAACCATGTGGCATGTCAAAGGGTAGTCCGAGATTCCTCTGTCGTTTAACGGCATTGATAATCTTGCTGTAGCCGTTCAACGACAGAGGGTGATACATACGGAAACCATCAAATTTGCCTCACAGCCATAGTATCGGCACATTTCCACGTTTCGTGGCTATCGGATTTTATTTTCTATCATAAACCTTATATAAATCGCTTCACCAATCATTTTTCTATTCATTCATAACCATCTTACCCTCAGAAAGTGGTGTTACACTCCATTACAGCACGATTTTGCCTTAGATCCTATTATTCCGCCATTTGACTTCCATTTTCGAATCTACACACGTGACCTCGCGATACTAACTGAATGATGACAGCAACGCATTGCATGATGGGAGCTAATTAATGCAGCGTGCCAAATTATTTGGAGCATTATTTGCATACGTAAACAACATTCAAATCACATGGAAGACGATACATTTAAGCGTATTCTGCAGGACAAACAGTCCATCTACAGATCAAAGAAGAGCAGAAGGAAATTATACAGAATGTGTTGGAAAGAAAAGATTCAATGGCAGAGTGTTACCAACGGGCTTCGGAAAGAGCATGTGTTACGTTCCCCCTTTTTGTTTTTGGACAAGGTACTACATTTTTTTTTTCTTATGGTTATCTGTAATTCACTAAATTTGCTGTTAAAATCATTACCAATCAATATAATCAACTGTATTAAATTTTATGTTAATTGTTCTGCCTTAACAGGCGCCTATGATTGGCAATAAAAATATTTGTTTGTTTGTTTATATGCAAATTATCTCCCATGATACATTGCGGTAATCGTAGTTTTCTCGTAGTCACGTGACAAATGTTTGAAAAATGGAAGACAAATGTCGAAATCATAGGTTCTAAGGCAAAATCGTGCTGTAATGGAGTGTAACACCACTTTCTGAGGGTAAGATGTTTATGAATGAATAGAAAAATGATTGGTGAAGCGATTTATATAAGGTTTATGATAGAAAATAAAATCCGATAGCCACGAAACGTGGAAATGTGCTGACCCAGAGTTGGAGAAGCAAATCCGCTGTTTTCCGTATGTATCACCCTCTGTCGTTGAACGGCTACAGCAAGATTATCAATGCCGTTAAACGACAGAGGAATCTCGGACTAGTCAAAGGGGTCATTGGGGTGAGTCTAATTGAAGAATAATGAAGAAAAGAACCTCAAACTACTCTTTGTGTTGTTTTATGTGTTATTTATAACAATATTATGCAATTAATAATCATTTTGAATACAAAAATTAAGAAAAACGATATAGTATAGCAAATATTATCACTTCTTCTTTTCCCAATCGCGGCGATTTGCAGGTCCACATGACACCGTCATGAGGAAAAGAAGCCATAACATACGATTTACATAGTTTTAATTGTTATTTATATGAAAATCTGGATTTAGTAATCATTTTCATTACTTTATTACAAAAACAAATTGTCTAAAATGATATATTTTAGCAAATATTATCATTGTTCTTCTTTTCCCAATCGTGGCGATTTGCAGATTGACATGAACAAAAGAAGTCATAATCTACATTTTACATAGTTTTAAGTGTTATTTACATGAAAATCTGGATTTAATCATCATTTTCTTTACTTTATTACAATTTTTTTTATTTAAAACGATGTATTTTAGCAAATATTATCATTGTTCTTCTTTTCGACTTTTCTGATATTTTTGTTTTTCTGGTGTATAAGTAACGAAGTGAAATCGGTAAACGTATGAATATTATCCGGGGTTAACTATTGTGGCCAGACACCACTGCGATAACGTGGTTCTGCTATTTATGTCGTTTTAAATGCTACCTATAGTAGAATTATGTATTTAATCATCATTTTGACTATAGAAATAAATAATGATAATAATAAAAACGATATAGTTTGGCTAATATTATCATTGTTCTTCTTTTCCCAATCGGCAGCGATGTGCAGATCGACATGAAGAAAAGAAGTCATAATCTACGTTTTACATAGTTTTAAGTGTTATTTACATGAAAATCTGGATTTAATCATCATTTTCTTTACTTTATTACAAAAAAAAATATTTAAAACGATATATTTTAGCAAATAATATCATTGTTCTTCTTTTCCCAATCGCGGCGATTTGCAGATTGACATGAAGAAAAGAAGTCATAATCTACATTTTACATAGTTTTAAGTGTTATTTACATGAAATCTGGATTTAATCATCATTTTCTTTACTTTATTACAATTTTTTTTATTTAAAACGATGTATTTTAGCAAATATTATCATTGTTCTTCTTTTCGACTTTTCTGATATTTTTGTTTTTCTGGTGTATAAATAACGAAGTGAAATCGGTAAACGTATGAATATTATCCGGGGTTAACTATTGTGGCCAGACACCACTGCGATAACGTGGTTCTGCTATTTATGTCGTTTTAAATGCTACCCATAGTAGAATTATGTATTTTATCATCATTTTGACTATAGAAATAAATAATGATAATAATAAAAACGATATAGTTCGGCTAATATTACTTCCCTTAAAGTTCATTATAAGAGACTTGTTCATGCTTATACCACGATGCCAGGTGATTTTTGAAATTGCTGTAAAACTTTTTAAAGTACTTTCATCTCATAGATCTTCCATAAAGAAACATTTTGAGCCATCAACTGTTAAAATCGGTGGTACCGTTCATAAGATATGAGAAGTTAAAGTTGTCTAATTTAGTAATTATATAATTTGTTTTTCCAATATGGCCGCCGTGAACAGAAATGTGTCAAAATGAGATTTTCACATTTGTGGGACTTTTTTTTTCAAAATTGTACATTCCAAGCTATTGTATTTTACTTTAATTTAAAGACTGTACTGCAATTACCATAGAGGCTCAAGGATTTTAAATAAAAATCATTATACACTTCTTTTTTCAGTCTTTGGATTTTGTGCAATTTGCATGTGTATCTGGGCAAAATGGCACGATCGACCATATTTGTTCCCATTTTTCTCTATACCTAGGACAATACAATATGTTTAAATACATGAATTATTGAAAAATGAGTCCCAAATTAAGGGATTACCAAATATTAAGAGTATAGATGGTATGGTATACAAGAAATATAAGTATGAATTTGGCCCCAAGGCACTTTTCAGCCCTTTCCTATGATGGCACCATTGAAAATTAACGTTTTTGAATCTTATGATTTTTTAATGTAGAAATTAAAAATTTCTCTTTGTACACAAGTTGGAGTAGGTCACTATCCCTTATAAAAACCAAAATTTAGCAACCTGGTATTTCATTGAAAAGGATTTTTTCAGTAGATTATTGCCAAAAACCCGTAATTTATGACTTAAATATAACCAAATATAACAATATTGTCATAGAAATATTTTTAAAATGGACAATCTATTTTTAAAAAAGATGGCTTTTACTTCAGTTTTTTATTTAATTTATTTTAAAAAGACAATTATGTATAGAACAATAGGAATATTTTGGATTTTTTAAAACTTGCAATATGCCACTAATTGAACTTGCATTGCTCAGGGTTCCCATAATAAAATGCCATTTGCCATCAAATAACTGATGATATTAAAATTTCTCTTAGTACATAAGTTTAATTATTGTCTTAACTTTTATTCTATACTAAATTAGGAAGCATATTAAACCAGGAACATCTACACGTTTAGGTTCGAATGTCAGTCATTTTTTAATAAAACTGGTGCCATAACTCAAAATTAGTGGTGACGCTGTACCACAAAACCCATAAATTTTATAGAAATATATCATACTGTAATATTTTTTATTTGTTTTCCATACAAATTAATGTTTATGGTAACCAAATATAATATTATTGTTCAGAATTAATTTACTTTAGATATCAAATCTGGTCTTACAAAAATCTCCATTTTGTCAGAAATTTAAAAAAGAAAACAAAATGGTCAACATTTTTCACTGGAGTTGGCATCTCTATTAAATTTACCAGGATTTTTCAATTGAAAAATCAGGCTTTATGCCAGTATAAGTATGGCAGTCTTTATCACGTCATCCAGTTACCAGTTATGACCAGTGACTGAAAGAGAATGAACAAACGTGTTGTAAATAATGTACATTTAAAAAAAAAACAAAAAAACTTTTAATTCCGCCAACGCCGGTCCCAAGCCCGGGTGGAAAAGGAGGAGGGTTACGATTCAGGCATGTAAAAGTTTACTGAGTTTACTTAAAGCTGGAAATTCCATTTCTGTTTATGTCAGTGTCTATTTATGCATTTTTTTATTTTTACTTCGAAATTAAGAGCTTATGTTATATTGTTATTTAACTTGCCGTCTTTAAATAAAACTTATTTGATTTGAATGATAATATTTGCTAAAATACATCGTTTTAGACAATTTTTTTTGTAATAACGTACAGAAAATGATTATTAAATCCAGATTTTCATATAATCACATAAATAACACTAATAACTATCTAAAACGTAGATTATGACTTCTTTTCTATATGTCGATCTGCACATCGCTGCGATTGGGAAAAGAACAATGATAATATTAGCCAAACTATATCGTTTTTATTATTATTATTATTATTATTTATTTCTATAGTCAAAATGATGATTAAATACATAATTCTACTATAGGTAGCATTTAAAACGACATAAATAGCAGAACCACGTTATCGCCACAATAGATAACCCCGGATAATATTCATACGTTTACCGATTTCACTTCGTTACTTATACACCAGAAAAACAAAAATATCAGAAAAGTCGAAAAGAAGAACAATGATAATATTTGCTAAAATATATCGTTTTAAATAAAAAAAATTGTAATAAAGTAAAGAAAATGATGATTAAATCCAGATTTTCATGTAAATAACACTTAAAACTATGTAAAACGTAGATTATGAATTCTTTTCTTCATGTCGATCTGCAAATCGCCGCGATTGGGAAAAGAAGAACAATGATAATATTTGCTAAAATATATCGTTTTAAATATATTTTTTTGTAATAAAGTAAAGAAAATGATTATTAAATCCAGATTTTCATATAAATAACAATTAAAACTATGTAGATCATATGTTATGGCTTCTTTTCCTCATGACGGTGTCATGTGGACCTGCAAATCGCCACGATTGGGAAAAGAAGAACAGTGATAATATTTGTTAGACTATATCATTTTTATTATTATTTTTGCATTCAAAATGATTATTAAATGCCTAATATTGTTATAAATAACACATAAAACAACACAAATAGTAGTTTTGGGTTCTTTTCTTCATTATTCTTCATTATTCTTCAATTAGACTCACCGATGTCAAAGCACAGGGGCTTTTTTTTATCCCTCGACTGACAACTCAAGGGAGGAATGTCAAATTATCATTTAACACTTTTTCAAAATAGTTTTGTATTGGTGTCTTGACTAGCTGCAGAACCGTAGCCCTTGATGGTCCTTTTCCTTTTTTTGGCAGACCATAGAACTAGAGATTTCACCCTATCAAAAATTTGCGGAACTGCTACGAAGAATTTGTTGCACCTTTCAACAGTAATTTTCACAACAAAACGCTTTGTGAGAGCGGAGTCATGTGGATAACTCGTTTCGTTACATATTTATCTATCGCTTTTCATATTTACTTACATATTATTATTCATTTCTAACTCATTATAATAAAAAATGTTTCGATATTAACTGATTTCACCTACATAGTCCTGCCATCTTGTCTTTGTGGTATTCTCGCTTTGAGGTCACATGACTTTTGAGAGATGACTCTAACTGCAAAACACGTGTTCGGTTTGTTTACGTGTTACCGGAGGTTTTGCATGGCGATTTTTTATCTGAAATAAAATATTTATTCAACCTAGAGGGAAATATTTTACATATATTAACCAGAAATGTTATTTTCTTCTATGATTATTCCAACTGAGGTGAACTCTCATTCAACATTTTCAAGTTTTTCATGACTCCGCTCTCACAAAGCGTTTTGTTGTGAAAATTACTGTTGAAAGGTGCGACGAATTCTTCGTAGCAGTTCCGCAAATTTTTGATAGGGTGAAATCTGTAGCCCTATGGTCCGCCAAAAAAAAAAAAGGACCATAAAGGGCTACGATTCCACAGCTATGTCTTGACCTGATTCGTCATATTGGTACCCCTTTGAAGCATAATAATTATATTTATGATATTCCTTTTCCTTTTTGTCATAATCTTTACCTATCTGCAAATTTTTAACAGAATTTGCAGGTTTAAAAATCCTCTTCCCTGTTGTTTACATGTGAAAGCTGCATGTGCGATCTGATTGGTCGAATTGACCAATCAATTCGCACATTAGGAATTTGGTACGCTCTAACATGTAAACAACATGGAAGAGGATTTCAAAACCTGCAAATTCTGTTAAAAAATGCTTAAAAGTTGCAGATAGGTAAAGATTATGACAAAAAGGAATAGGAATATCAAAAATATATTTATTATGCTTCAAAGGGGTACCAATATTATGGCGAATCAGACCAAGACACCAATACAAAACTATTTTGAAAAAAAGTTGTATGAAAATTTGAGATTCCTCCCTTGTGGTTTTTAGAGTTGTCAATCAAGGGATAAAAAAAATCGTGACAAGGGACTATGCTCATGTTATGTTTTCCTTTTGTGAGAAAAACAAATATAAAAAATAAAATGTCAGCTAAAAATTCTAACAATGTTGGGTTGAATTTTCAGACATATACAACTGTTTATCCTGCAATGTAAAAATGTCCAAAGCAACAGCCAAATTTTCCTGATAAGAACAGAAACAAGGGTCATTCCAATTGGTTTGCAATGGAGTCCTCTGTCACATCTATACTATACTGTTTATTGTTTCTTACCGATCTCTTTACATAAATCAGGCACCAGGAGATTGTTATTTGTATACTTATAAAGCAAAAAATTATTTGTATACCTTTATTGCAGTCTTCACGCTAACACACTTTCCAGAAGCCTGGGACAAGTAAAACTGGATTCGGACAAGTGAAACTTACGAAAGAATTTGTTTGAATAAATAGAAAATGTTTCTAAATTTGTCTTTCGGGCAAGTAGTTGAGAAAAATTAAGGCAAAGACTGTTATTGTACAACTAATGTAATGATTGCAGGATTAAATGACTAAATATCATATAGCTTCCAATTTCGCATAGGAAACAATAAATTCTTAGCATAGATTTCAATTTTAACAAAGGTATAATTTTAACATGCATGTATATATTGTTTCAGTAGCAACAGTGAAGTGAATTTTTAAAGGTCTAGAGAACAGAGTTGTAGGGGATTTTCTTTATCTAGTGGCTTTTCCTACAGATAAACGCAAAATGAGGAAAATACGCTTGTCTGATACAGATATTGAATTTTTTGATATGGAGGTTTCTCCCACAGAGTTCTTATTCTTCACCAAACACAAAGATGCATTTAGATGCATGTGGAGAGAACAGGTAAGTGTTAAGATAAGAAATACTATCTACAAATCAGGATAATTAGCTTGTGGCACTTGACGGCAGAATGCCTTAATACATTTTAACAAATAAAATAAAAGCTATTCGTCCAATCAGAATGATTGTATAAAATAACAAGTGGAAATAAGCTAGGACGACCAATGTAAAGAAGAGTAGATTACATCCGAATGTAATTAGTATAATATATAGTCCATTTCAAAAATCCAACAGTGCCAATTAATTATTTTTTAATATAATAAAAAATGACAAAATGTGTCCAAGTTGAGCAACATGTACATTTATACCTACAGACTTGTTTAAGTGTTCTAGCACTATAAAAATCCCAGCTAAATATGTTGGCCTAGTACAAAGAAGACATCATCATCATCTCATTGAAATGTAACTTGTTCTTGCCATGAACTCTATGTTATAAACAATTACTCATACCTTCCTATAATACTTGTTTGGAAATATTTACCAAATGGTAAAACTTTTTAACCAATATCTAATATAGGAGGTAAAAAAAATAATTCAAGGATAGAAAAAAATGTATGGTCAAGACGACCTTTATCAGTCCAATTTAAATCAATAAAAATTAGTTAAGCAAGTTAAAAAGTGTGGATATACCAGTCTGTGCCAAAAACATTTTGACAAACTAGCCCGAACAGCATTTAAGAAGAATTTTTTCTTTGATTAAGCAAATTTTATGCAAATTTTACTAGCCCGAACCAATTTTTACTAGACAGGGGCATAGGGCTAGTGGTTTTTGGTACAGACTGATATACAATGAAGAGTTCTGAAAGTTGTCAAATGTACAAACAATTGCATTTTGTCATTGTTGCTTTATGATTTTAAAATGTATTTATATAGTTCAATATTTTTCTTTACTGATGTTAGAATAGGGAAATTTTAGAAACTTTTATGATAATAACCACAGTATTCAAAATATCTTTTGGTCTGATTTATACATGAAAAATTATTTGAATTGATTTTAATACATGTATGTGTTTTTATTTCCATGTTATTTGTTTTGCAGGGAAAGCCATTTTGGACACGATTCATCATAACATTTAGAAGTTACACTGTTAAACAAGGAGTAATAAAGCAGATGTCTTTTGATTCACCAAAACTAAATGATTTACTTGACCAGGGATTTATTAATATGCATGAACAGTTTCTGGAAGGTGAGAAACAGCTGTCAGATTGAGGTTTATTTTAGAGATGATTTTACCTATTCTATGCAAATTTTAGTTTAAAATTTTAACCATTTCACAGTTTGATATTTACAGTCAAACCTGTCTATAGTGGTCACCTGGGGGAGTTTGACAAAATGACCACAATATGCAGGTGACCTTTATATGAAGGGGTTTGATTATTCGACGAAATATTCTACATTAGTTTTTAAATAAACATTTTTAATCACATGTTATGTTTAGGGACCGACCATTTAACTTGAAGGGGTGGTTATGGTTTTTTGTTTCGTTCAGAAAAAATTTTTTTGGACAACACAAGAGTTAGAATATTTATTTTTTTTGTTGCGCAAAGCGCGAATTTTTTTCCAAAATTTAACATTAGGTTATATGACAAAAACTCTGAATCAGATTATTTTTTTTTTCCTCCACCAAAATCAGAATATTTTTTTCAGCAACATTGGGAATCGGAATGTTTTTTTTTAGAAAAAAACCATAACCCCTCCCTTCAAGTTAAATGGTCGTTCCCTTATCTCAATCTGATATGATTTGAATTAAACATACAAATAAATAAAGAAATATATTTAATAAACAAAAGTACAATTTCCAGTAACACGATGTTGAACTGGAAACATTGTTTTCAAAATCGTCGATTGAATCTCACGTTTTCTTTAAAGAATGTTCATTATCTGGGTACGACCAACACCCTTCTCCTCGCCCACAGCCCAACAACTTTTCCCACCATCGATCACAACGATTTATAACCCGTTGTATTAAAACCCAGCAGGGATTCTACAACATACTCATACAGATAACTTTCACTTTGTTGTCTAATTTCAAAGCTTTCCTATTTACGGATGTTGATGATTTTGACATGATGCACTAGATACAAAATATTTTTGGTGAGTGAATTTCTACTCTCGTCGTAATGAATAAATATCTCCAATAACCCCCGGGTATAAACTTTACTTTATGTAATTTATTACTCACAATAGTGTTTGTTTATTTAGTTAATTAAATTAAGCAATATATTTTGCAACACCTCGGGATTTTTTGTACATTTGAGAAAAATACCAAACTTTCGAAATCACTTCCGTTATTATTTTAAAAATGAACTTACCATTATACAAAGGTTTTACACTGGAAATTACTAATGAAGGGTGACTGCTGACCACATTGAACAGGTGACCGCTATATTAAATTAAAATATATAGTAAAATGCACAGGGAGAGCACGAAAGTGACCATTATGAGCAGGTGACCGTTATGACAGGTTTAACTGTATTTCAATAACAAAACATTTTCAAATTTAAAATTTTGCTGTACAATTTTTAAGATTTATTTGCATCAAAATTTCCGTTTATTTTACACTTGATTGCTTTCTTCATAATTGTGATAGCATGCAATTTATTTATTTATAATACCTTTATTATATATTTACTGTATAAATTAATGTAAATACCATACTGTAACTATATTGGTCTGCAGATGTGGTATAATGGTCAGCATGCTCATCTCGAGAGTGGTAGATCGTGGGTTCGAGTCACGGTGGGGCAAAAACAAATAATATTAAATGGGTATTTGCTGCTTCTTTGCTGTGCATGCAACATTAAGGAGTAAGAGCAAAGACTGGTTGGTTCAAAGTCAGGATAATGTGTCTTGAGTGGAGCAACTTGTCTACCCACAGACTGTTGTTTCAATTGGCTATATCTATAAAAATCCAACTTAGCATACCGATATTAGTCTAGTACAAAAAGGTCATCATTTGATGGAAATGTAACTTGTTCTCACCATGATATTGCTGTAAAATTGCTCACTTGCATTAAATGACAACCACCCACTCACTTCTGGAGTTTTTCTGAACACCAATATTTGATGTCATCTGTGAAATTTGCTACTGAAATGATATTGGCAAGTGGAATTGAAAAAAAAATGCCCCCTCATCATCAAAGATCTCCAGACCACCACACACCTCTTCCTTCTGAAGTCTTAAGAGTCTAACACTTATTTTTTTTTTCAGGAAATGCGACAACAGCAAGAAGTTTTGTGGATGATATAGCACGTCTGGCACAAAATCATGACAAGTTTCCAAATCTTGATTCAAAGAATTTTGGTAAGACAAAATTTTTTTTCTCAAAAATACAATTGCCAAAAAAAAAAAGCAACACAATAAGCCATCTAAAAAAAATGTTCTGGTTCTCAGACAATGGATTTAAAAAAAAGGACAAGGTAGGTAGGGTTTTTATTTCCAATCCAGCATGGGAAGGGTTTTTATATTTTGTTTTTATTTTCAGCGGTTTAAAAACATAACGCAAACCAGTTTAATTCTACTATTTTGGCAAACAAACAACACAATAGACACCTCGTACTTCAGGTCAAAATTAACAAAAGGGTTGTTGTTTTCTCCAACCTCTTTTATGTCCGTATAATCACCCACGAATATACTCTTACATAACTCTGCAACTGTCATTGTTCTGTCAACAGGCAGGATAGTCCACAGAACTATTTGTTTAGAACGTAACTGTACATTAAAACTGATGAGGACAGTGTTTTCACTCGTAGCCATGCTGAATTTTTACTTTCATTTTCGAATGATCAGTCATTCAAACGTTTGTCAACACTCGTCTGCATCACCGGCACACTTGAAAACTTAAATTTTTTGTCTGTACGGCAATAAAAACGTCCCATCGGCCGAAATTTTGAGGGGGCGGCGTTGTCTGAGAACCAGAACATTTATTTTATTTGGCCTAATATAGTTGGAAATAAACTGTATTCTGAATGGACAGTTATATATATGCCGTTGTGACAAATTTAATTTTGTTCAATAATTAAAAAAAAAAATCTTAGAAAATTCATTATGTAACCACACATAAATAGATTTAGAGTTATCTGTGTTTCAGGAAGAATTAAATAGACAAAGATGAGTAATGCATACTGAAATAGAATATTTTTGCTGGATTTGAAAATAAAAATTTGCTTGACAATTCTTTATTCAGATTCAAGGAAGGGTAAGAGATTTTCAGACCAGAAGAATTTTTTTTTTACATTGTGTTGTTGTGGGAGTGTAGATACTAAAAATACTGAAGTGGTTGCACAAATTTTTTAATCAGTGTGTATTTAAAAGTTAAGTTTTGAGGGGTAATATTGGTCATTTTTGGGGGGGGGAATTTACAGATAATACAAGCAAGTTGTTAAACAATGTGTATAGTCTGTTTGGTGACTCTGAAAATAGGGGAAAAAAATATTCAAAAATCAGGGCTTTGCATTCTATTGCTCTTTTTAACATTTTAGGCACACATTATTTAATACATATCTGAGAAAAAGTTGTCAAAGAAATAATTCAAATAATAAAAAAAATCTCCATAGAGCCCAATACTAATTTTATCAGATTGTAAGTAAAGGAGGCTGCCATTATAATGAACAGCATTACCTGTTCTTTCCTGTCTGTTGTTATGCTAATTTCAGTCACATGGGAATGTCATATTAGGTTAAAGATTCAAGAAGTTTTGAATAATTGATAAACAATTTGACCATATGATATTTGTTTGTAAACAATTAATAACGGCTGGTCACATGAGACCCTTATATGGACATGTCCCTTGTTATTCACTCATGCTGATTTATAACAAATTTTAAATTAACACTTAAAAAATGATACCAAAATAAAATAAATGTTAATTTGGTGAAAGTATAATTTATATAAATATATAAATTAAATAATATTCTTGTTTGATACTTGTTTTCTTCCAAAAATTAAACAATTCATATACAACGTTAATTTCTTATAGGCAAATTAGATAAACATTTTTTTCATGACAGTGGGGGGCCCGGGTGGCTCAATGAGTTAGGTCGTTAGATCTAACAACTCATACAAGCCTACCACCAATACGGTGTGGGTTCTCACCCGGCTTTGTAAATTACAAAAAAGGGTGCACTCGACTCGCAACTCAAGTGATAAAGTTTACCAAATGCTTGCCCATGGTCGGTGGTTCTCTCCAGGTACTCCGGCTTCCTCCACCACTAAAACTGGTCTCCATGATATAGCTGAAATATTGTTGAAATCAAAATCAAATCATGACAGTGAGGTTGAAACTACTAATATGTACTGGTCAGAATATACAACGTTTTAAGGTAATTTTGTTCTCTTTTATTAACCTCTATACACATAAAGGGAATGGGTAGTTTGCCTGTATTTTAAATGCTCTACAATCAGTTATGTAATAATGTATCATCATATTGATTTTTACCTGAACAGGTGTGAATCTAATTTGAATATTGTCCATATTTGGTAATGTCAGTATGTCAACATCTGATATAACATGCTAATGATGAAATCAGCTGACTTGCTGTTTGTCAATACTGACCACATGTTGCTGTTCATTTCAGTAGTACTTACTCCCATGTTTGTTACATGACAAAATGACAGAATTTTACAATTAAGTCCTATGGCAAACTTTTTTATTCTTTAATGAATTTTTTTGAAAAATTCACCTATAATATGTATTAATCAGTCCTTAATATAAATATAATTAAAAAATAAATCTGATAACCTGTTGATTTTTTAGGAATTTTTTCCCCTATTTTCAGAGTCACCAAACAGACTATACATGAAAGACACTCACGAGATTCATTTTGATAATTTTTTTGTTTGACACTCCAATGGTTATTAAAATATATATACAGTAGAGTTCGTTTATAGCGAACAGGCTTATAACGAAGTAAAATCCCTGGTCCAATCGCTATTTAAACAATGTATTTTTGAAGGCCTATTACAAATTTTTTATAACGAAAATCAGGCTTATAATGAAGAGAATTTTAAACCCAAACAACGTTTTTATTACTCAAAATTGACCTGATATAACCAAGAAAATTGCTGAACAAACAAATCGTTTACCTGTCTTCCGTTATGCATGGACGATCAAATATTAGAATGGCACTTGCATGACACTTCCGTTATCGGTAATTGAAAAATCAATAATCCCACCTGTGATGTTGTGAATGATGTCAATCAAGACTTCTTTAAAATATTCAAACAATAAAATGGGTATTAATGATTAACAAGTTGTCAATTAATAACACACATGCTAATTTATTGCATTAAAAATTAATAAAACGTAAACTAAATTTTAATGAATGGATGCACAAGCTAAAGAAATTAAAAACAAAGTCATGTGTGAGATTAATTCATTCGCTATTGTTTATTTTTTCTTTGATGATAGACTCTTTAATTAAACAACAAAGCATCCTATAAATTTTAATTCTACCGTTGTTTTTCACACTGCAAGCCGAACATTGTCATAAATATGGTAACACATCCTCGTGGTGATCATTCAGTAATCAGTATGGCTAACAGAAAGAGAAAGGCAATAGATCTTGATACAAAACATCAGATCAAATCAGTTTTATTTTAACTGCTGAATTAATAAATTTTATTCAACAATTCTCGTTTTTGTTTTTCTCTATTCAGAAAAACAATGTCATATTTTAACAGTTGAGGTCACGTTAATTTATTCCTCAACATAGCTTGCATTATGAATGGTGTTACAAAAAAACAAAGACTCACAAAACAAAATCTGCTGAAAGTATTTTATTACAACAAAATCATTGAAGTAAAAACATTATTATCTGACAAAAAATAACAAAACAAAGCAAACAAAACAGTTACACATGACTTGAAATAATTTTTTTGAAATACATCATTTTTCAAAAGGGGAAGTAATTCTACATTATTTCTCTTATAACGAACGATGCCTATAACGAAATAAGATCGAGAGTCCCCTGGATTTCGCTATAAACGAACTCTACTGTACTTCATTTTCATAAGTATAACTGAATTATACTTGTGTCACCCTTTCAAAAGTTTGTTAAAGTGGCTGAGAAAGGAAAACTGCTTACTGCATTGTGTCAAATTAAAAAATATACTTTTGAAAGATTGAATCTGATGGAGCTTAAATTAGATTAAGACTTTACCTGAGAATTTGATATGATGGTGACTATTTTTTATATAATCTAAATAATTTTGTTTGTGTTATTTATTTTAGCAAAAGATCCCTTTTACTGCAGAGACACAAGGTATATAAATAGACGTAGTTAGATGGGAAAAAAATCAATTTTTTTGAGTTACGTCATATTACTCAGTTTTAATTACCAAAAACAGATTAACACAGAATTACTAGTAATATAAAGGAAAAATAAATTTATCAATGTAAATTTAATATTGCCTGTGTTCCAGCATGATATCAAATGTTTTCCCTATTTTAAAGTCTATCACCCATTTTGTGCAGAATAGATATCTGTGATAAATATTTCTGAAATTTTAATGTGTAATAAAATTATGTAGGATTAGGATTTTTGGTGTATATCGTCACTTTCAGCAATTTTCTGCTATATCGAGACTGCTAAACTTATTGAGGGAAGGGAAGCCCAAATAAATGTAACAAATTACCGTGAAACACCCGGTATTCGGTTGCTGTCTTGAACCCTTGACTCTTGAGGTGGATAGCAGTGCTCAAATCTTCGTCCAAAGTCATCAACTTTAATCCTTTAGGCCACATAGTCACAATGATTCTGTAAGGTAATTCACTATGTAAGTTCATTAAGTACATATTTTCAATGATTGATCCTCTAATTTTAAACATTGTAAATTAAATGTAGTAAATCTTGGAATTTTGAAGAATTTTCGTATTATGTATTTATTACAATAAATATTTGTTCTGTGGATATAGACTTCTGTATACGATATACTGTGTTTTTTCAGGGAGCTTTTTAGACAGTTTTTTGGAAGTCCAGACCAGAAATCATCTTATTTGAAGGTAATGGAACTTTACATTTTGCACTTTTAAAATATGTCTAAAGCATTACTACCCATTCAGTATGGCTGCCATAATTGAAATAAAATACTGTTTACCTTGTATGCTGGAATTCTTTGATTCCTTTATTAAACCACTCTACCAAATTTGCATTGTTTATGAGTTGCTGGTTCCCTTTCAAAATTATGCCAAGCAGCTTCCCTTACTCCACTATTCTTGTTTCCACACCTATGATAGACACCATTTCTTATAATAGAAAAATGATTGAAGTTTAAAATGAGTTGTTCAGGATACCATGATGACCATTTTTTGCTTTATTGCTTTTTGGCCATGCTGTGAAACATTAAGCTGGAAATTGCCAAAATTTGTTTTGTATCTTCAAAAAATAAAAGAAAGAAGCAAAATAGTATATTTTAGTATACCATATCACCCTGATGAAAGTTTTACTCTGAACAGCACATTTCAGTGTTTTTTAGTAAAAGATTTGGAGATAAAATGTGTCAAGCTTGGTCTAGACAGCTAGAAAATGGAGGTTTGGGGCATTGTATAGGGGGTTTCTTCTTTTTTCATCAGTCAGCACTTTCATCTCTGTTTTAAGTATTTCGTTTTTCAAACTCTGAACATTGATTGGTGTTTAATGCCAACTTCAGCAATATTTTAGCTTTATCGTGGCGTGAACAAATGATACATTTGTATATTAACCTAAAAGATCATTTAATATAAAACATTGTAAACTCGTATGAATTTTAATGATTTTATCTTTGTAATCAATTTTAAAGATGTTTATAATATTCGATATCTGAGATTTGTTTACATGATAAAGAGAAATTTTCATCAAGATTAATTACTTATGCATGTGTATTATGTATTTTGTTTTTAAATCTGATACATTTAGTTAAATTTGTTTTATAATTTTAGGTGTATATTTTGAGTCCGGTTTACTTAAGATTTGGTGGTTCTGTTTGTCGTTGTTTAAAGCGCTGGATGGAAGCGCCACCTACTGAAATAACTGACGACTCATATTGGATACCTCCAGTTCTTGAATCTGATATGAAGAAAAAAGAAAGTAACGTTATTATGTGTAGTAACTGTCTAGATGAATGTGGGACACTTTATTTTCAAGAAAAACTTTGTGGTAAAAATGATGGACCAAAATTCATTGACAGTTGGACAAAAGGAGATCCTCGTTTCAATGATAAAAAAAATCCACTGTACAATAAAATTGCTAACGCAGATAGTGATTGGAGATCTAGTCTTACCGTTGAAGATTTTCGTGACTTTGTTTTTTATGCTAACAATAAATATGGTGAAAAATGTAGCGATTGTCTTTCCTTGACAAATAATTGTCCTATACATAACTGTACTGATACTACCGAAAAGAAAAAACGTAAACGTAAGAAAAAAAAAAAAGAAAAGGAAGTTGATTCGACAAAAAAGGAAGACGAATTAGAAAAGTTAGTCAATCATATTGAAGGGACAGCTCCATTAGATGTTATGCCAGAAAATACAGCTGGTGGTGCAAAAAGTCCAACAAAAGAAACGTCACCGACAGATGATAAATCAACAACAAAGAAAGAAATATTTACCAAAAAAGCAAAAATTTCAGATGATTTCAAATATGGAATATTGCCCTATCAGGATAAATCTGGTGCTGATCTTAAACGGAGTGTCATTGGTGGTTTTAAGGTGAAGAGAATTGAGGATGAAAGAACTGGAGCTTGTGAGATTACTGTCACCATAACAACAATTAAGGTATGGAACTGGGTTTTTGTCTCGCCTGCAGAGAAAGTATATCAAGGCGAGAAATAGCTATCACATTTTCTGCCGTCACCATTTTGGTGAACCCAAATGTTGAAGATTTTTTTATTCTTAAATAATTTCATCAAACTTACATATGATTTTAAGAAACTTGGACATAGCTCTTTTTTGTTCGAAATACTGTACATGTTAATGTACCTACACAAAGATAATGAAAATCGTTGTAAATATATTTCGTTTTCAGCTGAGAATTTGGAATTCGTATTTTGTGCAAATTGTATTAGGTTAAGCCCAACGTAAAGGTTTTAAATCTTCAAACCTTCATATAATTTCATGATCAAAATATTATACATGCACAAACATTTTGAAAATAATGCCATCAAAATCTGAACCACTTTTTCTCTGAAAATAGATGTGGACGAGCAACAATTTGTTTGTTTCATTCTCTATTGGCAGAGCATTTGGACTTACTTAAGATTATATTTTTTTCCCTTTAGTAAGGCACAGTCGACTTGTAAATAGTCACAAAAGATATTTAAGCATGAACTGTTTATTATTTATTGAAAGCAGGCAGAGACACTGTTCCACCGAATACTTTGCAATTTTTTTCTGGAATCGGGCAAATTATAAACAAAAATATATGGAGTGTGTACTTATTATTACTATTGAATGTTCAAATACATTTTGTTGATAATCATGACTCAAGATCGTGGCAAAAGTGTCCTTTTATTTAATCAATTAAAACTTCTAATTAATTCTTAGGGTGAAGGTGCTAAAGATCGTACTCCAAAACTACCAGGCCTTGAAAAAAATTACGATCCACGAAAGATAAACAGATTTCCACTAACAGCAGATTTACTGAGAACAAAAATGATTGATCTTCCAAAGAAAATGGAATGGTATGAAGGTTGGAATTGGTGTGCCAGTGTAATGAACTTTGAAGAAGAAGAGCTCTGTGCTAAGCCAACCAACTTTACTATTAAAGTTACTGGAAGAGAAGAAGAATGTGTTAAACGAACTATGTTTAAATGTAGGTTGTATTTTAAGCTCACCTTATAGTCTAAAGAGCTTTGTAAGCTACTATATAGTTATAAGGCTTGTTTTGTTGTCTTTTATAAACTTTTTATTTACATTACTTATTCCAGTGTTGTTTTACCTATGACTCTATAATGGGTTAGGGTTTTGGTGTTTAACACCACTTTCAACAATATTTCAGTCATCATGGCAGTCAGTTTTATTGGTGGAGGAAACCAGAGAAAACCAACGAGCTGCCGCAAATCACTTGATACTGTTTTAGTTTGAATTAGACAAGCATTTACGTTATCACAGAAAATTTGAATAACACATACTATGGACAGACTTTATTATAAAAAAAAAAAATTATCCAAAAAGTTTGTTTACATCGATGAAATGGAAGGAACCCTTTATCAAAGAAAACTTGTATTTAATTTGTTATCAAAAACCTGATCTGGTGGCATTGCATTTTAATTCGAAGGGGCACACAGTTAGTAACTCGAATAAAAAGAAAAACTCAAATTACAGTGTAATGGTTTATTGCTATGTTATGATTTTGTACTGTAACATTATTTAAGTACTGCTGAAGAAAACAGGCAGCATCTGGTCAAAAGCTCTGGAAATTTTACAAAATAGTTTTTGTATTTTACTTGAACAGAATGTGAGACTTTATATATATATGTATATACACACATATACACAAAATTACATGTGTACAATCACATTTTCTGTTGAAAAACAGTCAAGATTGTGTAATTGTTGTAATAACAAATGCTGTAGGACTACTGCAAGCTAACGTTGCACTTTTTATGGAATATTGTGTAATTGATCAGTACATGACATGTTGTAATATAATATAAATGAATGATATGTTTAGTAGGGGTGTAACGATACACTTTTTCCACAAGCGATACGTATCGCGATATTTGATATGTATTGCAATACGTATCATGATACGTTTTATAGGAAACTAACTATTCCTTGAAGTACATGCACAGGCGCTTGTGTAGAGTCAAAAATATGCTCGCTATGTACCTAAAATACCACAAGGCCGGACTCACTCCTACTACCTCTGTCACTTCAACCGTTATTTCCTCTGTCAAAATGGCAATAGGACACAAATTGCTTACTAATTTGCGTAGTGAAATAATTTTTCTTCAAGGAAAACCTGTTTTTTATATCTTCCTACCATCTACACCCCCATACTGACAGATAATCCTCCGATTTTGTTGACTATGGACACCTACATGGCAGCAAAAGGGAAAGTAGGTCACGTGACATCTTCCGCCTTTCGTTCGTCATGTTTTTTTTTTATATGAGGTCGCTTACGTACTAGCAGAAATTATAAATATTTGATATTTGATTAATTAATTTTAAAAGCGTAAATTAATCGATTCACTTTTCTCAAAATATTAATTAAATGATCACCAAAAGAAGAAAACGGAAGTTCAACACTACTTTTTTTCAAAAATTGAGCATCATATCGTTTGTATCGTAAGCGGCCTCTACGTATCGTGAACCGAACCGTCCCCAAAATAATCGTGATTTTGGTACATACGGTGAATCGTTTCCCCCTTAATGTTTAGACTTGGTGCATTATGGGATCTAAACAATAGATAACTTTCACTGGTCTATTATGATCAGTTATAGAAATACAGGCTCATACATACCCACTTCATATTTCCCCTTTTTTTAAAGGTGTAATACTTTTTTCTCTCTGGAATAACAAAGTTAAGGTCAGCTTCAGTTTATAGAGAATTTTCTCTAGTTTCTGTTGGTATATAACATGTAGCACTTTAATATAATATCCTTTATATCAGAGAAGATGTTAACCGAAATATGTAATTGTTTTTAACAAAATAGTCATTCACAAGATTAACAAGGAATTCTATGGGGTCATCTTCTTATTTATCTATATTATATACAGTTATTCTTTTGTTGAGAGTGTGAGGAAGAACTGTGACAAGAAAGAATGGAAAAAATTCTGATAATATTTTTAATTCAAGTCTTCAAAGTTTGAATAGACATTTTCCGAAACTCATACTGTCCCTGTCCCATGCGTAAGCCATATTTCCATGAAAAGTACATACTTGAAATATAAGGTCTTACTTTTAACTTGAATAGTATCAAGGTGCCTAAGTATAAATAACTCTGGCTTTGACTATCATTAATTAATGCAGTACTAACAAGACATCAAAGTCAGTTTGAAATGTCCCATACGTAAGATAGAAAATTTTCTCATAATAAATTCCTTTACTGACTTGCATTTTTGGCATAATTACAACTCTAATACACTGATGACTACATAAACATAGGTTTAATTCCTTAAATCAATCACAAATGTTGTTTTTAGAGATGTGAAAGTGTTGTACTCTTACTTCCCAAACTTAACAAAATATTCTCCATTTTGTCAAGAATAAGCTAAATAAACAGTCACATTTGTTAAAAAGTAGAAAACTAAAAAATAAGAATACATTTGATTACTTTCTAAATTAAATGTAAGTGAAATCGACAACAAAATAAATATTGCAAACTTTTGTCCCATACGTAAGATGTTGGGATTACACTATACTATATTATATGTGACAACAAATATCATGTTTTACCTTGTAAGAATGCAGCAAATGCTACAATTTTAATTCTGAATACTATACAAAAAACAATGTATTGACTTCTTACTTAAATCAGCTTAGTCAGTCTAAAATTTGTTTATTTTTTGCAAGAAACAAGAATTAATAATTGTATTTGCTTCTTTTTTGGAAAAAGAAAAGCTGTCTGGTGATCCATTGCTATTTGTTTCATATAAAATTAGTTTAAAAGGTCTTATTTACTTTTCCAACCACCTTACTACTCTTAAACACACAGAAGATTTAAATAGGAAGTTTCTGAATAATTTAATTTTACTTCTAAATATGGGCTAAAAAATCTTACGTATGGAACATAATTGTAAAAAGTATTATTTTATCCTTGTAAGAATGAGTCAAATGCTACAATTTTAATTCTGAACACTATACAAAATGTAGACTTCATAATGTAATCAGTTTATTCAGTCAAAAATGTGTTTATTTTTTGCAAGAAACGTGAGTTAATATATATGTGTTGTTTCTTTTTAGGAGAAAAAAAAAGACTTATTTGGTGATTCTTTCTGATCATTTGTATATCAAATTTTATGTAAAAGGTTTAATTTACAACATTCATCACCTTATTTCTTTGAAACAATTGGAAGATTTTAATACAATGTTATGTTTAATATAATTTTACTGAACATGGTCAATTAAATCTTACGTTTGGAACAAGAATATGGAAAATAGAACATTTTAGAAATAGTCTATTGTGAATTTTATATAACAGATATCTTAATAATTATTTTCGTTTGTTAAAAGAAAAGTAAAATTTCATAATCGCTATGTTAAATGAAAAATAATGTAGCTTGTGTGATTTTTAAAGAGAAAAAATCAACAATTTTTACAATTATTTTGAGGCAGCTTGAAAAATGGGAAAATTATAAAAAGACATTTTACCAGAAAGTAATGGTTGTTCTATAGTGTTGAAAGCAAACTATTTCTGATTTCAAAATATGATAAAACAATTGATAAAGTGTTTAGAGGAAAAAAATATTAATAATCAAGTAATTGTCCCATACTTACAGACTTTTTGACAGCCTTATCTTTAAATATATTTTTTTCAATCAAAATGATGGAAACTGTCCCTGATCAGATGGAATCTTGTAGGTCTGATGTTTGTTTTCAAAAACAATTAAAATTTGAAATGATTAAAGGTGTTTCATTTTACACCCTCAGTGGCCACTAAAAGTGCAACCTTAGCTTGCAGTAGTCTGGTATATATCGAGTTATATTGAAAAATTAAAACTCAATTCTAGACCGGAAATATAATGAACACTTTAATTACCATGATTACATTACATGTTAATTCTAAAAAGTTTCAAAACACTTGTGGTAAAACATGTTTGAAAAAACACTTTGTTTTTCTGTTAATTTGTATCTGTGATGTTGGATAGTCTTTCATGTTCATTTACATCCATATCTTTTCTTACTAATATGGATTTTCCTTTGAACATTTTCAGTATTATTTTATGTAATTCAACGTAAATGTCGTCCTTGTCCTGGTTGGAACATGGAAGATGACGATATCGTGGCCTGTATACTTCCCGATGAATCTACAGAATTTGAAGGAATAACCATATGTATCATCAGAGGGTTTAGATTTGAAGAAAGACTTACTGATGAAGAAAAAAGAACAATGCAATCGGTAATAGCAATATTTTTGTTTTATAGCACTTCTATGTTCCTATTTATATTAAACTGTATGTAGTTATTATGAGACAGTGTGACTCATTGCCGTATGACACTTTTATCGGACAATCGATCCTGTGGTGTAATGGTTAGTGCACTCGCAGACTGCTTGATATTCTGTGACAATTATCTACATTTATTGGAAATCATATGTAAATTTGTTTTAATAATAAGATGCTAGTATTTTAATTATTTTGTTTATCTTATTTGTATGGTTTTTTTTCCCATATTTTTAGCCACCAGAAGAATGTATTGCTAAATCTAAAAAAGTTATGATGACATGGCAGCCATCTAAAGCCAGATCTATTCTAAAGGTATGTATACTGAATTTATTTATGACATAAATTACAAAAAAATATTTATCAATTTGTGAACATGTATTTGTTCCTTTGGATAATTTATTATGAACGACTCCTTATTTTTTCTTCTTTCATGGGGAATAAATATTGTAGCATTTTTTCCATTGAAATAGATATAGACCCATTACATACATATGTCGTCGCCATGATATAGCTGAAATATTGCTGAAAGTGGCATTAAACACCAAAAATCCAATCCATTGATATGTCTTTGGAAATGAGAGTATGACTGAATTTGTGATACATTAATCTGTCGAATGAATGAACATTGAACAGTCACTGTTTATTTACGTTGCTTACATTGAGACATCTTTTCTTGCATTCCAATACTATGATGTCATGAAAAAGTAGACCAGCACAGAATATCTCGTGCAACATTCCGTCATTCTTTTATCACCACAGTGTGGTGATAGAGTAAAACCTGTCTAAACCGAATCTCTTTGGGACTAAAGAATTTGTTCAGTTTAGACAGGTGTTTGGTTTACACAGGTTCAAATTACATAGACACTTGGTAGATGTGCAACATTTTATATCAGACTTTTTATCAGACAGGCTACTTTTCTTTAATTTTAAAGGAAAACTTACATAACGTTAGATAAAATGTGACATTTGTTCCAGTCGGAACAAATTCTATGGCAGAAACTCTATCCCATCACAAATTTACATTTGTGTCAAAAGCTATTGTTTTGAAGTAAAGTTTCTATGTTTCTATGGATCAGGGAAAATATAGTTAAGAATTGTTTAATAGTATCTGTAATAAAACATTAGGACTAAAGCTACAATGGAATATTTGCAATACATAAAAAAAAAAAATGAGACATAATGTGTATGTATTAGATAAATATGAAATGTCTATGAATTTTTCAGGCACCACCCGCTATGGGCAGAGCTGAATTAAAAGAACTTTTACTCAACGTTGGATCTATAGTAAATGTATGTACAATAGCCTTTAAGATTTACATATACAGTCAAACCTGTATTAAGAGGTCATCTTAGGGACAAAGCAAAAGTGGTCTTTTAAGACCGGTGACCTCTTAAAATGAGGTTCAATTCATATGAAATCTTCTATGACAGGACTAGACAAAGGTGACCTTTTAATACAGTTGACTGCTTAATAGAGGTGACCGCATGGGCAGGTTTGTATAACTGTAATTATCTAAAAGGTTTCTCCGGGTACTCGGAGTTTCCTCCACCAATCAAGCTGACCGCCACGATGTAACTGAATTATTGTTGAAAGTGGCATACAACACCATAATCATATCTAAAGGGACAAGTGGATTGATTATGAATAGAATAATGAATTATTGCTGGTAAATCGTAGATTAATCTTTCACTCCTGAAATGCGAGGATTTGTATTAACTTTTTTCGTTTGGGCTGAGAATGGTTCTCATATACAGACATAAAAAAAATAAGTTCTGATTTACAAGTGGATATTATCAATTGGCCAGGAAGGCTTGAAAATATGAATACAATAAAACGTTAAAAATCTTTATTTTTTTATTTATTGAATTATTAAGGGGGCTGTCGTGGCTGTAAGCGTATGGTAGTTGGATCTACAACTACCTATGCAATCAGTGCCTATCACCACTAATGCTGTTAGTTCGTATCTTGATCAGGGCGAGATGTACAACATTATGTGATAAAGTTTGTCATTGACTTGCAACTGGTCGGTGGTTTTCTCCATTGTTGAAAGTGGCATTAAACACCATAAAACCAACCAACCAAAAATAAATTATTAAGTATATATTTTTTGTACAAATTAAAAATGCCTTTGAACAAGTACATGACTGAAGGGACAAGTATTTCGATGTATCAATTAATTATTTTAAATACTAAAATTAACCCTGGATACTGTTAGAATTAGTAACATGTAAAAAATGAACTTCATATATATAATTACACACACTTTGTATGAGAAAGACTACATTGTCATTGTGACCCAAACTAATACTGAAGTTTTTGAAAATTGATCATATGTGAGGACTCCCCCAACTGAAATAAATGTTAGCATAAAATAGTATTCTACTAGAACACTTTTGTTTTTGATTTTGTTCAGAGATTATGCTTATATTAAAATGTTTTACTAGTGAACATGTTAGCTTCATTTTGTGAAATTAAAGTAATATGAAAGGCAAATATCGTGGAATTTTTGGATAAAATATTTTCACTTAATATGTCACCTAACTTTAACTAAAATCAACTGCATAACATTAAAAATCCGCTCAAAAGCAGATTTTAAGAGCAAATCGCAAAATATTTGGCAGCAGATAATTCTGTTTTCCCGTACAGTAATGCAAATGATATGCACGTGACCCAAGATTTGAACTCTTTCGGGAAGATTATCGCTCATGCGCACAACAATGGCGAGGACGATAAACATGCACATGGTTTTGCAGATTTCTAGTTGTTGGGAACATATTTTGACTTGAAACATGCATGAATAGCTTAGTAAAGATACCGCCGTATTCCAAATTGAATTTTCAGGGAAACATTTTTTTCACTCAAAACTGATGTAATATTACTTTAACATCTTGATGTGTCTTCTATACTTGCCAATGAAAGTCTGAACATACTACCACAAACATTAGAGGTTATAAGTCATATTATATAATGCTTCAGATTAATTAGAGGTCATAAATCATATTATATAATGCTTCAGATTAATTAGAGGTTATAAGTCATATTATATAATGCTTCAGATTAATTAGAGGTCATAAGTCATGATATAATGCTTCAGATTAATTAGAGGTCATAAGTCATATTATATAATGCTTCAGATTAATTAGAGGTTATAAATCATATGATATAATGCTTCAGATTAATTAGAGGTTATAAATCATATGATATAATGCTTCAGATTAATCAGAGGTTATAAGCATATGATATAATGCTTCAGATTAATTAAGAGGTCATAAGTCATATTATATAATGCTTCAGATTAATTAGAGGTTATAAAGCATATGATATAATGCTTCAGATTAATCAGAGGTTATAAGCATATGATATAATGCTTCAGATTAATTAGAGGTCATAAGTCATATTATATAATGCTTCAGATTAATCAGAGGTTATAAGCATATTATATAATGCTTCAGATTAATCAGAGGTTATAAGCATATGATATAATGCTTCAGATTAATTAGAGGTTATAAGCATATGATATAATGCTTCAGATTAATTAGAGGTTATAAGCATATGATATAATGCTTCAGGTTATTGTATTCTTTTTTTTATTTTAGAGGGTTGATGAAATTCCAGATGACTGTTCTCCTCAAAGGTAAGAATAATTATATGGATTGAATGCTTGCTTTCAGCAATTGGTTCAGTTATGAGGGTACCGTTTCGTAAAGCAATGTTAAATATTACATATATGTACATTTCCTACACATGATTTGTAAGATGGTACCCAAATGATGGAAGATGCAATATAACAGATTCACATGAAAAGTTATGTTGAGTATAACTAATTCCTATTTCAGACTTATTTATATTCTTATTAAGTCTCTAACACAGTTGGAGACTAATTGTTTTGGTTTGTTTATTATTTATCTTTTTTCTCCATAAATGTCTCTGCAGAAACCATAAGTCAGATGCACTTTATTTTGTTAAATATGTTAGACCTGGTTGCCAAGTAGATCCTAAAATATTTTGTTTTTTATGTTGGGTTACTTAAAAGTATATTTACGTGGATCTACTATAGAATAGTATGCGTAGCAGTTCTATGTTACACTTGCCTATCTTGTCAGTTTTGTCCATCAATGTAGTATAGTATTATTTCTTCAGGTTTTTAAAAAATTAATCTTAAATCGTTCTCTTGATGTAGTGTCACAGACTAGATTTGGTTGGTTCCTGTTGTTTCAGCTAATTGCAATAAGTTGGCTAGAGGAGTGGTTCGTGCTGTTGAGGTTGATCGACCATTACAGTTTAACTTCTTATTTCTTCAACCACAACAATTATCTTATATAAATACATAAAATATTTACAGGAGAAGACAACTTGAATTAAAAATACAAAAGCAGATGGCAGTACTTAAGGCAAGACCTCCCGTAAGTTTAATGTAATAGTGAGAAATATTTGTATGTAGTGTTACATTTGTAGTTGACTAATAGTCAAAGTCTTAACAGCATGACCGTGATCGTATGGTAGTTGGATTTAGAACAAAAAAGAATGTTGCACAGAATATTTCATAATTAATTGAATTATTTTTGTCTACTTCAATCAAGTTTTTCTGCATTGTGATTACAATATGATTGTTTAACAATATCTTGTTACACTTTTTGATAGCATTTATCTTTAAACATTTGTTTAAAGTTAGAGTTTACCTTAATCGTAATGGAGGGGTCGTCGTGGTCTTGATTGTATGGTAGTTGGATTTATAACTACCTATGCAATCAGTGCCTATCACCTTGTGTGTTCGAATCCCACTCAGGTGAAGTGTTCTCGATACAAGATTATGTGATAAAGTCATTGACTTGCCGCAGGTCAGTGGTTTTCTCCTGGTACTCTGGTTTCCTCAACCAATAAAACTGACCGCCACGATATAGCGAAATATTGTTGAAAGTGGCGTTAATCACCATAATCCACCCTCTTCTTACTCATAATGATAAAAATACTCATAAAGAGTTTAATGATAATTATAATATGTTTGTAGGCAGTAACCATACCAATAGTATGCAGTTAGTTAAGTAACAATGTGTATATAATGAATATATGTTGTATATTACAGAGAAAAATTGATGAAGGACCTATGTATATACAGATGAAGCAAAATCCAGATACATTTGAGTTATTTATAATGTCCAACAGTGATAAAGGTAAGGGTTAATAAAAAATAAAAAACACCCAAGGAAGGAATTTTGAAAACACTTCTATGGGTGGGCCTTTTGATAAAACGTTTTCAATGTTGATACATTTGAATTATTTATAATGTCGGAGAGTGATAAAGGTAAGGGTTATTCCAATTAAAAAAACACCCAAAGGAAGGGATTTTAAAAAACACCTCTATGGGTGGTCCTTTTGATAGATAAATCTTTATAAAACCGTTTCATTGTTGATACATTTGAATTATATATAATGTCGGAGAGTGATAAAGGTAAGGGTTATGCCCATGAAAATTAAAAAGACGTCCAAGAGGGGATTTTAAAAACACTTCTATGGGTGGGCCTTTTGATAAATCTATGTAAACCTTTTTATTGTTAATATTACCTATAGCTTTACATAAATAATGTCTTGACTTATAATTCTTTGTTTAGTTTTAATGTATGTTATTAAAATTTCACGGGAACAGGACAAAAGTCCCCCTAGGACAAAAGCCTCCTGACAAAAAGCCCCCCATAATGAAATAATCATACAATCTTATTACATTTTTTTTACATTGATGGTGATATTAAAGATATCTTAAGGATCAAAACTCATCCCTATTAAAAAAAAGAGGAGTGGGGGAATTAACACTAAAAAAATAAAATACTTTAAAAACATATTTTCCACATTTTGTTCATTTATCACTGCTTATTTGTTTGAATTGGAATTAAATCAGGTAAAGTTAATTAGGAATTGTTTTTATTGATAAACAATTGATGATTACGTTTATGATCTTTGAAGTTATTAAAAGTAATGAGTGAGTTATTTTCTCATCCTTTTTGCTATACTATAATGATTTTTTTTTAAGATAAAACAAATTTTATTTTTACTTTCTTTGATGAGGGTTATTATTCGGAGTTCGGTAATTTTGTTATTACCCTTATATAATTCTTAAACAAATATTTCAATTGTTTATGATATCTTCAAGTTCCAATAATAACTTATTATGAAAAATAGTATTCAAAAGTAATGTTAACCCATGAATAGCGGTACAATAAGTCCAAAATATGTGCAAAGATACCAATATATAAATAACTTGTACTTTTCATTATTGGGGGGCTTTTGTCCTAGACCCAAATTTCACGCCATGATATGACTGAAATATTACCATAGATGGCGTTTAACATACCGAAAAGTCTCTACGAGAAGTGTATTATGAGCTTTGTTTAAAAATCATATTATAATATTCAGGTGGTTTGTTAAAAATTTCAAAATGTATTATTGTTTGAGACAGGGTTATCAAATATGTAAATTTACAAAAAAAATGTTTTTCAATAATCAAAATAAGGGAACATAGCTTGTACAGCATAGATTGGTCAAGGACAAAAGCCTTTGGAAAAGGCCCCTGACAAAAAGCCCCCCAATAATGAAAAGTAAAAGTTAAAGTTTTTTGTGCCATATATTTTTTTTTCTGTGTCTTTGTTTAACTGTTCGAATATGTAAAATTTTATTTGTATTTTTTGTACTGCTATTTATTGGTTAACATTATTTTAGAATATCATTAAGTCTCCCAAACAAAGTTTGGGGGACTTATTGTTTTTGCTCCGTTTCTTCTTATTATTATTATTATTCTTATTCTTCTTATTCTTATTCTTCTTCTTTCTTTCCGTGCACCATGAACTTGTCCACGGCAGATCTCAGGAACTACAGGACAGAATTTCATGAAACTTGGTGGAGTTATAGATATATGTTTCTAGTTGATCCTAAAGTTTTTAGATTTGTGGTAAAGGGGGTCAAAGCCATATTTTTGGGGGTTCAAAGAGGGTGGGGGTTACTATAGAATCCTATGGGAAACTTGAAATTTTGTACATTAATGTTGATAACTTCTAACTGGATAATGATAGAGACATAAAATTTGACATAGTGATAGGTCACCATTAGAGGAGCAATTCTGCATTTTCAAAATTTTCAAGATGTCTGCCATTTTCAAAATGGCTGCCAAAACATGGCATAAAAATGGGGGGTAAAAATTCAACATTGTCCGATATCATCAAAATTTGATATGTGGGTAGATGGTGTCAGTGGCCAGTTTGGGAGACTTCATAATCGTTAGATTATAATCATATCTTGTTTTTCATAATAAGCTTTTTTGGAATATGAAGATTAATTCTTAATTGTTTAAGAATTATAACCTTCGTCAAAGAAAGTAAAAACAAAAATAAAGTTGTTTTATCATAAAAAAAAAATCATCATTAGTATATCAAACAGGATGAGAAAATAACTCCAGCATTACTTTTAAATACTTCAAATGTAGATCTTGGTTTCGAGTCCCTGTTGGGTCAAACCAAAGACTATAAAATTGGTATTTGCTGCTTCTCTGCTAAGCACCCTGCATTGCGGAGTAAGAGCAAAGAAGGGTTTGTTCGGAATCAGGATAATGTGTCTTGAGTAGAGTGATATCTCTATCTGCGGACTGTTGTTTCAGTGAACTAGCACTCAAAATCCAACTCAACAAAAGAGTGTTGGAATAGTACAAATCTAACATCATCATCATCATCTCGTCAAAATGAAACTTGTTCTTGTCATGATTAAAGCTGAAGAATTGCTCACTTGGTGTTCAGTAACAATCACTCACTCACTCTAATATGTAATTATATATATATATATATATATTTTTTTTTTTTTTACAAGTGGATGAATTGGAATCCATTGGTATGATGGCAGTAGATGTTGATATTGATGAGAATACTCCTGGAAATGTTTGTGAAAATTGTTGTCAACCCTCGATATCTTGTCAATGTATGGACAATACTGGCAAGAAAAGACAATTACCAGAATGTAATTGCGTCAGCTGTCTTAAGGAGATCTGTGTTGGCGCCCTTGCTGGAGATTTTGATTACATTCTTGCTAAAGATGGGATTGTGAAGGAAAATGGAAAATACGTCGTCAAATCAGCTGAACAAATTAAAGCGGACATTCAGGTAGAGAGTAAGAATGATAAAAAAGTTTCCGGTAAAGTAGTAAGCAAAATTGTTCTTGAGCAAACGACTGATAAGGCTAAGGCTGATGGAAAAATAATTACTAAAAGAGTGGCTCAATCCATACCGCAAGCAAAAGTCATTAAAATAGACCGACAAGCGAATGTTGAAAAAACCATAGAGGAAATAAAAATTCAAACCACTATTTACAGACATGATGCTAAACGTACAGACAGCAATAAAAAGAAGGGTTCACCCAGTAGGAATTCTCCTGAAATTGATGGAAAGGACAGCGAATCGGAACATGAATTGAGACAACAAAGAATAAAAGAATTGGAACGGGAAAGGTCAGCTTTACGGAAAATGATAATGAAGGAAAGAAAGAAGGAAGTGGAGGAAAAACAAGCAGCAGAAGTGGTAAGGAGGAGAAAAGAAATTGAATCAAAGTTAGAACAGTTGGCCATAGCTGAAAGAAAAGATGGAATAAATACAGAGAATAATTGTACTAAGTCTAAGGGAGACAATTTGAAATCGGGAAATAAAGTTGAAAAGAAACCTGTTGAGGAAAATAAAATTGATACAGATAAGAATAAATCTGAAAAGAAGAAGATAGAAGTAAACGAAAAGTTTGTCAAAGAAAATCCACTCTTGTTAAAGCAAATAGCAGATGCTCTAGAAAGTTCAGACCAAGTTAAAAAGTTAACTGCAACTGAAGAAATAAGAGCAGCTGTTGAAAAGAAATATGGAGATTTATCTAGAGTTCTTGCTGAACAAAAAGAGGATAAAAAGCTTCAAACCTTCTTGGATATGCGTCTTTTTGATGATGACAAATCGTCACAAGAAGCCGGAAGTGATGATAAAGATCCTGCCGAACCAAATTTGGAAGATAGAATTAAAGCCTTCTTGAGTATACGTCTATTTGACGATGACAAATCGCCAGAAGAATTAGGAAGTGATGATAAAGATCCTGCTGAACTAAAAGAGGAAAATCAAATTAAAGCCTTATTTAAAGCACGTCTTTTTGATGATGACAAATCGTCACAAGAAGTCGGAAGGGATGATAAAGATTCAGATTTTTCAGTTCTCAAGGAAACTGAAAAAACATATAATATGATTAAGAAATTAGGTACAAAAATGAGCGATGTTGACAGACAGCGTTTGATAGAGGCAAGCAAAAGTAAAGAAATAATATCATATGATGGTATGAAAGCTGATATTATACTTACTGGTGAGCCGACATGTCCATGTCAGTTAAAAGAAAAAGAATTGATGAAAGCAAAACTCAAGAAAAAGAAAACACTGAAAGAATCAAAAGAAACGACGACATTAAAGCAGGAACTTAGTCATAGGTTAAATTGTCCAGAACAACTCTCAGTAAGAGAAGAAAAGCCATCTCTCACAGCCTCTAGGCCACCAAGGCTGGCTAATGATCCTACAATTGATATCAGTGAGATAATAGAGGAACAACTAATAGATTCCTTCAATATCAAAAGAATTGTCAAACTTGGCATGAAGATATCCCAGAATGCAACAACCCAAACCCATACTGATTCGGATGGAGTGAAACCGTTTGGATTCAAGGAAAAGATTATTACAGCAAAACCATGGACCAAAGAGAGGAGTAAATGTATTGAAGAAAAGGATCCAGATTTTGACAGATATTTGAGATTCATTGATTATAAACAAGACCCTAGGATGGAAAAAAGTGTCCAGACTGTAAATGACAATGGTGATAAGAAAGGTGATGTCAAATCTACATCAGATAAACAGAAACTAATTACAAATAAAGATAAAGCAAAAATCATTGATGGTTCTGATACTGGCAAGGGTAAAAGAATTGGATCTCCTGAAAATAACGATATTTTGTCTCGTCTAAGGAAGTGTGCTAACTGTGGAATGGCTGAACCTGCTCCTAAAACATACATGAAATGTCAAAAGTAAGTATACTAACAAGTATATATATATAGTTAATGTATTTTTAAAGAGATCTGCAAAAAAAAAGATATATCAAATGTGTGGGATTTTGATGTTGGGAAATTTAGACAAACAAAATTGCTTTGTGGTGCTTTTCTTGTTAAAAAGGAAGTGGAAGTCGTCTTGGACTTTCCACTTTTACCACTGTAAAAGATTTGTTACATATATACCATTGTTGAATTGTTTTGCAAGAAAGAATTTCTCAGAGCAATATCGCATCTATGTCTGTATAATGCCCCAAAGTTGTGTACAGAAATCAACGACTATTTTTCATATCCAGCATACCGCTTGATATTAGATCAAATTTAATGTGATGATCAAAAGTAAAAATTTACAAATTGTCAATAAAACTATTTATTTATTCATACATCCAGGTTACAGTAGTCTACCTCTTATAAGGTCCCTCTCACCAAAGGCCCTCTTATCGGAGTAGATAACCTCTTATAAGGTCCCTCTCACCAAAGGCCCTCTTATTAGAGCAGATAACCTCTTATAAGGTCCCTCTCACCAAAGGCCCTCTTATCAGAGCAGATAACCTCTTATAAGGTCCCTCTCACCAAAGGCCCTCTTATCAGAGCAGATAACCTCTTATAAGGTCCCTCTCACCAAAGGCCCTCTTATCAGAGCAGATAACCTCTTATATGGTCCCTCTCACCAAAGGCCCTCTTATCAGAGTAGATAACCTCTTATAAAGTCCCTCTTATCAGAGCAGATAACCTCTTATAAGGTCCCTCTCACCAAAGGCCCTCTTATCAGAGCAGATAACCTCTTATAAGGTCCCTCTCACCAAAGGCCCTCTTATCAGAGCAGATAACCTATTATAAGGTCCCTCTCACCAAAGGCCCTCTTATTAGAGCAGATAACCTCTTATAAGGTCCCTCTCACCAAAGGCCCTCTTATCAGAGCAGATAACCTCTTATAAAGTCCCTCTCACCAAAGGCCCTCTTATCAGAGCAGATAACATCTTATAAGGTCCCTCTCTCACCAAAGGCCCTCTTATCAGAGCAGATAACCTCTTATAAGGTCCCTCTCACCAAAGGCCCTCTTATCAGAGCAGATAACCTCTTATAAGGTCCCTCTCACCAAAGGCCCTCTTATCAGAGCAGATAACCTCTTATAAGGTCCCTCTCACCAAAGGCCCTCTTATCAGAGCAGATAACCTCTTATAAGGTCCCTCTCACCAAAGGCCCTCTTATCAGAGCAGATAACCTCTTATAAGGTCCCTCTCACCAAAGGCCCTCTTATCAGAGTAGATAACCCCTTATAAGGTCCCTCTCACCAAAGGCCCTCTTATCAGAGCAGATAACCTATTATAAGGTCCCTTTCACCAGAGGCCCTCTTATCAGAGCAGATAACCTCTTATAAGGTTCCTTTCACCAGAGGCCCTCTTATCAGAGCAGATAACCTCTTATAAGGTCCCTCTCACCAAAGGCCCTCTTATCAGAGCAGATAACCTATTATAAGGTCCCTCTCACCAAAGGCCCTCTTATTAGAGCAGATAACCTCTTATAAGGTCCCTCTCACCAAAGGCCCTCTTATCAGAGCAGATAACCTCTTATAAAGTCCCTCTCACCAAAGGCCCTCTTATCAGAGCAGATAACATCTTATAAGGTCCCTCTCTCACCAAAGGCCCTCTTATCAGAGCAGATAACCTCTTATAAGGTCCCTCTCACCAAAGGCCCTCTTATCAGAGCAGATAACCTCTTATAAGGTCCCTCTCACCAAAGGCCCTCTTATCAGAGCAGATAACCTCTTATAAGGTCCCTCTCACCAAAGGCCCTCTTATCAGAGCAGATAACCTCTTATAAGGTCCCTCTCACCAAAGGCCCTCTTATCAGAGCAGATAACCTCTTATAAGGTCCCTCTCACCAAAGGCCCTCTTATCAGAGTAGATAACCCCTTATAAGGTCCCTCTCACCAAAGGCCCTCTTATCAGAGCAGATAACCTATTATAAGGTCCCTTTCACCAGAGGCCCTCTTATCAGAGCAGATAACCTCTTATAAGGTTCCTTTCACCAGAGGCCCTCTTATCAGAGCAGATAACCTCTTATAAGGTCCCTCTCACCAAAGGCCCTCTTATCAGAGCAGATAACCTCTTATAAGGTCCCTCTCACCAAAGGCCCTCTTATCAGAGTAGATAACAGATGTACTGAGATGGTAAATAACTACAAATGTGTGCCACTTAAGAGAGGCCACCTCTCTTATAAGACCACTATTTCATTGCAGAAGGGTTGACCTTATAAGAGGGGACTATGATAACTTATTTTTGTGAATAGCTATACCAGTATATAAAAACATTTCCATTTTTTCCAGCATCCAGTCTCAGATTTATACTGGTAGCATTTTATTTAAAACAGTGTGGGTTAAAATTTACATCCATCTGACTAATAAAACGTTATTTAAGCAGTCATATGTGTATAAGATAACTACAATAAATTACAGAACAAATGATCTGTTCATAAATTATGATTCTTATTACTTAAAATCAAAATAATTATTATATTTCTAGATGCAAACTTGAAGGTATAGCCAACGCCCGCTACTATTGTGGAAGAGAATGTCAAGGTAAAGTTTAAATCACTTAAAAGTCTTGTGTCTAAATGTCTTCGTCTAACAGTGTTTGTCTCAGTTATGGGCCGTTTGTAATCATCCTTCTGTTTGCTGCAATTTTGTGATTATGTTTACAATGCTGCCTATAATAAATCTCTTTTACAACCAAAACACAGCGCAGCAAATTTATGCAAATTCTGCACTTATGCAGCACAGCACATTTATGAAAATTCTGCATGTATGCAGGATAAAAGAAAAAAAATGAAACTTTGATATGTAGTTATTCTTTAGACTAGACTACCAAAGAATATTAAGAATTGAAGCTACAGAAATCTGTATAATATCTTCTCACCCTTGTAATTCTGGTGGAATTCTAATGCTAATCTCCTTTTTCATTTTCATCTCTCAGACAGTGTATGTTTTAAAAGATATATTAGTATAATATCAGATAATGTATATATTTAATGGATTTTGTTTTGTTTTACAGTAAAAGACTGGACAACTAGACATAAGAAGGAACACAAAGAAAAGATAATCAATTGAAAATACAAAAGCAATGCTTTTATATCTTATGTGTAATATTTTCATTATAAAGAAAATATACAGTACAATGAATCGCTATATAGCTTAGATAAGTACTGGCTGTTGATTCTTATTTCACTAATTAGTCAATGTTGCCAACATTTATGTGTAATGTTTTGTAGATCTTGTTTGTCTTTTTTTTTTGGCCATTGTGTTCTGTTCTACTTCAATTTACGGATTCTGATTACCTCTTTGATATCTTCATACTCTTCTTATGAATTCCATTATAGATGGTGAAATAGGGTCATCAGCCAGTAACATTTTGTAATGTTTCCATTTTGATTAAAAATATTGTTTTGTATATATACAACAATAAAGAAGTTGAGGACAATATGATGTGTGAGGGATTTTTTTGTTTTTGTTTTTTTTTTCTTATTTTTTGCTTAATGGTGTGTCATAATTTCCACACTGATCATATTTAAAATTAGATTTATTATTTACATGTACATGTATATAATTAACAATTTACAATATAGGGAAGATGTAGTGTTTATGTAGTACTTTTTATTCAAGCAAAGTAAGTCTTTCTTTTAAACAATGTTTTTTTTTTTAAGATTGTTTATATATATATATATATATATATATTGTGTTCATGACAATTGTTATGCTTTAAAATTTTATTTGTGAGAAAATGTTCAATATTTACAGAATAGTCAGATTCAGTGCAACATTCCATATGGTTAGACCAAGAAAAATTATTTACTTGGTTCTCAGACCTGTCTTTCTGTAAGTCCAAGAAAAAATAATTGTTTGGTTCTCAGGGCCACCCACATGATAATTTATGGGGCCACATTTCTGATTTTATTGGCAACTCAATAATAAATTTGTAAATACAATATTTTTGCACTTTCTGAAAAATGTCTGCGTCTGATTTTTTAAATATATTAAAGCAACTCTTCATCAAAGGGAAATAACTCATTTGCATGAGAAAAAATGGTGGTGATGTTTGCAAAATCGAAAAATTCAATATATTCCAATGAAATCTCTTTGATATATGATGTTTCTATGATAAGTTGACTTAGATTTATTCTCCAGTGTTACGTTTGGATATTTAATAAGGTCCAGTATGTTACAGAGATTGCTGAAATATCAACAATTACTATGTCCTGATCAACTTTTACTTAAGTTCATTTTCCGTCTTGACGTTATGCTTTTTGAAGTTCGTCCATATGTTATTTCTTAAACTGGTATATTACTATCCTAATGAAGTCAATATTGTATCAAACCATGTATAAAAAAAACAAGTCCTGCATAATTTTTTTCTCAATAGAAAAAATTTGTTGTCCATCCATACTCATCTTATTTCAGAAAAATGGCTGGAGAACCAAAGTAATTAATTTTGTTTTTCCTTGCACATTATCAAATGAATCAAAAACAATTAAAGTGTTATACCATGTTTGTGTAAATAATGTGTATATAAATTCAAATTGATTAGGATAATTGTTCACATTGAAATATCATTAACCAAGATAAACAATAATCAGGAGAGTTGTTTCAGTGTGGTAGCACTATAAAAATCCAATTCTGGGTGTTGGTGTATTACAAAGCAGACAACATCATCCTCTTATCAAAATCTAATTTGTTCTTGTCATTTACAAAACAAGTAATGGGGATACTCACTTGGCAATAAACAGCAACCATTTATTGACTCACATTGGTACACCTTACTCAGTCCTCGAAATGAAAATTTGAATTTACTGGTTCGAATCAAATTCTTGAGTTTATTTTTATATAGTTCTAAATAAAAACTGAAAAATTTACTGTTCTTGGGCAGGAGGACCAGTGCTCGTGGTGAGGACTGCTTACTGTACAAAAAAGTGCTGATTTTCTATTGTCCTTGTCTACAGTTAACTATGCTCACAAATTGGATCATTTTATCATGTAAATCTTCTTGGTGAATTAATTTTGACTAAGCTTGAAATATTGCTTCATTTAATATTTGAGGTAAATAGTCTTTTAATGCATTTTATATCTTATAGACCATTATGTATTTAATTACTGCTTTTTGTACTAATTAAAAAATAACTTATTGTTACTAAACAATAGTGTATATGTACCTTTGTTTTAATTGTTGTTATAGTACTAGTAAATTTGTTTTTGTCAATAAATATAGGTGAAATACCTTGACGTTAAATAAAAATCAATCAATCAATGTTATTATTATTACAAATGCTAACACATATAAAAAAAAATTCTTATTTCCGTTTGGGTCGAGCCCTGATCAGGTCGAACCAAAGACTATACAATTGGTATTTGTTGCTTTTCTGCTAAGCATGCAGCATTAAGGAGAAAGAGCAAAAACTGAAATCATGATAATGTGTCTTGAGTGTGGTGACATGTCTATCCGTGGACTTGTTTCAGTGAGCTAGTTCAAAGTGGACATCTTGATCATTTCATTGAAAATTAACTTGTTCTCACCAAGCTGAAAAATTGCTGAGTTGACGTTAAACAACAATCACTCGCTCACTATTTCCATTTATTGTCTTATTAATATATAGGAGCCGTGGAGCATGTGATCACGTGTGATAGTTGTTTTTACATCTACCTATGCAGTCAATATATATCGCAACTAAAACTATGAGTTTGATTCCCACTCGTGGTACAACTTTATATGATGAAGTTTATCATTGACTTGTGGCAGGTCAGTGGTTTTCTCTGAATACCTGATTTCCTTTACCAATAAAACTCATTCAACACAATAAACAATTGTCCACCTCTTATCAGGCCATATTGTAGATGTGAGAGAAAGATACTACTTAATTGTCCCTCTCAAGAGAGGCCAGCCACTCCACTTTTTCATTGCATAATGGTTGCCTTGTACAAGGTGGTCAAATTGCAATTAAGCACTTCCAGGTAACAGATACATATATTGTCTGTGGGCCCTCGGTAGATTTTTCTGATTGGCTAATGTTTAAGCAACAAACATCTTTCTGCCCTAAGGGAATTTAATTTGGAAAACTGATATTTTTCTAATAACCCAGTATATCAAAAAGAACAAAATATAGCTGAAATATTACTTGGGTGGTCCTCATCATTGTTTCTTATTTTGTTCTATTTGGAAATTAAACAAAATCAACATTTTACTTGTGTCAATTACCAGTATGCTTTCTAATTGGTTGAGATTCAAATATTTTCTTCTCAGCGCCCATATGTGTAATAGAATTATTATTTTGGCGGGAATGTTCCTTTATATCAACTATAAAGTTGTGTTTTGTTTTAATGGATCGGAAATCGATAATTTGATATCAAGGTAATTGAATTCCATCTTTGCTAGATTTAATAGAAGGCTCTCGAACAACCAGGTTCTAGGGGGGGTTATGGTGTTTAACGCCACTTTCAACAATATCTCGGATATATCGTAGTGGTCAGTTTTTTTGGTGGAGGAAACCAGAGAACCTGGAGAAAACCATCGACCTGCCACAAGACACTGGCAAACTTTATTACATAATATTGTATCGAGCACACTTCGCCTGAGCGGAATTCGAACTCACAATGTTAGTGGTGATGGGCATTGATTGCAGGTAGTTGTAAATTCAACTACCATACATTCACGACCACGACGACTACCACCAGATTCTAAGAGGATGAGTTTAATCTCTTATATACCTCATATAAATACAGTACCGAATATAGAGGGTTGCTTACAGACATCTATACAGGGGCGGGGGTTTTATCGATCTGTTAATCATATATATATACAATACAATACAATACAATATATTTATTCCAATTAGGGTCCCTCAAGGGGCAATAACAAATATACATTCATAATTATATCAACAGTTACAACAATACAGAATGGAGATATATGTTTTTAAACAAGACAATTCTTAACTATTTAAATGATATGTTACAAAAAATATATAAATAAATAAATAAATAGGCCGTGTTCGGCAGCACGACCCGAGGAGAGGCAATGAGTAATGTATAGTTGCAGTGTATCATATGGTTGAAGAATGGACTATATGTATGCGATTACTTAGCTGGAGGAGACACCAGGGGACGATGCTTAAGAATTGTGTTTTGATTCTCCCCGTGTCTGATCCAGCAAAGCAAGCGGTTCAAGTAGTAAAACATCATGTGTTTGATGAAAGGACTGTGATTACTTAGCTGGAGGAGACACCAGGGGACGGTGCTTAAGAATCGCATTTCGATTCTCCCCGTGTCTGATCCAGGAAAGCATATATAATACGTGATTATATCTATCCGCAATCCCACTTAAGCTTGCTGTCCATTTTTCGTTGTCGCTATGTGGGGCAAAGAAAGAGGGGGAAGAAGTGAGGAGATCTAATTTTAATTAGATTGACATGGCCGGACTTTCAGGACCTAACATCATTCGGTAGAATTAAACAGATACATCATGTTAGGTCCTGAAAACGACAAACAAAATGTATTATTTATTTAGCCAGTGTTCTAAATAATATTCGATGTAATTAAACAGATATATCATGTTTGGGAAGGGTATTTGCGAAAAATACCAGTCTTGAGACTAAATTTCCCTCGCCATTCGGCTCGGGGAATTTTTCGTCTCTCGACTGGTATTTTTCGCAAATACCCCTCCCAAACATGATATATCTGTATAAAATATTTACCTTTATTTCATCATTTTAAAGCTATTTACCAATTTCCAAAACATATAGTTTTTTTGGTCAAAATCGTAGCTAATGCCGCTTTAAGTTCACTTGTCCAAGTATTATGAATAAGTGTGACATGTTTTACGATAACATATCGAAATGTAAATATATTTATAAATCAATACACGATATTTATCACAATAGACTGGTCAAGGTACCAGATCATATTATATATAGGACATTTCTACTCTGGTGCATTTTGTCGACATTCATCACTGTATAGAATTATCATACACACAGTAAGTATTACTGATGATTACTAAACTACCATTTAATTGGAATGTAAGTAAATAGGTGATTTACATACAACTGTTATTCCCATTCGGTTGCCATAAGGGTATCTTGATCCACCTTGACATTTTAATGACCTTTCAACGTAAGTATAGTGGATATTGGAGAATATGAACGACGAAGTGATCTACATATGGCTAAATGTATTAAAAAAATACATCACAATTTGTAACAGGACTTTAAGTACTCTATTAATTTTGATAATCGGAAAGAGTGTCACATTTTAACATGCGAGAGGTTCAATTATTATAGGACAAGCTGTATTTGTGCAGCTAAATATAGCTAATATATGTTGGCATATATACACGAGTAGACAATAGCTGACAGGATGGACGATCTCAGCAAGAAAAGTTTGATTGTTTGGTTTATGGTGTTTAACGCCACTTCAACACTATTTCAGCTATATCGTGGCGGTCAGTTTTATTGGTGGAGGAAACTGGAGTACTCGGAGAAAACCATCGACCTGTCGCCGCAAGTCACTGACAAATTTTATCACATAATGTTGTATCGAGTACACCTCGCCTGGGTGGGATTCGAACTCACAACGTTAGTGGTGATAGGCATTTATTGCACAGGTAGTTGTAAATCCAACTCATAGCCAGAAATGATGGGTACTTTGCTCATTTGCATATCTAAGATGACGACGCCGGGACGTCTGCAATTTTCATATGATCTATATAGACGATATCATTTCATTCATAATTGCATGCGTGTCATTTTCTGAACTTGAAAATGATACATTGAATCCACAGGTACTCGGGGATAGGATCCCCCCTTTTTTTGTGAAAAAAAATTTCCCCGTTTTTTTCTTTCTTTTTGGTATTTTTGTGATTAACTTGTGCTATATCATCAGATAAATCTCACTATTTCATATCATCAGAGAAATCTCACTATTTCCTCCAGTTTACTATCCAGCCCCTGCCACGATCAATATTAATATACTAGAAGGTAACTAGCTTCTCTGGGCTGACCTACATTTCTCCGAGGAAAAATTCGGGGAATCCTATCTATATAATAACAATCAAACACTTACCAATCGAAAAGCGGGCATCAATCCTTACTTCGATCATTTATCTGTTAGAATCAACTTGCTTTTCAGTCATGAAAGGCGATTTAGTCCTTGAATTTAATCGGTATTCACTCGCGAGACGTTCCATTTGAAGCTCGATCAACGGAAGTCGTAATTTTTAAGCGACAAGCGGACAAGACTAACCTGGTTCCTTGTCCGTAAATGTGTATGGGGTACCTGTCCATTAGAGAAATTCCGAAATGTCATCTGTAAAACCAAAGGGTAAGAGAATTACGAACGTCTTTTTGGCGGATTTTACGACTTCCGTTGATCGAGCTTCAAATGGAACGTCTCGCGAGTGAATTCCGATTAAATTCAAGGACTAAATCGCCTTTCATGACTGAAAAGCAAGTTGATTCTAACAGATAAATGATCGAAGTAAGGATTTATGCCCGCTTTTCGATTGGTAAGTGTTTGATTGTTATTATATAGATAGGATTCCCCGAATTTTTCCTCGGAGAAATGTAGGTCAGCCCAGAGAAGCTAGTTACCTTCTAGTATATTAATATTGATCGTAGCAGGGGCTGGATAGTAAACTGGAAGAAATAGTGAGATTTCTCTGATGATATGAAACAGTGAGATTTCTCTGATGATATAGCACAAGTTAATCACAAAAATACCAAAAAGAAAGAAAAAAACGGGGATTTTTTTTTCACGAAAAAAGGGGGGATCCTATCCCCGAGTACCTGTGATTGAATCAAGATGAATTAAAGGAAATAAAAATTAATGAAAACAATTAAATGGACTAAATGAAAATCCGAGGCAACGAACCCTTTTTTGGCCTTAAGAGTCTATGTAAAATGAAATACATGAAACTGGTGGCGTGTGACACAAAATTTAACAATGAATGACATTTGGCGACATATTTTCTGAAATTAATTCAGATTCCTCAATAATATATGTAATTATATTCACTAACCTTATATTTCTAGCTTCTAAACTCGGGGTTCCCACATTAAATATAATATGATCATTTTTGCATGATCGCGATATCAAAGACATGTCTAAAATCGTTACAAAACAAAAATATTTGAATTTTGACAGAAGAAAAACTTTGCGGAAATAAACAATAACTTTTAATTTTCGAATCATTGACGGACACATTGAATTTCCGTACTATAGGCTATTTTTTGACAAATGTAATAAACGATCCATCAAGCTTGAAACTGCAGTCACATGATCAAAATCTAATTTAAATATGATGAATATTTATGAGGAAAGTACCCTCAATTTCTGGATATGTACCATACGATCACGGCCACGACATTTGGATGACATTTATCTCTCAAACTGCTAATTTATTATATATAATTAAAACATTAAATGAAGAAAAACGTAACTATTCTTTCTACTTTTCAGAGAATCAATTCGTCATGATTTTTGGTTGTCATTTTTTCTATTATTTTTTATTGTCATGTGCATGATCAGTACAAGGAATGATACGTTTATTCATATATGTCACAGTCACAGCTAATGGTCAATAATGAAATGAAAATAAATATGTTTTAAAGGACAGATGAGCGAAGGCTTTGAGTCCTTGCGACTGATGAAAATATCGCCATGTCCTTAGTAACATATATTTAATTAAGCATATACAAGTACTCTATGGAACCAGTGGCTATCACCACTAAAGTTATGAGTTCGAATCCCACTCATGGCGAGGCGTACTCGATACAACATGTGATAAAGTTTGTCGGTGACTTGCGACCGGTCAGTGTTTTTCTTCGGGTACTCTGGTTTCCCCCAACAATAAAACTGACCGCCACGATATAGCTGAAATATTGTTGAAAGTGGTGTTAAACACCATTACCCTAACCTTTAATCAAACATTTGAAAAATGTATTGTGATATTGTATTTCCTTTTTTTATTTAATACTTGTGTTAATGGTTTAAATGAAATGCCTACTTTCGTTAATGACGTACATATAATATATCTAGCGTTACCAGTGTCACCTAGCTGTGGAACCGTAGCTCTTATGATTGTTTAAGTGATTATGGTCACAAGAAGAGAGAAAAAAGACCGCAAGAGCAACAGTTCCGCAGCTACAATATCATCTAGAAAGAACAATGTTCGTAACATGTCCAATAGTCGATCAAATATGAATATTTTGTTATCTTTCTTTGCAGGTCTGATCTTCAACAATGGACAAGTTTGCGCTTCCCATAATTGATCTTTCAAAATCGAAAACACATCCTGAGGAATTGGCAAAACAAATGATCGACGCATTAGAAAGTATAGGATTCCTGTATATCGATAATGTCGAAGGGATTAACTTTGACAAAATGTTCCAATGCTGCAAATGGCTTTTTGACAAGCCGATGGAATATAAAAGAAGGATAATGAGAAACATTTGGGCTCCGGAAAACAAAAATATTTATCGCGGATATTTTCCTGTTGTAGAAGGAGAACCAAGTCGTAAAGAGGGCTTCGAATTCGGTCGTGATGTTCCCGTCGAAGATCAAACAGTAAACCCTGAAAATTGGTTCTATGAACGTACCCCATGGCCAGAAGAGGATGGGAAATTCCCTTTCAAAGAATTTTTACAAGAGCAATATGAAGTTGTTCATTCCGCCGCAATGGAAATTCTGAGACTCACAGCAAAGGGACTTGGTGTCGAGGAAGACGCTTTCGTAGGATTGTTTAAGGAGAAGCCTTGCAGTACATTCAGAATCATGCACTACCCACCATGGGACGGTAAGCCTCCAGAAAACGCACGTATTGAAGACGGAAAGGTCATTACAACGCCAGACCATTCCGATAGCAATTTCCTTACCATGCTTTGCTTGTTTAATTATGAAGGACTAGAAGTCATTGGTCCTGATGGTAATTGGATACCAGTAGCCCCAAGACCAAATAGTTTTGTATTTAACATTGGAGATTTGTTCTCGAGAATGATGAATGGACGCTTCAAAGCAACAAGACACCGAGTTTTAGACATCGGAATAGATCGTTACTCGGTTCCTTTTTTCCTAGAACCAGAATACGATAGTAATGTCGGTGTTAATTACATGTCCAAGTATATAAAAGGTGGACCAGAACATATACCAGAAAAATATGGACCATACATGATCAACATGGTAAAATATGTCCGAAAGTATTTCGAATACAAAGCGCTCCCAGATTTTGAAAACGTCAAAGAAAAATATTACGGAAATGGACAAAAAGATATTTAAACAACAACAAAAAATAAAAAAAGATAAATTTCTTACAATTATATTTGATTAAAATAAACTATAATAACAAATCAATCAATTGATTAACGCTGATAATTGCTTATCGGTATGAAGAACCAAATAAATGGATATACTTGTGTGTGTTAAATTACCGGTTGTTGAAATCAACTTAAAATAATGTTGTCTGAAGGCCCATAATTCGACTTTCCACTATCTATTTGTTATTTTCCCATATATTATATTATTATATGAAAGCTCAGAAGATGGTGATGTTGTAAAAAGTCTGAATACATATACATGTACTTGTCAGATCGATCGTAACATATGAGTTGTGAAATATAAACTTCATACCAGAGAGCCGTTGGTATGTTTCCATCAAGGTGTGAAAAATTTATAATGGCAAAATTATTTCGTCTCTTTTGTCATAGAGTCTGGTAGAGAGATGGCCATTGGTGTCAAATTTGATGTTAATGTTAAGATCCGAGGCTGAAGAAGTTGTTTCTGTTTATCTCAACATCTTTGGAGTATATTAATATAATCTATTTTGCAATGCAACAACTAAAGTTGTGAGTCCGAATCCCGCTCATAGCGAGGTGTACTCGATACAACATTATGTGATAAAGTTTATCTTCAGTGACTTGCGGCTGGTCGGTGGTTTTTTCCGGGTACTCCGGTTTCCTCCACCAAAAAACTGACCACCACGATATTACTGAAATATTGTTGAAAGTGGCGTTAAACACTATAAACCTAACCTAGCACAACTATCAAGTGTCAGTAAGAAATGTGTGACTTTGTTAAAAGTCATAGCTTTATTTCAGAATATATAAATTTCTTTATATACAAATGTACATATATTTTTGGTGAAAAAAAAAAAAAAAAAATATGTACATAATTTATAATTATTTTCCCAACTAATGTGTTTTCATTACTAACAATCTTATATTGAAAAGCACAAAAAGACGATAAGAAGTCGATGAAAATCTATAAGTCCTAGGTTGGCGGACAGGCACAAAATCCCAGTTACTGTGGTCTCCTTTTGATAACTAGGATTCCAGTGGTCAAGCAAATATTTATGAAATAAAATCTAATTAGAAATGATCACAACATCAACATGGACATTCGAAAACCAGGTCAGTGAACAAAGATTTCCTGTAGACCATTACTATGGAGGGAAATCAATCTGATTAAAATCAGATCTATCACTTGTTCCTCTTTACTGATATGTCACGATGTGTGGGAAATCTGAAGAAACCCCATTACGGGTAAAGAACGAGTGACCTTTTGTCATGAATATATAATGATATGATAAATATGGTTATGACATTTTTCGGCCAATCGGATTGTTCGTATCATGCTAAGCGGTTTCTTCAGTAACACTTTCATATTCTCGTAAGCGCCATTTTCAGTGGATGGTAAATGGGGTCACTCGCATGTGACCCGTTTTGTGGTTTCTTCAGATCACACATGCCACCACATATCAGTAAAGGAGAGCCTGATTTTAATCAGATAGGGGATACATGGATCGAAATGGACATTTCCAATATACCTGCGGAAGTAAATTTGTTACTAAAGCACAAACATGTGTTTACATTACTAGTTTAGTTTAAATATATTTTATTTGCCAATTAAACAGACAAAATATGGATTAGACACACGTTAAACAAACGTCTTCTCCAAATTACTAATTTGTGACATTAAAGAATATTCTTGCTAGTTCATTTTTTCATTTTAAACATATATTATTCATAAATAAATGAACTGGGTTGGATAGCAGTTGCTAGTTGGGAGCCTCTGCAAGGTGCACACAGAAAAAATGGTGACCGTTCAAAGTCATTTCAAAGGGTCACCCCGGGGGTATCTACTCTCGAGAATTTGTAGGAGAGTTCTTCTGGGGGAAATTCCCTTTTCGTAGAATATGACAACGAAATTATATGTTTGGACTTTAATATCTTTGCTTTGCACACATTCTTGCAGTCTAATAACTAAATGTGTGCTTACTTAATTTTGTGCAATAAACTAACCAGATATATTTAATATATATTTACAGTTTCTCATGAGTGATGTTTAATTTTTATTAAAAAATAATATATAAGAATATTATTAACATGGAATTCTACATAATTTTTAAAAAGAAAAACGGAATCAGTGATGTTGAATATTTCAATAGTCTTCGTGTTCATCTTACAAAAATGTAAATTCATATTTTTAAAGTCACCATTCATATTTTTAAAGTAATGCATTAATAAAAATATTCAGTAATTTTTATTGAAACAAAGACGACATGACGACAATCTAATTAAAATTTAAATTAAATCGTTATTAGGTATTTTTATTTTGTTTTATTTATCTATTTATATATTTATTTATTTATTTCCATTTTTGGCGATACACTTAATCATAAACAATGAATTAAAAATAAAAATCTAACAAACATATAATTTTAATTAGGTTGACATGTAAAGTACTTTTCACTGTCGATGTATGTTGAGCAAGTCCCAGAGCAAGTCCAAAATTATTATTTTTTTGGTGAGGATAACATTAATGATTTAAATATTATACAATTATAGTCTTTTGTTGAGGTCAATACGAGTTGTTATGGACCTTCAAAACGATATTCACCGAAGACTTTAGGCTGAGGTGGATATCGTTTTTAAGGTCCATAAAAACTCGTATTAACCGATACAAAAGACTAATTGTTTTATTACAAAGTGAAAGTGAAACCAAGCCAATATCAAATTATTCACTTCATTATGACGTCATACATAATGCAATGGAAAGTGAAAGTGAAAGCGAGTCAATACGAGTTTTAATCAAACAATATCAAATTTTACGGAATGTCAGGTGACAGCATGATAGCCAATAAAATTGTTTAAATAAAACCATTATGTAATAATCCAATTTATGGAAGAAATTATTTTATTTTTATCAGTTATTTTTTACAAGGAGATTGCTCAGATGGGTCATTCTCTGACAACTTTTACAATAGTGATGGCAAAGACTGCAATTGTGTCCCATTAATATTACAGAAAAACTACAAACTTAAATTACAATAAAAGTTGATATGTCGTTTGTTCATGCTAAATTGTATTTATTTCATTAAAAGATTTAAAGAATACATCAAGGGATAAGGCGAATAATGGATTTACAAATTCTCTTTTTTACCGTCACATATAGAATAATACACGTGACGGTAATATCCCATAACAGGGATGATACTAGAAAAAAAGAATTAAACCTTCAAAAATGGCGTTTCTTTATGTTTTAAAGGTTTGATCACACCAGTAAACATTAAATAATAATATGCTAAAATATTTATATATTTGCTATGTAAATTATTTCCTTTATTTACTCTGAAATGTGTGTCCTATGAATTTCTGTCTTTACCGTCACAAAAATTTAACGCTGCAGAACGTTTAATATACATGTGACTCTTAGATCGTAGTCACGCTGGTGCTTTCCTTTCTACTTCATCGGTGTAAAGAAACAGTATCGTGGATCGACTGTCAGCAGGATTCAAAGAAACAAACCAGTATTTCCATTAAAATGCATTAGTACCTTTATTCAACGTCTTTACCAAACATAATAGAAGTTCCTCTGTTCACCTGCTACAACATTTTAAACGTCATGTAGAAATAAAACGTTGTTCCAGGTAGCAATGCACATATTTCACCTTTAGAAATATTTTCTGTAATACACGGAATCAATACCGAAATGCGGAATTGTCTTTACCGTAACAGTCTTTGCCGTCACAATTTTATAATACATTCGTGACGGTAAAGACAACCACATACTTTTAATCACTTTTACTTAGCATCAGGAATATTTTTGAGCACGGTTAAAGGTGCTATATTCAACCTCGTGCTTTTGATTTATGTTGGTAGTTGTTATTATAAACCAAAATGTCTTTACCGTCACGCACGTTTTCTTTACCGTCACAACTATTCCTTTCCGTCACGAATTCAAAAATGTTTTTTGTATATTATATTAGTAATAATATAACATATGTAACCTTAAATGACACTGTAGTAGCACATCAACCCAGTTCTGTTATTTTTTACCAGTTAAAGTTTGACTAGTTAAAGAATATAGCAAAAATATATACATGCCGGATCTCAACTTTAAAATTATGACACACAAACCTTTTAAATACTCTGTAGATATAAGAAAAATTAAATAAGTAATTCTACATAATCAACAGAACAATTTATTCGTTTATGTTCATATCGGTTTTATGGTTTATGTTGAAGAAAAGGTCAGCAAATGTGCGTTTAAGGTATTGTGACGGTATATATTTTTGATAAAACAGCTTGCCAAACACTTAATTCTGTCTGAAGAATAATTAATTAAACGGACTGTAGCAAATGAAACGTTTGTTACAAATTTTCCTTTCATATAGACACAACTCGGTATTTTGAAAAGTTGTCAGAGAATGACCCAGATATACCGGTATTATAAAACTATCTAAGAAAATAATAATAATAATAATAATAATAATAAATTAATAAATAAATGATACATAATAATAACTATTTAATGAAAAGAATTCAAGTATTTGTATTGTATTGTATTGTATTGTTTACATTTTTGCATTGTTTCAAGCACGTATATGTTTCCTTGTTCATTTCATCTAATAATAACAGCCAATAGTATGCTAGTTTGAATATTCTATTTATAGAACATCATCCGATTATAAATATTCTGGTACTCGTGGACCTCTCGGATTTTGTTGTTGTTAAAACAAGGAAAAATTCTACACTGACTCATCACACGATAGGAAAAGAGATGGCGACAAGTCTTTCCGTAAGTAACCACTAAAACTGTTCTTTCTAATCAAACTATCAAACTATTTATAGCACTAAAATTCAAGACCATGAAACGATATTGGGAGGAGGTGGGGGGGATGAGAATTAGTGATAAATCGGGAATTTTCGGAAATAGAAACCGCCTGAATGAGTGAGTGAATAGTTTTGTAAGAATGTACATGTATGTACTCAGGGTATTATTGCCCTTGTTGATTATCTACGTATGTGTACTATTCATAATGTGGTATTGCGTGGGTAGTAAACATACATTATCATACATCAGTGAACAATGTTGGCACTAAAGTAATAATTTTTTGATTAGAAAACGGAAATTTGAGTTTTCTCGAAAACAATACATTTTTTTAAAACACAGTAAACGAGAGTTTTGTGCAGAATTTTACTACCATTTTTAAAATATGCATTTCATCTAACAATAACCTTTCATTATTGCTGCACTCATCTGAAATTTGACATTTTCCCCGATTTTTACCGCCAAAATAGAGGTGGGAGTAAACTAACCAGAGGTAGCAGCCAGGTAAATCTTACCTTGATAGAGACAGAGACACGTGTACAGATATATTTTGACACTCCATTTTTAAACTTTAAAATCTTTCTAAAAGTTCACATAAAATTTCTTCATAAACCTATTTTTTGACATCTTAACATATATATAAACATCGCAAGAATGGGTAAAACAAAGGACTTGTCAAAAGATTGTAAAAACATTGTGTTAAATCTATTCAAGTTTTTTCAGCTTCAGAAGGCCAGGGGAAGTCCATTTTATTCCCCAGATAATTTGATTAAAAGAACATGCAAGGCTGCTGGCATATCTTACAGTTCTGTGTATAGAGTTGTAAACGGTAAAAGTCCTCCTGAATCCAACAGACCGAAAGAAAGAAAGAAAACTCTTGATGATTTTGACCGTTGCGTTATTAAACGGACCGTTCATAGCATGTACAACAGGAAAATTGCCCCAACAGTCTCAAAAATTAAGAAAGAAATTGAAGATACAATTAAAATCTCGAAATCAACGCTTACTTTAACTTTATTAGATCTTGGTTATAAGTACAAAAAATCCGGCGATAATAGGAGGCTTTTATATGATCAGAGGTCAGTAATAAATGATCGGTGTAATTACCTCCGAAAAATCAGGAAGTTTCGAGAGGATGGGTATGAAATTGTATATTTGGATGAGACCTGGGTTAATCAGAATCATGCCACTGACTACATGTGGTTACCAGTTGATGGTTCTGATGCCCCAAAGATCCCTTCAGGAAAAGGTAAAAGGTTGATAGTTTTGCACGCTGGTAATCGTGAGGAGGGTTTGATTGATAGGTGTGATTTGGTTTTTCTTGCCAAAGCTAAAGATGGGGATTATCACCAAGAAATGAACGGGCCCATCTTTCTAAACTGGTTCGCAAATCAGCTTATGCCAGCATTAAAAAGCCCAAGTGTTATCGTTTTAGATAATGCCAGTTATCACAACATCAAGACTGAAGAAACTGTTGTGCCAAACTTTAATCAGAGAAAAGCTGTCTTACAAGATTATCTTTCAAAACACAACATTCCTTTTCAGCCCCTTGAAACTAAAAAACAACTTTATGAAAAAATCAAATTTAAGAAACTCCTTTCCGTTTTTAAAACTGATAAAATTGCCAACCTACACGGTCACGAAGTTCTAAGAACCCCTGGTCGCCATTGCGAATTGAACCCCATAGAACTTATTTGGGCACAGGTTAAAGGGTTTGTTGCAGAAAACAATACAACTTTTCGTTTGAAGGATGTGAAAGAACTTGTTTATGGGGGGTTTGGCAGAATTACAAAGGAAGTTTGGGCGAAGGCAGAAGACCATGTATTAAAAATAGAAAAGGAGTATGGGAAAGAGAATTGCATTGATAGGAGTGAGATTCCCCCAATAATAATTGATTTTGATGACGACGAGTCCAGCGACGAGGAAAGCTGAATCCAGTCCAACATGATTACATATTGAACGGGTATACCGGTTGTAAATGACAGATTGTACATAACGTTTTTACCTATAAAATTTTATTCATATCCAATAATTGTGTACTCTATGTCTAACTTCAGTGAATTTATTAGCAGAAAAGACCGTTCTTTTTCGAATTATTTCAGAAAGATTGAAATAGCTTGGTCAAATTAAAAATCAGTAATTATGGAAATTTATGATTTCAAGTTTTTTTCAAAATTTTCGAGGTAAATCTCAGGTAAGCATGTGTATAAATGTCACGTAGTCAAATGCATTAACCATGAAGGGAACAATAGCCTTCTCCGGCACTTCGACGAGAGACAATAGACCAGCTGCGGGACCACCGTCGTTCCTATTGTTATATGGGATTACGTCCACGGTGAGTTGGCTGTCACATTTAACGAGCAAACTTGGCCTATTTTGAAGAACTTAGCCTGAAATAAAGACCAAAATAACGCCAAAAATTGGTAATTTTTCAGATGAGCAGGGCCTTCAGAATAATTTCAACCGTAAATATTTATACAATTCCAAAATGGTAGTAAAATTCCTGACAAAACTCTCGTTGGATACGTTAAAAAAAAATCTACGCTTTACGAAATATTTAGATTTTTCCGTTTTCTAATAAAAAAATTATTACTTTAGTACTGAATGCAACACATGTTCGTTACCTCACAGTCAAGATTTTTCAGCAGGGAAGTTCGATAAACTTTCAATGCAACCTGGTCTTGTAACCGAGGTCAAATACACTCTTTAATAATCGTCTTGGGTCATCTGAAATCCCGATTTTATTAATCATAATTCAACATGAATCTCGACTTTTATATCAACCAATTTCACGACTTAATTATATACATTCTTGGGTTTTAGTGAACTGTGGATTTGTACGATGCCCTAAATGCACACAGGCGTGCAACAAATACGCACGTTTGCACATGAAAGAACTACGAGTTACTTTGGGTAAACCTATAGTATATTGAGGAGTTTGGGACATTTCGTGTAATGATTGTTACTGGCCGGTTGCAAAGCCATTTCAGACCACTCCCATTATATCCTCCTGCTAACTTTCAGGACATGACTATAGGCCAATTCCAGTATTAATTACAATGTTGAATTGTTGTTTGTAAACTTTTGTTCTTGTGCCCCCTTTAAGTCTGCATCTACTTAGAATTACAGTTATATACGCAATACTTGTATACCAGTATGTCGCAGAGGAAAAACTTTCTTATGGCGAGATATTTAAATCAGCTTGGTCATTTATACACTGTGTACAATCGAGTACGGCAACGGTTGTTTGGTTTCACTTCCGGTTAGCTAGGATGGACGTCAGGACACGAGAGGTGGGCACATTTTTTGAAAATTTTGTTATCTAGAAATAAATTGATAACCCAAGCATTACACTTGTCTTTTTGTAGATTTAGTTTTGCGTCAAAACACATTCAATGTTAAGCTTTACACTTGTCTTTTTGTAGATTTAGTTTTGCGTCAAAACACATTCAATGTTAAGCCCATTATTACAAATGGTATGAAAAAATCATGGGAGATGGTGGTGTTGGTGATCATTTTCACAGATTTTTGCGTGGTTTTCCTCGATTTTGTGCTCCTATTTGATATATTTCATCTTTTTATTGATTCTGCATTTAGATTAATATGTTCTCTACCTTTATCACTATCCTACCATTGACGATTCCTGCAAATTATCGCTTGTCATCTCAGTTTTTGTCAGTGGGTTTAAAAGTCGGTGTACGTGTTTGGTTTAAGGTAAGTGTACGGTTCGGTATTATAAACAATACAAAAAATGTACGGTTTGGTTTTTCTCTTAGTTGGTTTAAAGGTCTGTGTTGCGTATGTCAAATATGAAAAATTCTTCACTATGTAATTTTATACTGCGGCAGATTGCTTATTGGAATATTTCATATCCAAAAATTCAGTAGATACGTCAGAAAACTTCCCATTTTGCTTTAGATATTGTTGTCTAAAATGCAATGTTTCGCCAACACCGTTTCCAACATCCGGAACGATTATAAAGACTTTTGTATAAAATCATTATCATGTCAGAAAACTTTCAATGGCATGGCTTGCAAAGCGTAGAGAATGAACTGAAACTTGGTAGGAAGGTCCTTTATAAAGATTGCTCATTTAGTTCCGATCCGTTAACAAACATGGCCGCCACAGGTCATTCTTGTTCTTGATTGGTTGATTTCTAAAAAAAAATTCTCCTCTGAAACCGTTTTCACAAATGAACTGAAATTTGGTAGGTAGCATTCTGAAAATAGTGTAGTTCAAAATTAAGTCAAATTTATTCAATAATCATCTTTTACTAATCCATAACTTGAAAGTTTTTTTTCTGGACACGCTTGAAAAAGGCGGTGTTTGTTCACAGTACATTGTACATGTCGTCACGATTTACGGAATTGACGCAGTTGCAAATGAAATAGATGTCGTTTTGAAATTTTTGGTAATGAAAATACAAGATTTTATTTAACAAAAACAAAACAAAGTGGCTATTATTTAAATCTTTTTCATGAAAGTAATTTACTTTCGTATCTATGCTGGCTTACCAGGGGTCGACTTAAGAAAAAAAATTAACTGCCCCCCAATGGGCCAGTAAAATTTTTGAACAACTGGCCCCTTCAAAATTCCACTGGCCTGAGAGATATCGGTCCAGGAAGTGGACTGATATAAAAGGGGGGATTTGCTCCCCCCTCCCAAGAAACAGGAAACTAAAGATCGAGCAATATGAACCACATTAAAACCTTGGGTGAACTCATTTTCTCCGGAAGAATAAGCAGTTCCTGCTCCACTAGCGGCATCCGCAAATAATTAAATTGACTGACAGTGATTTAAACATGTACATATAGTTTTTGTATTCTATGAATGAATGTTGCACTTGCTTTAAACAAGGGTAAAGTTCATGACATTTTCCCATACATGCAGTGTTTTTAATGCATTACAATTAACAGGTATGGTTAGAAGATAATCAAACAATCTACATATAGATAGTCAAACTTGTTATCAAATGTATATAGTTTTAACCTTTGATGCATTGTTTATTGTATATATGTTAACTTATGTATTAACTAAATTTAATACGGCGCTCAGCCAATAATCTTCAGTAGTGAAGGACGGCCAGAAATATAAAGAAGAAGAAGTCTCAGCGACCCCCTCTGTATAACGGCTTCCTTTTTTAGCCAATCTTATTTATTCCTCCCCAGCGTTTTCACGTGCATTCGACCTTTATATAACGACCCACTGTCTAACGCGACTAACGACCATGTTCTTTGGGTAAAAATCCTTCATATAACGACTATTAGAAGATTATTATCAAACCGGAAGTTAGATAATAAATAAACAAACACAGTCCCGACTTTGGAAAATTTTCCGTTTTGCCCAGCTGATGCAGCGATTGTTGCCAATATCCCTCTTGCTGATATTGGCATGATCTACTGACCGAGTCCATACCTGTTACTAGTTCATAATAATAGATTTTTCATATTAAATGAAGTCACGATTAGCGTTATTGTGTATCCGCCATTTTTTTTACAGGTAAGATGTTCACGTGATGATTTATTATTGTTGTTTGGTTTATTTGGGTTTATTTCTTATTTATATTAAATATTTAAAATTGCTTACTATAGAAAATACCGTTTTAATCTTTCAGTTTTATAAATAAATAATCGTGATTTTGAAAATTATTGAATTATGAAGTACTGGTTCCCAGCATATATTTCTGTCAATATTCGTTGCTGATTGCGTGATTAGGCTATTTATAGCTTTCGGCGAGTGATTGAAGTTGAATTTTAACGTTTTGTCAGGAAAGAGGGAGAGGCGCTAAGGTGCAAAATTGGCCCCACATTTTATCAAAAAATAATGCTTGACATAGAATAAAAACCATTTACTAATTTAATTGTTATATTTACAAATTTTCAAACAATATATTTTTCCGTGAGATTGGGTGCGCTATGACGTCATAATGACATCATGATTAGACGGATAATGCTAAAAATGGACTATAAACGACATATTCAATGTACATTTTAGCTATTTTATATACCTCCACAGTCTTCCACCAACACCAAATTGAGCAGTTGTTTTGAGTATAGAGGGTTAATGATTGTATCAAAATATTTTGCTGGTGGAGGATTGTGGAGGTTGTTAAATATTAATTTATTTATAACCTCGGACTGACCCTTAAAATCAATATTTGCACTCTTCTGATTGTATATATGATACCATTATGTATATATACACAATCTCTGTACATTTTATGATTCATTTCAAGTAATGAAATTCATCAGTAAATAACTTGTTTCTGTAAATAATTGTATTTATTTTAAATACAGTTTGTATATATTGAAACCAGGAGAAAAACTCAGTGCATGCAGTCCGGCGACAACGCGATAAAAAGAACTGGGGACTATAAGTTCCATATATGGCCCCATATTTAATGAATCATTATCTTAGAAAATACTGGATTAAAATTTGATGTGTTTTATTTTATAGACGACATCATACTTTTGATGTTAAAACTTGTTTCCAACAAAATCGATACGTATTTGACGTCATTGTGACGTCATGAGCGTTACTTGTTTTCTGTATTTCGTGGAATTTTGCCCGCGATATTTGGACGGTTTTCGAAGAAATTAAGCACCTCCGTAGTCGTGCACCAGACAATATTTACAAGATTATTAAAATAAATAAAACACAACTACTGTTAAAGTATTTTTTTTGGTGCACGAGGTGTTAAATTTCTTGAAAAGCGATGGGAAAATGTTCAAATATTACAAGCGCTTGGATGACGTTTTGATGTTTGAGAAGCAATATTTGCTGTAAAAAAAACGATGGTATGTCGGCACGTAACAGTTATATAACATAAAAATAAAATAAACACCACTTCATCCAAAATAGTTTTTTTTTCATAAGCCCTCAATTATTGATTATATATTTTCTTCCGGGATACTGAAATAGTTATTACTACCGGGATACTGAGGTAGGTTTAATGGTCTATCGATGCTACTTCTAAAATGAAGTAAAATAGTTTGATCCAAAAGGAGTAGATCTTTTTTGGGCACAATCCAACATATCCTTAAGAAGAGTTTGAAGATACCACAGGGGCAATCAGAATCCGTATATATGCGTTCTGTCATGTGCATAAGTTATTGTTTGCATGATTGACAGACAATATTCATCATATTGTTTTCTAGCTTCTGAACTGTCGATCGAGAAAAAAATAAAATATTCTAGACAGGCAGCATATAGCCAGTCAATGGGGTTTGCAATTAATATTTCGCATGCACAATAGCGACCCACCACCATAAGGTGTGGAAAATAGAAATATTCTTCTGTGGTTTAAATGCGTATTAACTGCATTACATGTAAACTGTATTATTCTGTTTGATAAAATCCTTTAACTAGAACAGAATTTTGTTTACCCTTGAGTGAATTAGTGTTGTAATAAAATATCGTGAACGTGATGTAATTGTATGAAAGCATTTCAAGGTATATTTTAAATGCGGTTGAAACATGTCGCCATTTGATATCAATTCGGTTGTATAGTTTGTTTGGTGACTCTGAAAATAGGGAAAACAATTATTTAAAAATCAGGGATTTGCTTTCTATTGCTCTTTTTAACATTTTAGGCACACATTATGTAATACATATCTGAGAAAAAATTGTCAAAGAAATAATTCAAATAATAAAAAAAATCTCCATAGGGCCCAATACTAATTTTATCAGATTGTAAGTAAAGGAGGCTACCATTATAATGAACAGCATTACCTGTTCTTTCCTGTCTGTTGTTATGCTAATTTCAGTCACATGGGAATGTCATATTAGGTTAAAGATTCAAGATGTTTTGAATAATTGATAAACAATTTGATCATATGATATTTGTTTGTAAACAATTAATAACTGCTGGTCACATGAGACCCTTATATGGAGATGTCCCTTGTTATTCACTCATGCTGATGTATAACAAATTTTAAATTAACACTTAAAAAATGATACCAAAATAAAATAAATGCTAATTTGGTGAAAGTATAATTTATATAAATATATAAATTAAATAATATTCTTATTTGATACTTGTTTTCTTCCAAAAATTAAACAATTCATATACAACGTTAATTTCTTATAGGCAAATTAGATAAACATTTTTTTCATGACAGTGGGGAGCCCGGGTGGCTCAATGGTTTTTTAAATTTGTAAATTACAAAAATGGTGCACTCGACTCGCAACCACAAGTGATAAAGTTTACCAGTTGCTTGCCCATGGTCGGTGGTTCTCTCTGGGTACTCCGGCTTCCTCCACCACTAAAACTGGTCGCCATGATATAGCTGAAATATTGTTGAAAGTGGCGTTAAAACACCAAAAATCAAATATCAAAATCAAATCATGACAGTGTGGGTTGAAACTACTGATATGTACTGGTCAGAATATACAACATTTTCAGGTAATTTTGTTATCTTTTATTAACCTCTATACACATAAAGGGATGGGTAGTTTGCATGTATTTTAAATGCTCCACAATCAGTTATGTAATAATGTATCATCATTATTGATTTTTACCTGAACAGGTGTGAATCTAATTTGAATATTGTCCATATTTGGTATGGTTAGTATGTCAACATCTGATATAACATGCTAATGATGAAATCAGCTGACTTGCTGTTTGTCAATACTGACCACATGTTGCTGTTCATTTCAGTAGTACTTACTCCCATGTTTGTTACATGACAAAATGACAGAATTTTACAATTAAGTCCTATGGCAAACTTTTTTATTCTTTAATGAATTTTTTTGAAAAATTCACCTATAATATGTATTAATCAGTCCTTAATATAAATATAATTAAAAAATAAATCTGATAACCCGTTGATTTTTTAGGAATTGTTTTCCCTATTTTCAGAGTCACCAAACAGACTATATCTCAGTTTGACGATTTTAATTACGGAAGACGATCACAACCATATTTTTTTTAACAATTGCAACTCAGCTGGTTTTTTTTCATAACATATAATAAAATGAAAAAATATATATTACACTGTCGGAACAGTTCCGACATTCAATAGAAAAATCGTAGTACTAATACTATCATTTAGTGTCCGTCGTCTGTTGTCCATAATTTTTCATATTAATATTTAATCTTTTTCTTAGAAACTGGAAACTGCAAAACCAAATGCAAATATTTTACGTTATCAAGTTCTCTCAACCCGCACCTTGGCATTTTTTTTTTTTTTTTATAGATTTATGATGGTTGTCCGTAAAAATGTACTGGAATATATCATAACATTGGTTGTCGTTAAGAATAAAGTACGGTTAAAAAAGTGTTTAAAAAAATTTCAAATATGACAAAGTTCTATTCCTCAAATAAATCTATCTATTACTTCTTTAAGGTTAATACCAACATTTCGACCAGTTTTCGACAATCAATGTTAATAAGTTTCTGAATTGATATGATCTCAATATGTACATTATCAATGTCATAGTAGACGATGAAACCAAAATTGGTCTGTATGAGATATATTTTTTAAATGATTAAAGCTTTGTTAAGATGACGAAAAAACACGGCTGGTAATCGGCACAAGCAAGAACAGTTGGTTCTGCAAAGAAATTCGTGAGGATAACTTCCGGTTTTGGTGGAGGAGAGTTCACGAAGACGCTTCGCGAGGTATGTACATGTCAAAAATTGAAATTTTCTTTTTTACTGCTCGAATATTGCAAAATCAGAGAATGCTATGCTGTGGCGAATGCTTTCACGATTAGAAACATGTATAGTTTATTCTTGTATATGAAGTGTAACTCTCGCAAAATCAATCATCCCACGAAAAACATGACGAAAATTGTGACACTCTTACATTTCTAAGTTGTTCTTGACAAAGATGCAAGTTAAATGTTCAATATTTTTTCATCATGGGAGTCTAAATGTAATCGGGGATAAATTCCGATTCGTCAGAAGTAAATTGAAGTCTAGATAAATCTACAAACTGTCAATTTTCTCGTTTTCCTGCTTAAGGAGATCGGTTCTGATAGAGCACATTGCGAATGCATGAGGAGATTTGCTAGTGTTGGTAGGACACATGTAATCCACTGTATAATCACAAATTTTGCATGTCTGTCTGGTAATAAATTCACGAACTGATGCCCTTCTTCCCGTTGGGTTTTTAAAAGTATAAAAGTAATATTTCATTGTTCATGGGCTGTCCACCTAGAAAGAAACATTTCATTTAAGGAATCAATTCATAATTGTAACTGCGGTTTCCCATGATTTAACTTGTCATTATTGATCATTTGTTGTTTGTGACAACTTCCATTGTGTATTGGATACACAAGATTAACTTCCCTTACATTGGAAAAAATTGAAAATGCACCAAGATAATTTTATAATCAAGAATATTTAAACTTAATGTGAATCATATCTTTATAATTTCTAATACAAATGATACACTCTTAATTAAATATCATACAGTTGAGAATAATATTAATTTGTGGTAAAGGAGTGGGTATGATAAGGGTAGATTTTGGCCCAATCTCAGAAACTGTTTATATAGATATACTATTAAACACAATCATTGAAAGGTAAGAAAAATATTTTTTTTGATGATTTCACTTTGTCCTTTGTTGCTTAGCAACGAAAATGGAGGAGGGTCCAAATAATCATTGGAAATTCAAATATGGTGGTTTTATTTTACATATCTTGCATAGTCTTTTCGACAAAATGTTATGTTCTGTGTATGTACACTCTAAAAATAATATTCCAATTCTCTCTGATAGCATATAGTATTTTTGTGTAGTTTTGTCACCCTAGCAACGGTTTTAGAAACGTTAAATTAGCCTATATTATTGCAATTAATGGTTGAATTTTGACAACTACGATCTTTTGACTTGATATTTGATTAAGCGGTACATTTTTGTCAAGCTATACACACTACAAATGTCATTTCATATTTCAAAAATACATTTTGATATTTGTATTCATAGTTATGCCCCGTCCATAGCAACAGGTTTCCCTATGCACAGTATTTTCCTGTAGATCTTCATGGACCTTTTATTTAATCAAGAAAAAAAAAATTACAACAGCACCTTAGCAGATCTAGAGACATCTTATCATTTACTAACCAGTATATATTATAAGAATTCCTTAAACCTTACAATGTCCCTAGTAACCAAATATTATCCCTAGCAACCGCAGAAACTCGTCAATGCTGAGCTCTGTAAATTGCTTTTTTTAAATCTTTTTATAACCGAATGTTGATCTTTTTATTTTTTAAATCATGTTGAATAATTAAGAAATAAATCATGGAAGCCAGAATGTGTTGGGAGTTTTAACATGGATTGGCGGATATTATACGTTATTAGTCTCGAGATGTTATATATCCCTTTAAAACGGGATATATAACATCTAGAGACTGATAACATTAATAAGCATGTCCTTATTATAAAAAAACATAAATACATGTATCTTTGGACAAAGATCACAGAGAGCGATTATTGATTTTCTGTCATCTTGTGAAATGTGTGTCGTCTGCTGTGCACAATATAGATGGACAGCACATAGGTGAGAGCGATTATTGATTTTCTGTCACCGCACGGCTTCCCTGGAGTTTTAAAGGTACCCTTTTAGCCAATCAAAATTCTACTTGCAACGAGAACATCAGAGAATAGTATTTTATCCCGAGCCAGAAGCGAGGGATACAATTTACTAATATCCGCCAATCCATGTTAAAACTCAAAACACATTCTGGCTTCCATGATTTATTTCGATTCTGATATGTCTAAGAGTACAACTACGGTGGTATACTTTGATTTGAAGACGGTAATTTATATTTACGGTATCTTCAAACTTTTGTTGTTGAGAAAAGTTAAACGTGATAGATTATATCAATAGAATGCTTGGTAATACTGTATTATCGGTCATGGCCCATTAAAGTAAAATCATACCACTAAAATTGCAAGTAATACTACACATTTAGCACTGACTCATAAACGATAGACTATATCAATGACATTCTTAGTAAGGATAACAAAAGGACCATTGTAAACAAAACACCGAATATGTAAATCAAACCTGACATCCGTGTATTATGTTAAAACATGCACGTTATATCGTTATATGTACTGTATTAGATGAATTATGAATTATCAAATATATTGTTTGTTTTACCATACTTTATTGAAATAAGTAAGAATAAAATATTGATCTCACGATGTTGTTATCGGCAGTCATGTGTGCTAAACAATTACGCCACCGCAACGTTAATATTAAGTTTTATTAATTAACTTTGATTTATTAGCCTTTATATGATCAAATCTGTCAATACAATATAAAAACTTTCATTGTGCCAATACGGCAAAAACCAGTCCAATACGGATATTTTCCGTATTGGCCCAATTCCAGTCAGTCCAATAACAACTAGATCGGAAACCCGTAGACATTTCGACAATTGCAAGGAAAAATCCCGAGAGATATTGGACTGGTTAATTAATAAAGGTATCATTACATGATGTTTTTCATATTGGCCTAGTTAAAGGTCCTCGGTCTGCTGTATTGGCATTCGGCTGCGCCTCAGGCCAATACAGCAGGCCTCGGACCTATAACTAGGCCAATATGAAAAACATCACGTAATAATACTATAATATATAAATCAAATTTACGTTAATACAATTATTCATCGGGAATTCACTTTGCGAAAGAGCCAAATAAAATATATTTGTTAAAGAAAATAAAATAATAATAAAAAGTAAAGGGACTACTAAAAATAGAAAGTTCCGATGTGTTTGCATGTCCAATGAATTAATTTCTAAGATAATCTGACGTACTAATTTTCTTTTTGGTTGCTTGTTTTGTTTTCTGTACTTTCTTGTGAATTGTGGGGATACTATTAAAGTATACTTTAGTATAGTAACACATGAAATTCCACTGAGGATTAGAAAAAAAACCACGTCGGACTCAATGCACAATCAGGTCGGCAGTAAATCACCTCCAAAATTTATTTAACGTCAAAACTGTTTCATGAAAACTGTTCAAGTTTTACTCCCGTAGCAAAACAACTACGATAACCAACTTTATTTTGGATGAGATTAAAAGGTCGATTTCTATTTCTGTTTATTACGGATGAAAACGGTCAATAAAAAATGGCCGCTGACGAGAAATCGACCTTAAAATTATTTTTTTATTGCAGATTTCATACTCTCCACACTCGGGTACCAACACAAAGATTAAATGAGATATGTGTTTATGTATATTAAACATCATACTAAAATATGCCGTTGGTACCTGCTTGTGGTTATACTGAAAATTGACATTAAATACACATTTCTTGTTAGATTTCATATATTTTCACGAAACGATAGACTTTTCATTGACTAGTGTGATGTCATCGCACGTGCAAATATGGAAAATTGTTACCAAAATAGTAGTTGGGGTAAAGGTCTTATAAAATCAAGAAACAACGAAAGCTATACGTTTCATTTAAAATTTGTCTATTTGTTTGGCCAATTTCTGCCCTTATCATACCTACTCCTTTGACGACAGTGGTCAAATCAGTACTAAAATTTATGATAAACGGGACAACTTCAATTTTAAGATCATAAATTTTCCAAATATATGCAGCAAAATAACAGCTTCTCCTGCATATGGTGTTTACATCTCGCAATTGATTCGTTATGCAAGGGCCAGTAGCAATTATTCTGATTTCCTGAAACGTCATCTTCATCTGAGAAACAGGCTACTGGACCAGGGCTAAAAAAAGATTCGCCTTATTCGATCTCTTAAAAAGTTTATATTCCGATACCAAGATCTTGTCGAAATATATTCCGTCTCTGCAGAAAAGATTACAAACGATGGATTTTCATATAGTGAAAATGTATAAAGATAAGGTTTCAACAAAAATGTCAAAAATATTTTTTTTATCAATGTGTGACGTAAAAGTGTTTTTGACATTTGGCGCTGATTTGACAACTGTTTTACCTGTTTTGTTCAAGTATTGTTTTAAATACTGTTATAGTGACAGCCGGAAACTTTGAGCCGTAATGAAAGGGGGAGGTTTGGCGCTTTAAAATCTGATTTAACCCACCATTTCTTTAGAAATGCCTGTACCAAGTCAGGGTCATTACGGTTTTCACAGTTTTCCGGTTGTTGACTGATTTTGTCTGTTTATATACTTATGAGTTTTGACTTTCCCTTTGTTAGATTGTCCGGAGTTCGGTAATTTTGTTATTACCCTTATTTTCTATTATGTAGTGTGTTATGTGTACACACTTGTAAATGAAAAAAGATCTCTGTTAGTTGTGGTTACAAGATGTAAAGCGCTTTACCGATTTTAAGGATATGTCCACAGTTTAATTGACATCTTGTGTTTAATTTATTCATGACTACTAGCACTAAGTGAATGTTTATTTACGTTAGACCTATGTATGTGCTGAAATCATGTAATATTATAACTTGTGTAGATCTGCGGTGAAGTTTCCGTCGTCTTTAGTAAAAAGGTTGCGCCGAAGAGATGTGTAAACCCGTTTGAAAGGATATAAATATTTTGAAATTGAAAGAGATTTTTTTAAATAAACTTGGTGTCCTGATTGATGGGGATTTTAAATTTGGTGTACTGCTACTTGTTTTTGTTCGTTTCCTTGGCGGTGATACAGGCAATCTATATCGAAATGGGTTTTTGTAAAGAATCAATGTCAGTCCCCTTTTCCTCTTTCCCTTGAGTATTTATCAGTTTTGTGTTTAAAAGTGTCAATTTAACAATTTTGCAGAAAACAATTAACAAAACTAACAAATCTCCTCATGCATTCGCAATGTGCTCTATCAGAACCGATCTCCTCAAGCAGGAAAACGAGAAAATTGACAGCTTGTAGATTTATCTAGACTTCAATTTACTTCTGACGAATCGGAATTTATCCCCGATTACATTTAGACTCCCATGATGAAAAAATAATGAAAATTTAACTTGCATCTTTGTCAAGAACAACTTAGAAATGTAAGAGTGTCACAATTTTCGTCATGTTTTTCGTGGGACGATTGATTTTGCGAGTTACACTTCATATACAAGAATAAACTATACATGTTTCTAATCGTGAAAGCATTCGCCACAGCATAGCATTCTCTGATTTTGCAATATTCGAGCAGTAAAAAAGAAAATTTCAATTTTTGATATGTACATACCTTGCGAAGCGTCTTCGTGAACTCTCCTCCACCAAAACCGGAAGTTATCCTCACGAATTTCTTTGCAGAACCAACTGTTCTGCTTGTGCCGATTACCAGCCGTGAAAAATGAATTACGAAAAAATACAATTTGAACGTGAAATAATAGATGTGGTACGTAGTTCTTACATTTAAAGATAACATTTTTAGATCAGATTTCTTGAGATCATTCATGCAATTTCAGCATCATAATATAACCTCTGACAAATGAAGCGATCAAAATAATGAGAGATTTTATCACGTGAAACAAACCGTCGAAAACAGGAGACCGTCGAAAATGGGTGACGTTGCGACATTACTATTCGTTCACTTTAATTTCATAATAGAGTTTCAGAACATGTTTTTATTCCTGAAATCAATCCACATTACATATTAAGTCAAATTTATGCTTTGTTTATTAAGTTTTATTATGCTTTGTTTTTCTTTTTTAAAGATATGCATTATAATACAATGATACGTACGTTCTGTATTCTGAAAAAAATGACGTTCGGTGCTTTTCATTACCTGACATTGTCGGTCCGCTGTGAGGAATTAGATGCACATATTAACTAACTGTATTTATTTATGAACAGCACACATTGTGAATACATTTTGGAGAAAATTTTATCGACATCTGAGGTGGGGCCGATTTTGGCCCTTATAGCTCCCAGTCCTTTCATTAGTCTGTTATCAGTCGATATTGAATGACACGGAAGAAACGAAAGTTGCTGGCCCAAGTGGCCCGAGAATATCAACTGGCCCAGCGGGCCGATCTTTGTTCAGTTTGACTGGCCCGACCGTAAATATACTGGCCACGGGCCAGCGGTTACGTCGACCCCTGCTTACACATCCGGGTTTAAATGTCAGCGCCCCAACATTTAAGTCTCGCGATCAATATGTTCGCGAGACCGACGCGAGAAATAGAGAATCAGTATGTGGTTTACCGGAGTGGTCTACCGTAATGAGGACTAACGTCCTCTATAAAGATTGCTAATTTTGTCACGATCCATTAACAAACATGGCCGCCACAGGCAATTCTTGTTTATGATTGGCCAATTTTTTTAAAGATTTTCTCCTCTGAAACCACTGGCCAAATGAACCGAACCTTGATAGGAGGCATCTATGGAAGGTCTTCTATAAAGATTGCTCATTTCATCCCGATCTGTTAACAAACATGGCTGCTATAGGCAATTTTTGTTTCTGGTTGGTTGATTTCTAAAAATCTTCTCTAATTTAAGCATATTTTATTGTCTAAATATTGACAAAAGGATCAGACACAAGTTTTTCAACTTAGTATTGTCTTCTCCATATACATACAATATACAATATACAATATACAATATGATAAGCATTATTATTACATTATTTCTCTAAAATTTTCACATGAAGACATGAAACAAAAAATGTAGCAATAAAGCAGAATGCAACAATGGAATACCATTAAATGTAACCAATCAAACAGACCCGAGTATAAAAAAAAGAAAACTGGGACATAGACCTAGCACGTGTTGTTAAGTTATTGGATTGATAATACATTATTTCTCCAAATGTAAGTACTTTTAGTTCACTTTGTGTATTATAATATGGTATTAAAGATGAGTTATCCATTGTCGCATACTGTTGTAAACAAAAAGAAAAAAAAAGAAAGGAAAAGAAAAAAAGAACAATAGAAATAAACTTTCGAGGTCAGTCGCGAACGGTAAACAATATAAACATCAGCACACTTCTCATACAGTAGTCAATTTATTGTGAAACGACCTGTGTCTTGAATGAATTTTTGAACTTGTAAGAAAAATTTTGTATTTTTTCCATCGTCGAGAATTTCATTGCCAAATAATAAAGTAAGCTCATCTATTGGTAAATCATTACTAATTTCTCGAATTCCTATAAGAAAAATATTTCTTTGTACAATATAATTTTTACAATGTAATAAAAAATGTTTAGCAGTTTCATCCGATTTTCCACATGAACATAATGCATTCGGAATCAAATTAGCACGATATAAATCGCTATTTAATGCACTACATCTATTTCTTAACCTACTTTGCAAAACATTCAAGTATCTGTCACCTGACGAAAAGTAACATGGTATTTTCTTATTTCTAAAATATTTAAATTGGAGCCATTTTTTGAATGTGAAAAAGGTTGGAACTTCTCGAATATTTAAATCAAGGGTATTCCAGGTCTTAATAGTCGACGGAAAGAATGAGTTTTGGTATGATGATAGTCTGTTTGCTGGTTGACTTATATTGTGACGATTTCGTAGATTATAGTTATTTGATTCGGCAACTGTTGGGGGTATCAACTCTGATAAGTATTCTGGGGCTTCATTATTTATGATTTTATAAAATAAGTTAAGTTTTTTAACTTCCCGTCTTACAGTTAACTTTTCCCACCCAGTTTCACAATAAATAGAATCTAAGCTAGCATATGAAGTAAGCCCTGTTACTATTCGAGCAGCTTCTCTGAAACTGCTTGACCAAATGAACCGAAACTTGGCGGGAAGTACCTATGGAAGGCTCTGTATTAAGTTTCCTCAAAGCAGAATGAAAGGTGGGCGACACAGGCTCAGCCTCTAGTTGTCATCATCATCAGAAAGTGATAGACCATGTACACTGTAAATGCAAACCATCCATTTTGCTGTTATTATTGTGATACAACATGTACGGAATTTGACATCATCAAACATTCAGTAAAAAATCACAGCCTAGACGTCTTAAAAATCAAGCATTTAGAGTTAAGTGAAAAAAATGGAATATACGGTTACAGGAGCCATAATTTTAATATTATACCTAGAGAGCTTGATTCAACGGGAAAGAAAATCGAAACCAACACTTCACTTGATTCCTTAAAACTTCACATCGTATTAGATAAAAGCTCAGACATTACTACTATTTCAAGTCCTCTTCATAAAAGAATGAAACCATCTGATTCACCAGTTCATGACTGTATAAAGGAAAATCACGAAACACTTGCTAAGGAGGACGTCGATTTCCAGGAAGTGGATAATAGCGACGATGGTGATTTTGAAAATGAGGACGAAAAACATCTTCTAGATCTCGTTCCATCAGTACTAGAAACAATGAACAATCATGGAAAAGTAGATATATATGGATACAATTTCACAAAATGTTGGCTCTTGCCTCATTTCCGATGGACAATATAGCTTTTTTTATTATTTCTAGATGTTGTTAAGTGGCATAATTCGGAGTCTACCACCCTAATGAGGTACGAATGTCCTGCAGTTAACAAGTTTTGGCGAATTGGATACAAAATGTTCCATGATAAATGGTTAAGGTTCATGAGTGGACCTAAGAATAAAGGTGACATCGTCAAATATTTATGACGCATGGTTGGTTCATTACTTCAAATCTTAGTATGAAATGAAATGAAATATGGATTAACTGATTTTTCGTTTTTGCACATACAGGAAGTCAAGACACTCATCGGGTGTCTTGTAAGAGGAAGGCATTACTACTTCTGGGATGCTGTTAAATAGTTAAACGTCTTTTGTATGGCCAAAATCTATGTAGCCTTTAATGTAAAGATGGAATTGAGAATACGATAATAAAAATGTTGGTTTTTGGTGTTACCTCATCATGAGAAAGAAAGGATATTGTGTATGGTTTTTTTTATCTCTACACGTACAGAGTAATGCCCAAAGATAATCGATGTCCCTGATTAAGATTATATCGAATTGCTGTGGCATACTGCAGTTGAAATCGAATTTTCGAATTTTTCTATACATACCATATCGTACACTTTTGCATTACCAAACCGTTGCAAACAAATATTTTTGCATTAACCAAACACGTACACCGACTTTTAAACCCACTGACAAAAACTGAGATGACAAACGATAATTTGCAGGAATCGTCAATGGTAGGATAGTGACAAAAGTAGGGAACATATTAATCTAAATGCAGAATCAATAAAAAGATGAATATATCAAATAGGAACACAAAATCGAGGAAAACCACGCACAAATCTGTGAAAATGATCACCAACACCACCATCTCCCAGGTTTTTTCATACCATTTGTAATAATGGGCTTAACATTGAATGTGTTTTGACGCAAAACTATATCTAGAAAAAGACAAGTGTAATGCTTGGGTTATCAATTCATTTCTAGATAACCAAATTTTCAAAAAATGTGCCCACCTCTCGTGTCCTGACGTCCTTCTTGGCTAAACGGAAGTGAAACCAAACAACCGTTGCCGTACTCGATTGTACACATAAGATAAGATAAGATAAGATAAGAAAACTTTATTTGAATTCGGTTTTTGTAAACAATAAACACAAGCTCTCAGGAGCTTTTTACCGAATATACATAGTAGCACAAGATACATACACATATTAACATAATCACATAAACACACATATAAAGCACATACAGTTAGCAAATGCAACATAAAAACCACAAAAATAAAAGACATTCTAAAACATGCTGAAGCAATATCAAGCAAACATAAAATAACTAAGCAGCATTAAAACTTGGAAAAAGCACTAGAAATAAAACAGAAAGCTGAATATGTTATCTGCATGCAGAACAACGACATACTGAGCCATTCCAGGACTGAATCAAACTTTTAAAGTGGTTGAAACTGTTTTCAGTTCTGAAATGGTTCGGAAGGTCGTTCCACAGAGTTGCAGCTGCAAACGTGAATGATTTTTTGCCATACCTTGTAGTTCTAACTTGAGGTACATCTAATATGTTCGAATACCTGAAAGCATATTTAGAATTCTTCACATTAACCAAATCATGAAGGCATACAGGAGCTAATTTGTTAACGATTTTATATGTCTCCAAGGCCATTGTCCTAATACGTCTGATCTGTAAGGAGGGCACTAGAGCTTTTTCAAGAAGGTTGATATATGAACTGGTGTAGTCATCGTATACAAAGCGAAGTGCTCTTTCCTGCACTTTCTCTAATTTTTTTGAATTTTTATCGGTACAAAAATGCCAAGCCAAAGGGCAGAAGTTAAAGTTACTGAGAATGAAAGTGTGGAATATAGTTAATTTGCTTAATCTGTTTAAATATCGGCCCAAACGTTTAAGTATATTCAGTTGCTGTGATGCCTTCCTACAGATTGAACTGATATGAATGTCAAAATTTAATTGATAATCTATTTCAATTCCTAAAAGTTTTACTGTCTCTTCACATGAAAGTGTAGAATTCTGTATACAAATCTTCATGTTTTTGTCAAAAGTCTTCTTCCCAACCGCAAGTACCTGAAATTTATCTGGATTAGCCTGCATTTTGTTAACTTTAAACCAATTAATAAGAACATTTGACTCTGATTCTAAAACTGAGGTAAGTACATTAAAATCAGGATGACCATAAGACAAAGTATTGTCATCCGCATAATTATATAAAGTACCCTTTTTTACAAAATAAAAAATATCATTAATAAAGACATTAAAAAGTAGAGGCCCCAAGATTGACCCTTGGGGTACCCCTTTTTGGATGTCAGACCAACTGCTCAGGATACCATTAATTTTAATTTGCTGTTTCCTACTTGATAAGTAGGACTCAAGAAGGGATACAGAATCAGTGGACATACCATAGGCCGAAAGTTTATCCAATATTATAACACAGTGTTATACCCTCATTTCCAATTTCAACAAATTATGGTGGATGTAGTCATCATATACTTGTCCTTCTGTCTGTTTTCCGTGGTATTAATTAAGGACAGTAATGTCCTTTAAGGTAGGTATTTCTTTTCTTTGTTCGAAAGCTTGTATTAATCAGCAACTGTAAGGCGTTTGAAGGAATTGATTTTCTCTTCTTCATCTTTTTTACCTCTGCTCAAAGCTAGATCTGCATTATTTTTTCTTCTTCTTTTGAACCACAGTTGAAATCTGTAATTTAGACATAGAACTTCCTTTAATAGGGGTCAACGTACATTTGACATTAAATTTGTTTTTGACCATATAAAGTCGAGATTTTATGAAACTAGTAAAATAAAAGAATGGTAATGTTCTGTCTGATTAAATTTTTTTGAAATTTCCAACATTTCCTTTAATATTGTGTTCTCCATCGGATTTTGCAAAAAAAAAGTATTTATTACATGTTATATCTCTTTAAACAGGAACAACCACCACCAGATAAACAAGACCAACCATCACCAGATAAACAGGACCAACCACTACCAGATAAACAGGACCAACCACTACCAGATAAACAGGACCAACCACTACCAGATAAACAGGACCAACCACCACCAGATAAACAGGACCAACCACCACCAGATACAGTTGGCAGAATACTAGCTACGATATATGGACAGTGCATAGGAGATGCCATAGGACTTTTAACAGAGTTCTTGACAAAGAGAGAGGCTGAACTGGTAAGACATATATATATATAACCAGATTGATTGAAGTGGGATCTTAACCGTGCCTGTGTTTTAATCATTTGGGGGAAAGACCCTTTAAATTTTAGGGGCGGCCATGTTTTTTTCTGAAATTTTTGCTTGTTCAAATTTTATTATAAAAAAAAGTTGACATGAAAGATGCATAAAATAGTATTGTGTGACAAAATCTGTCTCGGAAAGGGGGCGGGACACAACCCCTACAAGATATAAAAGTTCCAGTGCAGTATGTGGTGGATTGGATCACCGGTAGTGTCAAACCAATGACTAAAATTCATAATATTTAATTTTATTGGATATTTCACAGAACTTGCATTTACTATGACTTTATTTGATATTGCAGAACAAAATATAAGATTTTATTGGACATGGTAGAACAAAATATAAGGATATGGTTATGGTGTTCAACGCCACTATCAAACAATATTCAACATTTCAGTTGTATCGTGGCGGTCAGTTTTATTGGTGGTTGAAACCGGGGTACCCGGAGAAAACCACCGACCTGCTGCAAGTCACTGACAAATTTTATCACATAATATTGTATCGAGTACATCCCCCTATGAGTGGGATTCAAACTCACAACATAAGTAGGGATAGGTACCGATTGCACAGGTAGTTGTCAGTCCAACTACCATCCGATCACGACGCCCCCAAATAAATGTAAGATTTTATTGGGCATTTCGTTGATAAGGACACTACTAACTTGGAAAATTGAAAAATAAATTCACAAGTTGTGTATGTATTACAGTATTACGGAACCGTTGCCAAGGAATTGGAGTATTACCATAAAGTAATAGTTTGTGATGGACACAGAACAAGATGGAAAGATGGCGACTGGACAGATGATAGTGATCAAATGATATTGATAATGAGATCTCTAGTAGAATGTGATGGCAAGGTAAGTCTCCTTGGTTGAAAATACAGGTCTAGCAGATTGAAAGAACAAAATATAAAACAGCAAATTTCCACTGGGCTAATGATGCTAATATTAAGACAGATTATTTTAAGGACAATGTATTTGTAACAGGCTTCTCTTGTCTCAATTCAAGATTATGAAAATATGGTTATCTATCTATTTTAGTCTTCATATTGATACATATCATATGGTTAAGACAGTTAATTACATATCTCAATGAGAAGACACAAGGGTTGGATATGAATACATAAAATTCAATAAATGTATATGGTGGGAAATGGAGATTGCATGTAAACCTTTAACAACATTTTGTCTATATGTGCTATTTTGCAGTTCAACATTAAATTGTCATTATTTCTGCAGGTGTGTAGTACAAACAGTGGACAAAATAGTACATGTATTCCAGGTTTTAAATTTTCCCTATATATATCATATTCATAATTAAGTACAGTCAATCCTGCCTCAAAGGGCACATTTATATAGCAAATCACTGTCTATAAAGGACATCCTTATGTTCCCCATTAATGAATAGTAAATATAATTTTAACTTCTATATTAAGGTCAACTTCTCATAAAGGTCACATTTACAGGTTCTCTTAAGTGCTCTTTATATACCTTTGACTGTACTTTAAAAATATTCTGAAATCAATTTATGTGGATTTTGATAATTATTTTTAGAAATGCAGTAAGTATGTATTTTTTGTAATAGTTATTTTCAAATAACTTATTTTTAGAAAATTAACTTCAAATATTAATGATTAAATTCTGCTTTTGTTGATAACAAGACTGCATCTGTGGTGTAATGGTTAACGTCCTCACTGTTAGTGTGGTTACTGGTAGATGGTAGGTTTTCGAGTCAAACCAGCGACTATAAAATTGGTATTTGCTGTTTTCAAGGAATAAGAGCAAAGACTAGTTCACTCAGAATCAGGAGATAATGCGTCCGAGTGGAACCACATGTCTCCCGGCATACTATTTTTTTTCAACGAACTATAAAAGTTCAACTAGAAGCGTATTGGACTAGTACAATGGATGAATCATCTCATCGAATGCAATTACTTGTTCTCCCCATGATATACTGAGCTCATTAACCTTTAAACAACAATCACTTATTCACTAACTATCTTGTTGATAAAAACAATATTGAACAAAAATTGACTTTGAGAAAACTTTTCGAAAAAAAATGTAATGGTATATTTAGTATATGAAATGTATCACAACAAATGGATGGTCCGAATAATTTTGTCATTTTGAGTTGAAATGAATCAGTTTTTGGTTTTGTTTTGTTTTTGTTTTGTTGTTTTATTTTGTTGTTGTTAGTTTGTTGATATTTGCTTTGCAATCTAGATATGTCAGGAGATGTTTAAGATAATATTAAACAGGGTCACAATTTATTAAAATGTATATCTGGATATGTCATCTTCTACTTTTGTGAATTGCTTTCCTATCATAGAAGTGAGTGAGCGAGTGATTGTTGTTTAACGCCAACTCAGCAATTTGTCAGCTATATCATGGCGAGAACGAGTTAATTTTCAATGAGATGATGATGAGGTCCGCTTTATATTAGACTAACACGCATCTTAAGTTGGATTTTTATAGTGCTATCTCACTGAAACAACAGTCCGCAGATAGACCCGTCGCCCCACTCGGACACATTATCTTGATTCCTAGCCAACCAGTCTTTGCTCTTTTTCCTTAATGCTGCGTCCTTAGAAGAGGAGCAACAAATACCATTCAAGTTTATAGTCTTTGGTTTTACACCATCGGTGCTCGAATCCATGATCTACTACATTCGAGGCGAGCACGCTAACCATTACACTACCGATTCGGCTATAGAAGTGGATTTGTATATACTTTAAGGTTAACCCAGTTGATTTTGCTAAAAAGTTAAAAGCATGGATAAGAGAAGGGTTCAAAGAGTTGGGAGATCATGCTGGTTTGGGGTTAGGTATGACAACTAGTGCCGTGACGTCACATCCTGATTATCTGACGGATCCACATAAGGTATACTTTATAAACAGTGATGATAATATACAGAAACACACTAAAAATGTTTAACCCATTAAAAATAGTCAATATGTTGTGTTGTATATCAGTCTTGTTAGTTCGGATGGTAGTTCCAAGGAAACTTTGCTGACTATGCATCAATATCTTGTATAAAGGAAGTATCAGTTGATACCCATCAACCCCCAAAAAATGTGATTTTTTTTATAGAAAGTTGCCATAGCTATAGTCCTTTACGGTGTTGGTATAGCCTGTTTAAATAACCCCATGGAGTCACATTATCAGACATGCCCTTACGGTCATACTTTTTTCGAAAACGAGTTGGGTTGGTATTCAGACCCTGAAATATTCAAATCAGAACACTTTTATATATTGGATACAGAGTGTTTTTTATTTTTATTACATCAGAGATGCAAGTACAAAAAGCACACTATCGGCCAATCTCCACACAAAGGATTCTGGCTACATACGACGTCAACCTCTATCTCCTCTGTCACACCATTGGCTGATGCCACGAGATATCACTTATGGAGGATAAACCAAGAACTCATACTCAGTCTCAGTGTCACCGGCGAACGGTGGAAAAGTCTGTCAAATTACATATATTAGACGTGTGTCAGAGGTTATCTATGAGCGTTTTGATACCGAACCAGTTATGTTCACTTTGCCGAAGAGTGACTATCGGCTAACAGCGCCAAAATAAACAAGTCACAATAAAGCACAAACAATCATTAAAGGGTTATTTTTAATGATGTATTTATCCTCGAATGCTCAGTCCATGAATTTGTTAATTAATCTTTTGTAGGCGTCTGAATTGGTATGGGAACACAATAACCGACAGATAGCACCTAATGGTGCAGTGATGAGAACGTCCTTTGTTGGTATTCATATGTATTGGAGTTTAGATGATGTGGCAAAAAATGCCAGAGATTTCGCCAAAACTACTCATTTTGACCCAAGGTGAGATAATAATGTGACCATATTGCATAACAACTGATTAATACAACCAATATAAAGAACCTATCCTTATTACTGAAGGTCCGACTAAGCATTTTATTATTTAGGGTATTTCAAGTTTTGCCAAAATAAAACTTCGAAATTTCAGCATTGATGTATATCATGGTTAGGGTAACAACACAGTTTATTTCACCTGGAATTCAGGATATATTTTATACCATGGATTTTCAGATGAAGTAAAATGGTACATTTAGATCCCACACCCTTTACATCAAATATCCCTGTTAAAAATAAAGGTACTGTTCAGCGAATAGTTCTTCCTAATGGCTCAATACAGATGAACAAAAACATTTTTAGCTCACCTGACCCTTTGTCAGGTGAGCTATTGTCACCACTGAGCGTCCGTCGTCTGTCGTCCGTCGTCCGTCCGTCCGTCCGTTAACTTTTCACATTTTAATCAACTCCTCTGAAGCCACTGGGCCAATTTGAACCAAACTTTGGTGGAATGGTCCTTGGATGGCCCCCTTCCAAAATTGTGTTCGGTGATCACGACTTCCAACCAAGATGGCCGCCAAGCTAAAAATAGAAAAAAGGGGGGGATGAAATTTTAATTGTCCATTGCTGCTTTAGTATAAGTCAGAATGAGCTCAAATTTTAACTGCAGCTACATGGCAAAGAGTAGTTTAACATATATTCCGGGTTTTTCTGTGAAATTTTTCTTTCAGCCGATTTATGCCGATTATGCAAATTAGGCATATTTTGATAAAAGATCATATTTAAATCTTCTCCTCTGAAACTGCTGAACCAAATTAAACCAAACCTGGCAGGGATGATCCTTGGGTGTGTCCCTTTCAAAATTGTGTCCGACAGCCCCGCCCTCCATTCAAGATGGCTGCTGTTACTAAAAATAGAAATTTCTTCAATTGTCCATTTCTGCTTTAGTAGAAGTCATAGTGAGCTCAAATTTTAACTGCAGCTACATGGCGAGGAGTAGTTTAACATATATTCCGGGTTTTTCTGTGAAATTTTTCTTTCAGCCGATTTATACCGATTATGCAAATTAGGCATATTTTGATAAAAGATCACATTTAAATCTTCTCCTCTGAAACCGTTGAGCCAAATTAAAACAAATTTGGCTGGGATGGTCCTTGGGTGGTCCCCTTTCAATAGTGTGTCTGACAGCCCCACCCTCCATTCAAGATGGCTGCTGTTACTAAAAATAGAAATTTCTTCAATTGTCCATTGCTGCTTTAGTATAAGTCAAAATGAGCTCAAATTTTAGCTGCAGCTACATGGCAATCAGTAGTTTAACATATATTCTGGGTTTTTCTGTGAGATTTTTTCAGCCAGTTTATTCCGTTTAGGAATATTATGAGATAAAAATCACATCTAAATCTTTTGCTCTGAAATTTGAGTTGAAATGATCTTTGGGTGGCCCACTTTCCAAATTACGTACAACACCCCCATTTTCTATCAACTTTAGATGTCAAATTGAAAACCAGGGGAGCGATTACAGGTTCCTGGGAGCCTCTAGTTTGTTTTCATTATTTATATAGTAAAGAAGATACTAGTACCATGACATTTTTCATACAAATATTCGTATGAGAATAGAACTTGTTTATTGACCTGAATTTGACTAGATGGCAATATTTGTTATTTGGGGATAAGTATCTACATAATCCCTAAAAATAATTGAAGGTATCCCATATTCCGAAAATGAAAAGTGCAGATATGTCATGTTCTTAAAATCTTTTTACCATAAAGAGGCTAGCTAAGAACCTTTCTCAATATTATGTTACTGTTACTGAAATTAATGCTTCCTGATGGACTGAAAATCTTCTCAGAAATCACATACGTGATGGAAATGTTAATTCAATTCAAGTTGTACATGAATAACCAGGGATAAGGTGAGCAATATCGGGTCATGTCAGCCTTTTAATGCTTTTTTTTTATGAAATAATACTAGATTGTTGCTCATCTTTTTAGTTTTTTTGTTGTTCTATTATGTGTTTTTAGGTGTTTAGATTTCCGCATGAAAACGATGTTTGGTTGGTCTTTAACTCCAGTTGTTTGTAGGAGGGCTCATGTCTTATTTGTTCGTCTTTATCTCCAGTTGTTTGTAGGAGGACACATGTCTTATTTATGTTATTTGTGTTTGTTTGTGTAAAGTGGTGACTAACACATATTGTGTTGTATTTTTGTTTTGTTTTTCTTAGTCTTGGATTGTCTTGTTCTTATTGCCCCTTCAGTATTCTCTAACGTTTATTTAATGCTGTATTAAAGGTGCCAAGCATCAACCGTGGCTGTATCTGTTGCCATAGCTATAATGATACAAGGCAAAAATGAATATAAAGACAAGAAAGGTTACTACAAGGTCAAGAATATAATAAAGGAGGCATACAAATATGCATCAGAGTGCTTAGGAACTGATGCAGAAAAGAAGGACTTAGAATTTTATCTAGAATGTGATCAAATAAAACAGTTAAAGCTTGATGAGCCTGATAAGATTGGCTACACATACAAGTCAATGGGTACAGGATTCTGGGCATTGAAGCAGAGCGATTTCAGAAAAACAATTACAAAGATAATGCTTCAGGTATGTACTGTATTTATATCAGTGCTGGATTTATCTATAGCCTAGGGTCTCAAAATTTAGAGGGGGCTCCGGCCAAGGTGTATAATCTTTTTAACAGTCATTGGACTTTCATACTTTCATAATGCACATTATTCTCTAAACAACCCTTCAGTAATTTTCCTTGCACAGTTGCACTTCATTTCAGAATAATACAGAATTTTAAACATCCTTCATTACCCTGGCCTTTGTTGAAATTTATTGAACACTCTTCCATCTTCCTCTAGTCGTGAGGGTGGGGGATTGGGAGGGACATATTATCGAAATAGCCTAAGGCATCTAAACCGCACTGATTGATATCGTATCTGATAATATAGCGATTACATTTTACTATGTATTTTTGTCAGTTTATATATCCTACTAGATTTTCTCACCAACAAGAAAAGTTAACAGGCAAGTATCCAAAAGATAAAAATTATTTATCCCTATTTGTGAAATCATATTGTAGGTAAAAAGAATTAACCTACTGCTTGTGAAAGACTACAAGAAAACTACATCATCCTCCTAGTGTTCGTGACTGGTTGTTATTATTGTTATAACTCCATGTTCTTTACAACAACGCTGGTCATCAAACTACATGTATATGTGTATGTTGGCATGTGGACAACACTTGAATGACCGCATCATTTCACTAAGAGTGGAGATTTGGGACCATAAAACTGATTTAACCTGGCCATTTTTTTACAGAAGTAGCTGTACCAAGCCAGTACAGTGAGCGGCCATATATATGTGTGTTATGGTATGGATTTTTATCTCTTTCTATGATTTTGCGATTGGATTTTAGAACTGTTCCGACAACGTGGTGTTTTTGTTTTTCATTTTATTATATGTAAATTACAGGGAGGTGATGCTGATTCTAATGCTTGTGTAGGTGGTGCTTTACTTGGATGTAAACTTGGGTTAACTGCACTACCAGAACCTTGGCTTACCAAACTTCTACATCGTGACTGGTTAGATGAAGAAATTAAAAAGTTAGTTCAACTGTCAATTTAAGTACTAATAAGTCAAACAAGTGGAAGCATGTGTGTGTGGGTGTGGGTGTGTGTGTGATTAATGTTCACATTTCTACATGTGTATGAATATTATTAGTAGCCAAAGATTGGGTTTGAGGGTTAGGGTTATAATGTTTAACGCCACTTTCAACAATAGTTCAGTTATATCGTGGTGGTCAGTTTTATTGGTGGAGGAAACCGGACTACCCGGAGAAAACCACCCACCTGCCGCAAGTCACTGATAAACTTTATCACATAATGTTGTATCAAATACACCTCGCCATGAGCGGGATTCGAATACTCAACTTTTGTGGTGACTGGCACTGATTGCATAAGTAGTTGTAAATTCAACCACCATAAGATCAAGACCACGATGGCCCACACTAAAGATGGTCATGATTATTAAACAAATAACAGATCAAGTAGAATATGAACGTAAAAGAATTAAGGTGATATCTATTTTATATAGGGATTTGTTGTGATATCTTTCAGGTAGGTTGACAGCTTAGTATCAAAAGTTATCTTTAGAAAATAAAACCCCATCACAGTTTCTGGCTTAAAGATTATTATACATTCTTATGAGTATGAACAATCAATAAACTGGTTTACCTGGACCTATTTCCATTTTGCAAGTCCAGCCACAAAATGGTTGATAATGATTACCTGTCTATTAGGGTCATCAAATGATACCTGTATAATACCTTGTGTGCAGAAACGTTTGAAGATATCAAATGTTTAATCAGAAACTACAATGACAAAAGGACAAACAATGATCTACAAAATACCACACAGAAAACTAAAGATTGAGCAACACGAATCCTACAGAAGACCGAGGGTGAAAGTTTAGATACCTTTCTCAAGAACTGATTATTTTTGTTAGTTAAAGGTGCACACTCAATCGTATCTGGCGTGACATGTATGCCTTGCATATTACGCATGTGTTTCATTCGAAAGAAATTTGTTTCCAGCACAAATTTCAGTAAGGAAAAAATGTATTTGTTAAAAACACATTTAAATTCGAACTGCGCGGATTCAATTCACAGTCACATTTTTTTGTGCATTTCTATGGAAACACTTCACATTTCACCATTTCGCACGTCATTTATGGCACTACTCCACAGGTCTAAATCACATTGGTAAAACAGACAGGCAGACTTTTTTGGCATTAACTATGTCATTTGTTGTGAATATCTTTGGTGTTATTATGATTTCACAGATTTATACATTCTGTGATATTTTTTTTCTTTCAGATATTTTGAAATGATGAAATGGGAATGGAAGTCGTGAGGTGCTTAAATAACTGTCTGTGAATATATTATATATATCTTTATTCTCATACAGCCAAATACAATGGTACAGAGAAAAATAACAACATAATAATGAGTGCGTAGCATTATTCCGACAGCCCATTACTCCGACATTTTGGGTGCGTAGCATTATTCAGACAGCCCATAACTCTGACAGCCCATTACTCCGACAACCCATTATTATAGATAGTGATTTGTTGTCCTAAATCTACACAGTCTGATTGCATCACCTATATTTAAAATATTGAAATATTCCTCGAATTCGAATTTGATTTTAAAAATCCTATAATTTAATGCTTTTGAAGAATCTGACAGAGATGTTTGCCAATTCTGTACAAACTGATCTAATGATCGCTGTTTCACAACACATTTTAACCATTCTTTATTATTAACATTTTCTGTTTCCCATATATATGTAAATCCACACTCATTTAGAATTGTCCTGATAAAATCAACCCAGTTTAAATTAGTATCACCATTTTCATTCAAATTTTTAGAAAGCCTATAAAATATATTTGAAAATTTAGCCTGCTTACCACTTAAAAGTCTTGCCCAGTACGAAATTGTCCTTACTTTTATATCAATATCAATTGGATACCTGCCTAGCTCATCATAAACCATATAGCTTGGAGTAGAGGACTTTAAATTTAAAAGTATTTTGCAGAATTTCAAGTGAACTCGTTCTAGTACTTCATTTTTGCCAAATCCCCAGACCTTGCAACCATATAAGAGAATAGGTTTTATCATTTTATCAAAGAGATCTAGCTGGATTTTCACCGATAATTTATTAATCTTCCCATTTTAAGAACTTCGTACATTGCCTTAAGTGCTTTGTCAGAAAGATGCTTTTTAGTAACATTAAAATTACATGTTTTTGTAAAAATTACCCCTAAATAATTAAATTGTTTGACTATTTCGATATCAACGTTTTTATAGGTGAATTTGAGATTTTGTCGTAGTTTTCCAAATCCAAATACCATTATTTTTGTTTTGCTCACATTCACCTTCATTTTCCAATTGTCACAATATTCACCAAAAGCATTTAATTGTACTTGAAGATCTTCAGCTGATTCAGCTAATAAAATTGTGTCCTTGGCATATAACATTACAAATATTTTTAGATAAATTTCAAGTTCAGTTTCTAACTCGTCGGTGATACTTTTTAAACCAACTATATCTTTTGTCAGCAAAAATTCTTCTAGATCATTAAGAAACATTGAAAAAAGAAAAGGAAACAGGTTTTCCGCTTGTCTAACTCCAATTTCACAGTTAAAATATCCTGTAGCGTGAATTGTTATATGAGATACATGACTTAACACTGGTATACATATTGAATATAATATTATACATTTTACCATTTATGTTGTTAAGTAATAATTTGTGAAAAAGGCCATCTCTCCATACTCTGTCAAAGGCTTTTTCAAAATCAATAAATGCACAATATAATTTCTTCTTTTTTGACTTTAAAGATTTGAAATAGTGTAAATATAGAGAAAATATTATCTAGTGTTGAATAACTTTGTCTGAAACCACTTTGATTTTCTTTAAGTATCATGAATTCTTCAGTATAATCATTTAATCTTGCATTCAGTATTGCAGTAAACAGTTTCCCCAAACAACTAACTATTGTGATTGGTCTATAATTCATTGGGTCTTTAACATCGCCTTTGTTTTTATAAATTGGCTTAATAATCCCATTTAACCAACTTTGAGGTAATATACCTGTGTCAAAAATTATTTTAAAAAGTTTTTCATAAATATGAATGAAACGATTTGATGTGGATTTAATGTACTCATTTATAATTTCATCTTCCCCACAAGTTTTATTATTCTTTAAATTTTTTATACATTTGAAAATTTCATTCTGAGAAATATACCCATTAATATGTACATTAGTCATTTGGAAGTTCATTTTGTAGTGTCGTTGACTGTTGTTCATCGGGTCCTTTCGTATTTAAATCTTTAAAAAATTCATATAAGGTATTGATTTCAATATTTGGTTGTTGTTTTCTCTTATGTCCACCTAATATTTTCCAGAAATGTTTGGGATTATCTCTTGAGGCATTTTTTAAATCATCTGAATTTTTTTTACAGTAAATTTTATACTTTTCATCCATAACTTTCTTATAACCCTTTTCATCATCGATCATAATTGAACGATTTCTTATAGTGTTATTCAACTTATAACGTCTCTTAGATTTTCGATATTTTTGTCTGGCAAATTTACAGTCTTGGTCAAACCAAGGTTTTTGATTTTGACCATTTTTATTCTTGTTAATTTTACTATCAATGTTTTTACAATTAAATGTTCCAAACGTTTTCTTGGCAGAACCTGTGAAGATATTGCCAAGGTCCTCTAACAATGAGTCTATTATCGCTTGATCTGTGACACCAATTTCATTTTGCCAACGTGAAAGTTTCTGTTCGAAAGTATGTAATTTTTCTTCGTCTATGTTTTCTTGAAAATCTATTACCTTCTCATTTTCCCATGATTTTATTTTAGCTTTCGATAATAATTGTGTAAATTAGCCAACAAATTATTTGTCAAAAATACATATATGGGCATATTCACTTTATATAATCACATGTATTTGTTTTTGCATATTTGTTTTACCTATTTATAATTTTGTTGTTGTTATATTTTATTTTATAATAAAATGTTATATATTATAGTGTTGATATAAAGCCCAAAAAACCCAACATTTTACATTCTATCCTGTCAATTTACGGACTATCCAATGATGACCATATTCCGAGTTTCACTTTTACAAGTTTCATTAAGTCTGATGGTCCATTAGTTCGGTGATATATTGGTCAGAAGTTCCAGTAATCCAAAGATCCATGAACCTGAACATTATGTGGGACCCTTGGTTTCTCTGGATTGTCTAGTTATTTTTATTGCCCTTTAGTATTCTCTAACGTTTATTGTTACAATTGTGAAAATGATCTAGTCACGTAAATTTAACAAAGTCAGTAGACCATGACAATGAGGCAAATATCAGGTGACACACGCCTGGCTAATATATACCTGCCATTATCAATCACTGATCAATGTGTGGACCAATTAGGGTTAGCTTAGGTCTTATTGTAATGGAGAACCTTAAATCTGGACATTTTGAATGCCGCCTCTGGAAAAGCAATGCCTATCTCTCAGTTGATACCGATACCCCAGAGCTGGTGGTTCCTATCATGATTTCCTTGATAGAGGGTTGCTGCTAACAAGGAAACCAATGAACCAAGAGTTTCTAGTGATTAAGTTGAATTCTAATGTGACGTCCTTCTTTCGCTTTGCAAACAAACGAGCGATTATTAGATGGCAAAATCTCATTAGCACATGCGCGGCACACACATATAAGCCAGGTGATAAAATCGCAAAATAAAATTATTTACACGGTTGTTAACGTTTTAAGCATCTATATTTACTAAAAAAATAATCAACATATCCCAAATTAATAAATATGCGATGTGCAATTAAAACGTGCAAACAACATTATTGTTACATCACCATTAATAAGACCGACTTTCCCGTCGTAAAAGTACATTTTGATGAGTTATCTTCTGCTCGAATTTGGCAGCATAAATTGTGTGCGACATTGTCCGCAAACGTAAATATAAATTACGTCTTTCCCATCAAAGTTTACTACCGTATTTGTACTGTTAGACATATCAGAATCGAAATAACTTATGGAAGCCAGAATGTGTTTTGAGTTTTAACATGGGAGTATTTTATCCTGAGTGGAAGCGAAGGATAAAATTTACTAATATCCTGCCAACCCATGTTAAAACTCAAAGCACATTCTGGCTTCCATGAATTGTTTCTTACGTAATGATTTACGGTTTTACCGTTATAGAACATATGTGACACTACTGAACTGATATGTTCCGAAGCAATCCGGTCCTATCCTCATTCATGACTCATCACCGGGTTTGAAACAAGAGTAACATGCTGGATGCCACTAGTGTAGCAGGAACCACTTATCCTTCCGGAGCATCTGAGTTCAAGCACTTTAGTTTTCTCTGCAGGGATTTGTAGATCATTGTTTGTCTTTTTTTCTTTTAGCTGTTGTATTGTATGTCCTTGGATTTCGTCCTATGATTATCCCCTGTAGTACAATGTATCTTCAAACTTCTCCACAAAAATTTCTCGCTTTCGGCGACTATCATCACAGGCGAGGCAATCATGAAACTGGATTGTGCATAATTGAAAACCTATGTTTAAGACATAATGGCCTACTCGAAACAAATATCGATCTGATCTGGGTTTTAGAAATCAGAAAATATTTACTTTGGGTATTCCGACATCCACTGCATCCCCTTCTACACTTGAAACCTCGGTGGCAGGTTTAAGAATGGGTCAGAAGATACTTTTGTGTCTTCTAAAAACCACATGAGGGCAAGGGGTTTCTCTGTTTTAAGAGATGCTGTTCATGTGCCATTCATTTCCCGTTGATTTAAGAAGTTAGTTTCTACCTTTGAGATTACCTGGGACGTGAACACCCTACTACTTACAGGTCTTTCCTGGAACATGCGGTTTCTATTGTTCAGTTTGTTAATAACTGCTTTAGAAACAAGGCGAATTATAAACCTGTCTAGCTTCGTGTGCAGATTTTGTGCTGATACTTTTACCGGTTGCTTTATGCGCATTGTCGATAACCTATATAGCTGTTCACGATCCGATAACTCTCCATTCGTCACCCGTTGGTCAACTGGCAATCACATGTGATCGATCTTTCTATTCGAAATACTTTCCTTTCTTTTACCCATTTCAAAATGGAGATCAATCAGGTGTTGTATTCATTCAGTTATGTGAACTGCGCGCCAATCTGGTCATTTCGGATGAGTATTTCCACATTCCAATTTCTTTAATTTTCAGGAAATACCTCCGTTTTGTTGGAAAGGCAAGAGTTTAAATATATTGCTCTCCCTTTTGGTCTTGCTGTAGCACCTCGTGGTTTTACCTGATTATTTTTTACATGTCTAGACAATTGCATGGCCTGTCAGTTCAGGTTTATTCTTATTTTGACGACTCTGCTGAAGAACTTCAATCTGGCAGTCTTCTCACTCGCATTATCATTAAACATTTACTGGACTTTTGGTTTCATAATTTCTTGGCAGAAGATCTTTCCGTCCCAGAATTTCCTGTTCTTAGACAGATCTAGTCGTATTTTCGCATATGAACATGTTTTGTGAAGAGAAATACGTTCCGGAAGGATGGTCACTTTCGCAACAAGAAGAACACATCAGTCTAGAATAGACAGTTTTTTCCATACTCTTCCGTTTTCCGTTTTCGAAAGCTTTAATGCTATAAATTTTAACGGACATTACAACCGTAGTGGTATTCTTGATAAATCAGGAACACTCTTCTTTACAATGCAAGCGTATTATCTGCCAATGTCCCTTTCTCCTGTGGAATCGGAGTGGGAATTAGTTTTCGACTCGATAATTGTTCAGTGTGACCGTCCACTTTGTACCTTATTTGTAACCAGGTTGAATCGCATCTAGAGTACCAGAATCTGCCTTGCACAGTGGACGTTATGTCACTGTCTTAAGATGCTCGGCCATACTTTCCCGACATTCAAGTTCCTCTAAAGATCAGACGAGATCATTCTTATTGCACCAGTTTGGCCACAACAAGTGTGGTCCCTATATCTACTGAGGCGTGACCTACTGAGAGGAAAATTGTACACTCCAACCCAGAGTATCTTCATATTCACACCGAATTACTGTCCTTGATTGGGGATCTCAGTCAGAAAGGCCTTTGTAAAGGAACAACAGATATGTAAAAGATTATGCAGGGATTGATGTAGTGGACGGGGAATTTGATCACGTGCAAGTCTCTGTCCAACAGCTAGCTGTTGTGTTAGTTCATATTTGTGGAGTTACAGAATCGGTACCTCCAGCTTTTAAAGATTACAGGTCAGCTATAGGTAGAACGATTTCTATTCTTTGTGATTCTGACAGTCAATAATGATTATATTTCGTTATTTGTGAGGAACCTCATCTTAGAACGACCTTTACATAGCACATTGGTTCGTACCTCAGACGGATTTATGGCTATCTCTAAATTCCGACACTTTTGAAGCAGCAGAGGAAGTTGATCTTTGGTGCTGTATTTGCTCGCTTTAGCTTCGGACAAAAAGTGCAATTCATACAGTTTTGCTTCTAATTCTTGCTTCCCGTGTCTCTGGTAATAAATCTTCTGTTATCCTTTTAACAGATCATTCTTTCTTGGGTAAGAATAAGATTCGTGACTACTGGGTAGAACCAGTTTTTATTCCGACTCTGTCTGATGATGCTTCTACATCGAAGCTTTTATTCCTTGTCAGAGTACTTAGTGCACAGAACTAGAAATGTTCGTCCTACCAAAAATACTGAACTTTTTCTTCCCTTCAAAAAAGTGTTTCTGACTTTATGTGTTATCAATAAAATCAGGTGTTGTATTCATTCAGTTATGTGAACTGCGCGCCAATCTGGTCATTTCGGATGAGTATTTCCACATTCCAATTTCTTTAATTTTCAGGAAATACCTCCGTTTTGTTGGAAAGGCAAGAGTTTAAATATATTGCTCTCCCTTTTGGTCTTGCTGTAGCACCTCGTGGTTTTACCTGATTATTTTTTACATGTCTAGACAATTGCATGGCCTGTCAGTTCAGGTTTATTCTTATTTTGACGACTCTGCTGAAGAACTTCAATCTGGCAGTCTTCTCACTCGCATTATCATTAAACATTTACTGGACTTTTGGTTTCATAATTTCTTGGCAGAAGATCTTTCCGTCCCAGAATTTCCTGTTCTTAGACAGATCTAGTCGTATTTTCGCATATGAACATGTTTTGTGAAGAGAAATACGTTCCGGAAGGATGGTCACTTTCGCAACAAGAAGAACACATCAGTCTTGAATAGACAGTTTTTTCCATACTCTTCCGTTTTCCGTTTTCGAAAGCTTTAATGCTATAAATTTTAACGGACATTACAACAGTAGTGGTATTCTTGATAAATCAGGAACACTCTTCTTTACAATGCAAGCGTATTATCTGCCAATGTCCCTTTCTCCTGTGGAATCGGAGTGTGAATTAGTTTTCGACTCGATAATTGTTCAGTGTGACCGTCCACTTTGTACCTTATTTGTAACCAGGTTGAATCGCATCTAGAGTACCAGAATCTGCCTTGCACAGTGGACGTTATGTCACTGTCTTAAGATGCTCGGCCATACTTTCCCGACATTCAAGTTCCTCTAAAGATCAGACGAGATCATTCTTATTGCACCAGTTTGGCCACAACAAGTGTGGTCCCTATATCTACTGAGGCGTGACCTACTGAGAGGAAAATTGTACACTCCAACCCAGAGTATCTTCATATTCACACCGAATTACTGTCCTTGATTGGGGATCTCAGTCAGAAAGGCCTTTGTAAAGGAACAACAGATATGTAAAAGATTATGCAGGGATTGATGTAGTGGACGGGGAATTTGATCACATGCAAGTCTCTGTCCAACAGCTAGCTGTTGTGTTAGTTCATATTTGTGGAGTTACAGAATCGGTACCTCCAGCTTTTAAAGATTACAGGTCAGCTATAGGTAGAACGATTTCTATTCTTTGTGATTCTGACAGTCAATAATGATTATATTTCGTTATTTGTGAGGAACCTCATCTTAGAACGACCTTTACATAGCACATTGGTTCGTACCTCAGACGGATTTATGGCTATCTCTAAATTCCGACACTTTTGAAGCAGCAGAGGAAGTTGATCTTTGGTGCTGTATTTGCTCGCTTTAGCTTCGGACAAAAAGTGCAATTCATACAGTTTTGCTTCTAATTCTTGCTTCCCGTGTCTCTGGTAATAAATCTTCTGTTATCCTTTTAACAGATCATTCTTTCTTGGGTAAGAATAAGATTCGTGACTACTGGGTAGAACCAGTTTTTATTCCGACTCTGTCTGATGATGCTTCTACATCGAAGCTTTTATTCCTTGTCAGAGTACTTAGTGCACAGAACTAGAAATGTTCGTCCTACCAAAAATACTGAACTTTTTCTTCCCTTCAAAAAAGTGTTTCTGACTTTATGTGTTATCAATAAAATCTTGTGACTTTTCTGTTGTGACTACATCATCCTGCATATGTCAGGCAATTTGTTTACTTATGAGTCTTCATGGTAAGAAATTCTTACCTTTCACCGGTTAGGTTTATGAAGTTCGCGTACTAGCTTCTTCTTCTGCACTTTTTACTGCGACATCTATTCCCAATGTTTTGTCTGCTGGTCTTTGAGGTATCTAACTTCTTTCACTGCTTGTTTGACCAAGTAGACAGCATTTCCCCTTTGACCTATAGTTGCTGCTCAACATATTTAGTTTTTCAGAATTTATATATAGTTTCAAATTATTTATAGTTATAATATCAAAGGATTTTCTAAGTAAAATGTTGCTTTTTTTTTTATTAAATAAATACTTATCACCGTACATTACAAGTCCCACCCTTAACCCTCTGCTTTTAAGAATATGAAATTAAGTTTGATTCATTGTATTGTCTATGGGTTTCGGTCATGGGGAATATCTCCATAATTTTGCTTCTTCCTACTGTCAGAAGGGAGGTTATTGAAACTGTATCCGAATATATAGTGGAAAGTATCTATTCAATAAAAAAAAAAATTTTACTCGGAAAACTTTCTAATTCACAAAGTGAACAATGAAATGATAAATTCTGAAACAAATCGGGGTAAATAACATAGGTACCCGATTTGTTGACGCCCCCCTTTTTTTTTAATTTTTTAAGTCATCACTTTTGTGGGACGTTTTCATTATAAACAGTGTTGAACAGCTTCAAACATTACCAAAAACTCAATCCGAGGTCGATATAAGCCCATTTCTAAATGGAGTAGAGGATCGAGTGCTTTTGTGTTTTTAGAAATGGGCTTATATCGATCTCGGATTGAGTTTTTGGTAATGTTTGAAGTTGTTCAACACTGTTTATAATGAAAACGTTCCACAAAAGTAATGAATTAAAAAAAAAAATAGAAAAAAAGGGGGGTTCAACAAATCGGGTACCTATGGTAAACAGGAGGAACAATTATGAAAAGATCAACTTGTTGTTCTGCAAAGTACAAAAATGAATACACCTGAATTTTCTGTTTTATATCTTATTTAAAGTTTAGACAGTATTGTTACAACACAGGTAAAGCCTTTCCGACATTTAATATATTTTACATGCTCAAATCTTTAAATACCCTCAATACACATTCCGGTCATCAATTTCATTTAAATGGCAACAGTTGCCATACAAATATTTACTCATTGAGAAGGTACACCTTCTGTTAAACCTATATAATTATATTTTATCAAACTTTAGATTCAAGTAGATACGTATGTGTATTTACTTAATGTAATCTGTAATAATATTTTTAATTGGAGTTAATTCAGTTCATTTTGCTCTGAATAATGTACTTTGCATTGTCCAATTGACATTGACGTTTTGATGCCTTTGCGAATAAAGTGCTGTAAAAAGTTCTTATATATATACAGAAAAAAGACTATAGTTGATCACACTTACAATACAAAGTATGCAATCAGTGCCTATCACCACTGATGTTGTGAGTTCGCATCTCGATCAGGGCGAGGTGTACAACATTACGTGATAAAGTTTGTCAGCGACAGGTCGGTGATTTTCTCCGGGTCTTCCGGTTTTCTCCACAAAAAAAACTGACCGCCACGACAAAACTGAAATATTGTTGAAAGTGGCGTTACACACCATCAAACAAACAAACAAACAATACAAAGTCAGATTGTAATATTTCCAACTATATTTAGTAACGTTAAGTCTATTACAATGGTGTACTATTTATGCTCAAGATTACACAATATATTTAATATATTGTATCATACATGTATTATATGTAATAAATGCCATATAACAACTTATTCCATGTCTATTTTACTACTTGAATATGAAACCTTCAATTGATATTGATTGGTTTTAATTATTCATTTTTTTCAAGCTAAAAATAAACTAATCAACACATTTTTAAATCACGATCCCATTGAAAACCCGTCGGTGCCTCTTTAATGAGGCTTTAAAACTTGAATCAGTGATCGTATATAGTAAACTTTAACATGAGTATTTTACCTATGTACACTTAACTGTTTTACATATTATTAGTTTGAAGGATATTTGTTTGGTTCTTCGTTGGACAGCTAATATTCAAATATGTGAAATGGAGAGTCAGATAATTAAGAAGACATTTTACTGAGTATTGTAGAAATTATGCCTGCTTACATGGCCGATGATGGCATAACACTTGAACAGGTAAGACAAATTACCTTATATAACTGAATATTAAACGCTTAATATTAAACCACAGTTGTTTTAAGTATACATGTACTAAAACAGAGCTTCCTATTGGCATTAGCTTAGAGTTCAATTTAGTGGTTGTTCTCAATGAGAGAGTGATTGAATAATTATTAGAGGGTTACAAATACACATACATGTCTAGAGATACGACATTTGGCTCTCTTCACAGAATAGGTCTGTCGCCTGATCGTGGTAAAGTTATAGTGTATAAAAAGGAGAGCTTCACCTCTCTCTAAAATGGACACAAACTATGTCAAACCAACTAAAGAAATAAGCAGAATTTTTTTCTGTGGATTTTGATTTTTCTTTAAGATAAACAAATATTTTTACTCGATAGACTCCCAGCTCTTAGTGTTACACACTGTAGCTGAACTGGAATGACAATTACGTATTTTCGATGCTTACACATCAAGATATATCGAGTTCACCTCACCAATAGAACAACAGCGTTTTGTGGAATAGCATCATCGATAAACCAGGACTGATGACGCTCCGATGAATGAAGATTATTGGACCGTCATCAGCCATGAGTTACCGACGTTGACGGATTAGCATGTTTAATTTGGGTTCTAATTTAAAATCGCAATTTTGCGGAAAGGTTTAGTGGAAAGTTATAAACATCTGTAAAATTGAAAGTTGCGGATCTAGGCAATGTTATAACAAAATTGAAACCAATGATTCAAAAATCAATATCCTGAAGAAACCAAAGAGCTAATTGTCTATTTTGTTGCTACAAACACTATCTTTTAATTGAACTAGCCTGAAAGTGAGAACATCAATATTGTCAGGTCTAATGTCTTCACATGATATAACTTTAATGTTTTTGTGCAGTTAAACCAGACAAACTTTGTCTTTTTTATGATAATCAATGTGATCACGCTTTGCATCTTTGAATTTTAAGATGTATAGACGTTAAATGTCATGTATAATGGAAATTTTCTGTGTGGCTAAATGATTTAGAATTTGTCCGAGAAGTAGTACAAATCACCCGTATATCTTATTATATATTATTTATTACAAAACAGTAGATTTTGAAAAAATAAAATAAAACAAGAAGGAGCTCAAATTTCCAAATTTATTTTAGTTTTTTGGAGAATGCACTCTTCAATAAGCTGTACAATGTTTAAGCATGAATTTTATTATACACATTATCGCAGCATATTTCTTTCACGATTGTATCGATACATCACTTCGAGGTTCTAACCTAAACTCTGTGTTGCCGAGTTTCAAACTAAAGTTATATTTCAACATGAAAGTAAGATTTGCGTCAAACTAAAGTGCATATGAGAGATTAATTTTGGGGCAACTTAAATTCCACAGTGACATATATATCCTTCATTTGAATTGTCTTGAATGTTCATGTTTATTCATAGAAGAAACACTGTTAACTGTTCAGCCATTGTCTATACCGGAAGTGTAATTTCTTAATGTCAACTGGTAGGTTAATGAAAGCCGAAAACTTTGGAGAAGATGTAAGACAACATTGTTATTTTCAACTCTAAAAACAAGCCTCAGATAAACAGAAAGCTGTTATTGAAAACATAGAGGCAAATTTGACGAAGCAATGTAAACAACACCGCGTCCCATTAAAACAAAGGTGGCGACCATGTACAATCGTAACTACTCGGCCATTCTCGCTACCCTGCAAATAACCTCGTACGTACATAGTAGAAATTCTTCTTAAATTGTTTGCCGGAAGTTAAGTTAAGTTAAGCAACACAAAAATATAGTCCACGAAAATCCAATATGAAAGACATACTAAGTAAAATCTAATCATGCAAAACTAATTAAAACTTTAATTGAAATATAGAAAATTGTTTAAAATAAAACTATATCAAACTTTCATGTAACTGACATGTGAAAAGTAGTGCGATTTATACGCCTAATGCATACGAGGTTATTTGCAGGGTAGCGAGAATGGCCGAGTAGTTACGATTGGACCGTGCAATGTTAAATCTCTGTAGAGAGCGTCAAGGACATATTCATTCATTCAAATTGTCAAGGGTCGACATAAAACATGGACCATTTATCTTGTGATAGAGTATATTATTTGATTTCCAATGCAAATGGTGAAGAGTGGGCATATACAAAAGGTTCATGTGACACAGAGTATAGTAGTCATGAACCAGTTTCATGACATGACTATTAGATAGGATGTAAAGATATTAGTCGTTTAATAATGCCTGTATGTTGTTTTCTATATCTCTTCGTTTCAGAGAAAGTTGTACGAAGCTTGCCTAGAAGGAAGTTTAAACGATATAAAAGAATGTCTAGGTACAGACGGTGCAACACAATATATCAAGGTATTGTCAATTTATATTCGAAATAGAGTTTGATGTTGCCTTTGAAACGTTCTGTGCGCCTTTTCATAAAATGCGTAAGATACATTCTCAACGACCGGTTTTTAGTGGGGTTTGTGCTACTCGATCTTTAGTTGTAGGTATATGTTTTGTAGATCGTTGTTAATTGCTCTTTTGTACTTTTTTGGCCATTGTGTTGTCTGTTCTTCTTCGATATACGGATTCTGATTACCCCTTTGGTATCTTCAAACTCTTTATGCATTCTCAACGACCAGTCTTTTTCTTTGTTCTACAACCGCATAGAACATTAATTTAGGTAGCTTTATAATACGTGCGAAGGTTTGGTTATCTATCATACATAATATACATATGTGATGTTAAATAATGGCTTTAAAACTTATTTCAGCAATGTTAACAGTTGTTTTAACAATGTTAATCTGGTGTATATTTGATGCACAGGTATATAATACTTCAGGATTGTATGATATCCATGCAAATGTTACCTAAGGATGATATTATGTCCATGCATCTGCTACTGTAGGATGGTATAGTCGTCATGCATTTGCTACCCCAGTATGGTACGATCCATATGCATATACCACTCCTAAATAGTACTAGTGTGATGCCTACTGTTATGTAAAGGAATTTCAGTTTTATTATTATCTAAGTTTGAAGGAACATTAATTCTGCAGAGACTAGGTTAACGACTTTATTTACAAGATTTTCTGTTTATTTGCACAGCTGATCATGTGCTGTTATAAACTTTAATTGACCAACGCATAGGCATTAATTATATCTGTCTGTTAGCAGTCTGACCATAAATTAGTTCCAGTATCATTAGTGTATAGAACTTTAATTACTGTGAAAAGTTAAATTTGCTTCAGTCTAGGGTTTGGCTCCAAAGTTTACAGGTCAATATTGTTATTAGATATTTGAAAGTATATTGGTGTTTTTTGGTGTTCATTATATAGCCTCAACTAGTATTGTGACACCTACTCCTATTATGTTCTACGTCAGGAAGTTATGATGCCTATATATATTCTACTTCAGGGTAGTGTGATCCGTGCCCATATACTGTTCTATTTCACATGATTAATTTTATACTTATAATTAGACACAAATGATTAAGTAGGTGAATGATTGGGTGATTGGTGTTAAATGTCAAATGAGCAATTTTCAGCTATATCATGGCGAGATCAAAATGAAACCATCACAAATTATTCAGTATGATGGCTCTATATTACATATACAGCCATTTCTATCGAACCTTTTTTTCATGATTCTAAGACTCACGTGTACATGTGCATACATATTAATTTATTTCTATTGTATATTTCTCCAGGATGGCATGATGGCGATGCATATCGCAGCATGCAGTGGAAGAGATGACTTATTTGATGTTATTGAATTTTTGTTGGACTCCGGGAGTGAAGTAGATGCGCAGACAAAAGCAGATGAAGACACTATATTACATCTAGTACCACGACATAATATCATTCGAATAGCTTTTCCCATTGTGTTGAAAATATTGGAATACAAACCGGATGTATTCATAAGAAACAGGGTATGTATGACATATTCAGATATGAAAGTAATTGTGACTTGTGAAAAGCACAAATTGAAAATACAAACAAAAATGAAAAGAAAGTTTAAACGGTGATGGTCAACAATTTCACCAATATCAACAAAACGAACAATCGCCTCTGACATCAAATCACTGAACATAAAAAAGACTACGACATATGACAGTGGAAATCTAGGTCCTTGGTTGGGACAGGCACACAATTGTAGCTGATTTAACCCGGTTAATGGTATCCCCTCTTGCTTGTATTATTCATAGAAACTACTTGCAACCAGATTGGTAAAGTGAATCCTAATTTTTGATGTTTGCCATAGATCTAATTTGTTTATTATTGTAGCATTTAAGGTCCCCATACGATGAGGCTTTAGCCCTTGGATATTTTGAGCTTGCAGATATTTTGGATGGGACCAGGAATGCACAGGAAGCGAGGGAGTATTATGACGAGTCAGTAGGAACGATGTTTGGTGTAAGTACGTCAACTAATAAATTGTGTATTGTTTTATTAAATGTATTGAAATTCTTCAATACTAAAAGAAGAATGTCAACATAAATTATTAAATTATGGCGTAACATTTAAATGTGAATGCAGTTAGAAGAGCTTACAGATACCAAAGGGGTAATCAGAATCCGTAAATCAAAGAAGAACAGACAACACAATGGCCAAAAGAAAAAGGACAAGCAACGCTCTACAAAACATTACACATAAAACTAAAGATCAGTTACACAAACCCCACTAAAAACGTACGATTGAAAAGCAAAACCACGCGAAGAAAGGATTGAATGACATGAACTAGAAAAATAGCATACTAGGAAATGAAATTGTGGTCTCATGTAATTTGATTAAAGAAATTGCCATGGTATTAATCATGTTAACAGTTTTTGGAAATCCATTAAATATGTTCAAAGATTATATTTTCCCATCAATACTTTCGTTGATAAAAATTCAATTCAACTGATACCTAAATTTGTGGGTTTTTTAGTTGCTAATAGTATAATTCAGTTCGACAGGTACTTGAATGGGATCCCTACAATTGAATGTTTGCAGGTATACTGCTTTTGTTGATTTGTATATTTGTTTCACTGCTGGTTATAAATATGGTTAACCAGTTTATCTACGCAATATGTTTTCCTGTTTCAAACCAGACCTATATATATATACATAAACTGTCTTTGTTTTTCTCTCAATTGTTATAAAGCAAAGCACATTTTTAATAAACGTCAGCGAAAAATAAAAAGATTTAAAGCCGAGAGGGTTAGCTTTAGACAATACCTACTCTTAAACAACTGATGATATAGGCATTTAATGCTCTAGATGGTGTCTTCAACCTATGCCAACATTTTGAAATATCATATTCAAGGTATGCCAACAAACATTATATTACAGGTGTTTATATAGCAATTAATGACATTTACAGGTAAGAAAATTTGGAAATGCAGGTCTCAAAAGTGAAATTTATTATCTAAAAAAAAACAAAGCAAAACAAAAAACAATCTAAAAATATAAGAATAAGTCTGTTAAAATTTAATAACTTGAAAAAAAAATAATTAAACTTTTGTAAAAATATATATATAAAATAAAAATCTGGTAAAATTACACAAAAATCTGTAGATAAAAAAGATGAAAATATAAATTTTTTGAATAATTTAAATAAACAATTATTAAAAAAACAAAAACCAAAAACAATCTAAAGATATAAGAATAAGTCTGTTAAAATTTAATAACTTGAAAGAAAAATAATTAAACTTTTGTAAAAAATTATATGTAAAATAAAAATCTGGTAAAATTACACAAAAATCTGTAAATAAAAAAGATGAAAACATAAAATTTTAGAATAATTTAAATAAACAATCTTTCTAAAACTATGAATTTAAAATATTGTATGATACTCATGCAATTAAGCAATTTTCTTAAAATCTAAATTCAAAAGTTTTTAATAATATTTATTTATAAATTTGGAATTATCATAATTTCTATGATTTCTAAATCAAACATTGTTATCCAAAATCTAAGACAATTGTATTTTAGCAATTTGTAATGTTATTGTGTATACTGATTGTTTTTTGTTATTTTGATAAAGTATGATCAAAAAAATATCTGTGCCTATAATATCTTTAATTTATTTTCATGAAGTGTGATAAAAAAAAATATCTGTGCCTTGTAATATCCTAATTTATTTTCATGATGTATGATATAAAAATATATATGTTTATAATATCCTATTTTATTTTCATAATGATTGATGTTAAAATATATGTACTTATGATAATATCCTAATCATTTTTATAAAGTTTGATATTGAATATATGTGCTGATATACTGAATTTTTGTTTGTTATTTCCATAAAATATGATTTTAAATACTTACTTTCTACTTACTATTCATTAGAAATTAATTGTGGACTTGGAGTACATTGACATCTCCCCCGATTTTACACTAATTAAACATGACTAGTCATGTTTATATAACAATTAACCTATTCAACCTATGCCAACAATCTTTCTTACCTTTTTATATATGTTTTTTAAAATGTTGGCATAGGTTGAATGAACCCTCTAGATCTATACGAAGGGAAATTTGGATTACCATGTGTATGTTTAACAATCAAATTTAGTTGGTTAAGGTTATTGATACTTATCGTCACATTCAGCAATTGTTCAGCTATGTTGTGACTTCCGGACTGAATTGGGTTGAACACCCGACATGTGGCAGGCATCTGGAAACTTTAATCACCCGAGGAAGGTATAGGGGGCGCGTATCAACACCAGTTGTGCAAAGCGTGTTTAACACTCAAATTGTATATGAAAATTATTTCAACAGATTTAGTCTACGAATTTGCAAGACTGTGGATGACTTATAAGAAGTAGGAACTGTTTACCCTGAGTTCACCTCCGGTTTTTTATTGATCCGTGTTGCTCATCTTTTTAGTTTTCTGTGTTGTTTTCTGTCCTGTTTCTTGTGTGTGCAATGTTGCTAGTGTCTCTGGGTTGTCCATTCTTGATTAGTCCTGTTGTTTTCTCTAATGTTTATTGTTTCATATATTTGTTTCTCAATAGGCCAAATTGGTAGAAGCTGTTATGAATAGTAAGGAAGATGCTGCAAAAGATTGTATAAAGAATGGTGCTAACGTTAACTACGTCAATGAGGTATGGGTTATTCTTTGTAAATAATATTGCATATATAAAATAGCTACTTTTGGAATAGGAATACACACTTGGAACTACATTATGTATTATGAAAGGTTTAGACATGTTCATCGTGACATATTAGTATATTTTGTGAAGGAAATAATTTGAAAGAAGATACTGAAATAGATAAATAAATATCATTATTGTATAGCAATATACTGTTTGATGTAACATGTGACCGAAATGGCTTTATGACCTCATCAACCAGTTAAAATGGTTTCGTCATCCCTGTTCTATGTTGATTTTTGTTTTTATTATATAAATGTTATTTACTCTGCTTTCTAACCAATTCGGTTAGAATTCTCGTGCGACCTATCCTAGAGTAGATTTGCTATGTCATTCGCACGTCTGCGACAACACCATTTTCACGTGTTTTCACAAAATAAATAGTAAAACAAAGTTGACCTTATTTGTTCGAAGCAGTCCATGTTTTTTTTTTTTTTTTTTTTTTTATATATTCCTAGTTAAGATATTTAGTTTAAAAAAAACAGATGGCCAACATTATACTTTTGAATATTAGAACTCATATCAGACATAAAGGAAAACAAAAGTTGAAAGACCATATGATAACTAACATCAAACACAGTTTTTAATACTTGCAAATACAACTTCATACATTTAATAAATCGTAGCAATGTTGAAGGAAAACTATGAAAATCTGTTAAAACGTTACTACATTAATCTCTATTTATATTTTGTAGCATGGGGCAGCTGCAATACATTACCTTTTTACGCACTATGGACATCCGCATGAAAATATACTTCCATTGTTATTTAACGCTAAAGCGGACCCGAATCTCAGAGATTATGTAAGTCATTTGTATTAAATATTTGAATGTGCATTTTACATTATGGAATAAAAAAAAAAGTTTGTAAATACCAAATGGAAAAAACAGAAGCCGTAAATCGAAGGACCGGACAATGCAATGGCCAAAAGAAAAAGGACGAAAACATACAAGGCCCCACAAAACACTACACACAAACCTAAAGATTGAGCATCACGAACCCCACAAGAAATTACTGCTCAACTATTGACACCCGTTGTGTTACTGTTAAACGACACGATCATCATGTCACGTGATGTGATATAGGAATAGTGTTGAACATCAGTATACGTAAATAAATACGAACATCGTTTTTACGCGGCAATCGTAGCGGCAATGAAAGCGTGAAAACATGTAATTGGATGATATGAACAACATGTACCCACTAAAAGCCGGGGGTTTACTCAGGTGCTCCGGAATGGTGTACAGTTCCTGGTCCACTAAAAGTAGTGCACGTCATGTTCTCGTTAAAAACCAGGATATACAAGGAAATAATATATATATTTACCCTAGAATCATTCTATTTTATCAGTCAAATTGAAATGAGAAGTCTTGCATTTCCACTTATTCATAAGCCTCATACAAATACATTTATGTTTTGTTTCTCTTCTTCGTGTGTACCCTGTGATGCCAGTTTCTCTGGATTGTCCATTTTTGATTGCTCCTTCAGTATTCACTAACGTTTATTTAAAGTAAAGGTTCTCCGCACGAAACAGATGACAACTGATCTCAAACCTGCATTTATACCTGTTCCTTAGCTTCATATGATTATTTTTTTTTATATTCAGAGACATTCAGAAACATGGTATGGGTATTGTATGTTATAATTATGCATTTGTATTGGTTGTATTTCAAACAAAGATATCCATATTCCACTTTATTATTAGTTGCAGCTTCTTCTAGTATTTCATGGGATTGATATTTAAGCAGCAAATTATATATATATTGTAAATATAGTGTTGTGTATTTTTCACAGGAAGGAGATAATTGTTTGAATCTCGCGATAAAGAGTGAAAAACTAAGAGAAAGTGGGAAAATGTACAAAGTTGTAGACCAACTTTTAAAGAAAGGGGCCCTGTCAACTATTAAAGATTTAGTAAGTAGACTATTATATTTGGTAAAGCGACGGGTACCACTAGTTGAGAAGGAACTGCTTACCCTGTAAAATTCGAAAATCAGAAATTGACCATCAAAGCAAAATAGAGAGACCATCATAATAATGGAAATTCTTAACATATGCGCGTTTCGGCCAATATATTGTCATTTGTGTTGCTTGAAATAAAATAAAACAAAAATATTGTTGAGGCATAATCACTGCAATACTAGTAAGAAAATCCAAAATTGAGAGGGGGTTCATAAAACCATTTTCCGTCACCAATAAAATTATTTACATATCTGAAATATTGTTTAATGATGTTAAACAACAATATATATAATCTAATCCATATCTTCGCTCAAATTTTGGTTTCAAAGATTTTGTTCTAGACTAAAAACAGTTCTTTCAAACTCACACAATAATTTAAAATGGGTTCATGTTTTCTCTTTGTCTAGGATGGACACGATGCACTGGCAATGGCGACAAGGCGGGATTACACAGACATAGTGAAGCTACTCCGGAAGTATCGTGCTGGTCATCTTTCTGTAAGTACCGGTCGTTGTAACCGTTCTTCGTTCTTCATGCTAGATAAAAGTAACAAATAATTCAGTTAATTCGTTTTTAACTTTAATGCAAGGCATATATAAATATATTGGCACCATAATTTGTTTGATAAATATCCTACATCATATCATATATTAGAATTAAATATCCCAGTCTGTCAATGGAATCTTCAGTCAGTATCTTATAAACAGCGAAACGTTGGCATTACACAATGAGAAGTGCATTGTTACGTTATTTATTGTTTTTACTATGTATGTTTATTGGTCACTAGTAAAAACATGAATGCTGGTAAGGCTATCGAAAGCTCCAAGCAGTGTTTTAGAGTCACATGTCATTTTATACGTGTTTTGATTGGTTTAAAAAGTTGAGGTTATTTTCCAATGTACGGAATTTGAAAATAGACGTCGTTCTCAAGGCGTCTCGTGCCGTTGTCATCGGTTCATTCAACCTATGCCAACATTTTGAAAAATAGGTATAAAAAGGTAAGAAAAAATGTTGGCATAGGTTGAATAGGTTAATTGTTATATAAACATGACTAGTCATGTTTAATTAGTGTAAAACTGGGGGAGATATCAATGTACTTCAAGTCCACAATTAACTTTTATTAAATGTAGAAGTTGTCTTGTTTTTGTGTGAGTATTGAGTGAATAAACTAAGCTAGAAGTAAATATTTAAAAGCATATTTTTTGGAAATAACAAAATAAATCAGTATATCAGCATACACATACTCCTATATATGAATATCAATCTTTATGAAAATAAATCAGGACATTATGAGCACATATATATTATTATCAAACTTTATGAAAATAAACCAGGACATTATTAAGCACATATATTTTAATATCAAACTTTATGAAAATAAATCAGGACATTATTGTAACTTAGGTAATGACTGGAGTCACTGGACTCTTACTGGGTTCCCATTTATACCCTTTTTTAGCTTGGTCAACTCTGTTAAAGTAGTGATCATTATTCATTAAGGGAACGACCATTTAACTTGAAGGGGGGGGGGGGGGGGGGGGAGGGGTTATGGTTTTTTCTAAAAAAAAATATTCTGATTCCCAACGTTGCTGAAATAAATATTCTGATTTTGGTGGAGGAAAAAAAAAATAATCTGATTCAGAGTTTTTGTCATATAACCTAACGTTAAATTCTGGAAAAAAATTTCGCGCTTTGCACGACAAAAAAAAAATATTCTGACTCTTGTGTTGTCCGAATAAAAAATTCTGAACGAAACAAAAAACCATAACCCCCCCTTCAAGTCAAATGGCCGGTCCCTAACTACTGTAATCAAATATTATCCTAAATCACATCAATGTGAAAATGACTAATCTTATGATTAATTAGCTTGGAGTGAGCAATTAAAAAATACTGTCCACAATTATGATAATTCTAAATATATAAATAGGTATTATTCTAAAATTTTGAATTTAGATTTTAAGAAAATCGTTTAATTGCATAAGTATCAAATAATATTTTAAATTAAGACTTTTTAAAAGGATTGTTTATTTAAATTATTCTAAAATTTTAGATTTTCATCTTTTTTATTTACAGATTTTTGTTTAATTTTAACAGAATGATTATTCTATATATAAATTTTTACAAAACTTAATATTTTTATATTTTTTTATATCTTATATTTTTAGACTAAAAAAATAATTCTTTATAAATTTCACTTTTGAGACCTGCATTTCCAAATTTACTTACCTGTAATTGTTATATAAACACCTGTAATAAAATGTTTGTTGGCATACCTTGAATATGATATTTCTAAATGTTGGCATAGGTTGAAGACACCTTGTCATCAGGTTATTTTCTTTAAATGAGGCACCTTTGGGGTTATTTAAATTTATTTCCGATTGTTTGCCTTATTTTGAAAAAATAAATATATTTTTCAATATCATAGCAAAAAAAGTTTGAATTGATTTATAAGGATTGATCGAAATTATTTGTTCGGTTCATTCGAAATAACCTCAATCAGGTTATGTACACACTTTCGTAACCTACGCGGGTTAACCGGTGTGTACAACCTGATTAAGGTTATTTCTTCATGAACCGAACAAAAATTGCGATCAATCCTTAAATATATTGATGTCTGAACTAATCAGCACATTCAGAAATGTCATTTTGTTCTATACATAGCCAATATATTATTTCATTTTAACTTATGTATTTTTTTCATAATTCATTTACATAATCTACCACCACTGCATTCATTTTTATTCAATATATTTTAATCTTGTTTAGGACTCGAACGTAAGTTATTAATGTATACATGTCATTTAACTAGATCAAATTTATTTCTAGTTCCTTAAAAATTTAACAGTACGAAATATGGTCATTTACCCTTTTTCCTGAAATTTTATTACAATAACGAGGCTACTACTTCTTTGTTTTATTAATCTTACGTGGAACTGACACAAATCGTTAGCCAGTTTTTGTTGGGGGTGGTACATGTATAAAAAATAGGAACTAGAAATTAAATTGGTTTGTCTTGAAGTATTCAAGTCTTCTTTTTGTGTGCATATGTGAAACAATTATTGGTGATTGTGTTCCTAGTTTTTGTTTTTCTCCAAATGAGTTTCCCCCATTTATTATTATATTGCAATCCCCTTTGTTCCCTTTAGATGTGATTTTTTATCTCCCTCCTATCCTCCCTCCCGTTATTTATATCAAATAGTCCAATAACCTACCTCAAGTCGTTTTACAGCTAGACACCTGCTAAAGCCGGGGTTACATCGGTCAGTTTAATACAGTTGTTGCCCTTCCTCCCCCGATTCAGTCAGGTAGTCACTATGAAGCTGTAAATAATTGTTAAAAATGACGATAACCACGACTAATAACCCAAAACGCATTTATATCACCCATCTCTGTATAACACAGGAAGAACTATAAAAGTCAATAGAAAACCAACTTTCCCTTTATACATGGCATGCCATTGTTTTTCAAATTAGATAATCATGCCCACGCAATGCAAATTCAAGATGCAAAATACACGAATTTCAAAATGTTCTAGTTGAAGATATTTTTTTTCAGTCATACAATGCTTATGTGCATAAATTTCATTCTTTTGTCTATTTTAATTTGTTAATTTTACTTGGCAGGAAATATGGCTTACTTTACTATATTGTTATTAATACGAAAGACGTTAATTGGTTTCCCGAACAATTAACGCCCCAATATATCCTTCGTTATATGTACTAACAGATTGTAGGGTATTTTTAGTTTTTTATTTATTTAAATTTTGGGTTGGTTTAAGCATTGCCTGTTTTGTTTTTATGGTATTGTGGTTTATCATAATCTTAATCTGTGATCTGTGCTGCATCACTTAATCAAAACATGGTATTATTTGTATTGCTATGATATTATAGGACGAGGATGACCCGGAAATAAATAAACCGGAGGTAAGATGACGCACGTGCATGAAAACGACAAACTATATATATCCCTCAGCTTTAAACTTTTTTTTATATATATTTCTTGTATCCTTGATTCTATTTTCTCTATATCTAGGTTTATTGTAGAATATTATAAGAAAAGTTTTAAGATGCCAATGGGATAATCAGAGGCCGTAAATCGAAAAAAAGACAGACAATACAACGGTCAAAAGAAAAATGACAAAACGTCAAAAGAAAAATGACAAAAGAAAAACAATGATCTAGAAAACACTACACAGAAAACTTAAGATTGAACAAAAAATGAAACCCCACTAAATACAGGGGTGAACTCGAGCGCACCGGAAGGGCTAGCAGTTTCTGCTTCATTAGTGACACGCGTCGTGTAATTGTTAAACGACACGAACATCGTCTTAAGAAGAGTTTGAAGATACCAAAGGAGTAATCAGAAGCCGTAAATCAAAGTAGAATAGACAACACAATGATAAAAAAAAAAGTACAAAAAGACAAACAACGATATACAAAACATACACATAAAGCTAAAGATCGAGAAACACGAACCCCACTAAAAACCAGGGGTGTACTCAGGTGCTCCAGAAGGGTAAGCAGTTCCTGCTCCACCTGTGTTCTGACGTGCTACATCACTTCATCAAAACATAGTATTATTTGTATTAATATAATATTATAGGACGAGACCGAACCAGAAATAAATACATTGGAGGTAGGAAGTCGCACGTCCATGAAAACGACAAACGATATATATCCCTCAGCTTTAAAATCTTTTTTATATATTTCTTTATCTTTGATTCTATTTTCTCTATATCAAGGTTTAATGTAGAATATTATTTTTAAAAAAGTTTTAAGATGCCAATGGGATAATCAGAAGCCATAAATCGAAGAAAGACAGACAATACAATGGTCAAATTAAAAAGGACAAAAAGAAAGAAAAAATGATCTAGAAAACGCTAAGCCGAAAACTAAAGGCTAAACAACACGAACCCCACTAAATACAGGGGGTGAACTCGGTGCTCCGGAAGGGCTAGCAATTTCTGCTCCACTAGTGACACCCATCGTGTTACTGCTGAAATATTGCTAAAGTTGGCGTTAAGCACCAATCAATCAATCAATAAATAAATAAATCAATCAATCAATCAACGAACATCATCTTAAACTGTGCTATGTGCGAAAACATGGTATGATTTGTATTAATATAATATTATAGCACGAGAATGAACCAGAAATAAGAAATCACACACGTCATGAAAACGTTAAACTATATATATATCTTCAGCTTTAAACTTTTTTTTATTCTTCTTTATCTTGAAGCTAATCTATTTTCTCTATATCTAGAGTGAATGCCGAACATTATAAATAAATATTTTAAACGGTTATTGCGTTTTGGGTCGAAAATTAATATACAATTGATCCAAATTATATCGATGCAGAAAGGACTAACGATTTGATTTCGATTTATCAGAGTGTTCGAGTCATGCGAGGTGTAAAAAGATATTTACTACTACAAAGTAAAAAAAAATTTCACTACGAGGTATCCATGTGTTTGAGATCAGATTTCAAGGTCACGAGGAGCGACTGTAATAATTGAAATGAATATAATGTGATAAATATCAAACTGATATTGATTCACACATACATGTATTGACAATCTTTGTAATGCTTTAGTGCCATGTTTGACGCATAAAAATAAGTTTTTACAGAACATTCATACTTGCACTGTCATAACAATGTTAAAATATTAACCTGTCTTGAACAAATCTCTTTTCTTCGTAGCTATTCGTACTCAAAATTTGATATACAATGATAATTTATACGTTTACGCGAGTGAAATATAGACAACTGGCATGTTTTAACATTAATGTAGACATCTTATATAGTGCGTACTAGGAGTTTCGGTACACTCAAAATATACATAAATCTTTCGAAGCAAGAAAAACAAAGGGCTTATTTTAAACATTGTAATCGCATCCAAATTTTAGATTGCTTTAAAGTGGTACAAGATTGTGATCGTAGAATCTGTACAAAAAATGTCATTTTTGTTTCACTCGATCTTCCGACTTTAATGTTAGAAATTAAAGAAAATTATTTTTTATACATTTAGTTATTTTATTTATATTTCTCTTTTAAACATACAGACATTTGCAAATGAATTATCATTCTTTTTAACATTCAATTTAAAAATGTGGGCGAAAGTCCTTTTCGTTAATAACGTTATTACTGCTGCTTTCTGTTTCTTGTTTTATCTTTGACATGTATCATTCAATACTTTAATTATTAGATACAATTAATATTTACTTTGTTTGTTTCAAGTTTTACTGCCCATGCATATTGAATCTATCGACATTTAGTTGATGCTTGTGGTTATTCTTTATCAATCGTCACCAAAACTACTGAACCAAAGATAGAAATCTTGTACAATCTGAAACTCAAACTGGTGAAAATTACTATTTCAGATTGGCAAAGTTTAAAAGTTTAAAACAGCAGTCTTTGCCATTTTTAAAAATTGTTTTTTTTTGTTTTTGTTTTTGTTTTTGTTTTTTTATCATTTGCCACTAGGGAACAACAGCAAGCTCATATTAAGTTTGTTAGATATTTTATTGGTCAATTAGACAAATGATCATTCCTTCATATTTTTAAGTTAGGACATACCATAGCTATGTTCATGTACATACATGTATATCCTACATTTATGTACACTATGATGATATTGGAGTTATTGTGAAATATCCAGTCAATATCCCAATGTTTATATGTCATGATACCTTTTGAATGATTGTCTTATCTCAACTTGCTGTCAATATGACTATATGCTATGGTATTTAAGTGACTGTCATATCTCAACAGGCAATATCCTGATGTGATAATATACGACACTAGAATTGTTGTTTTATTTAAACAGTCAATGTTAAAATGTGATATTGCACAATACTAGAATTATGTTTTTACTTCATAATATTTTTTCTTGTCATTATCCATGTTTTATTTTACAGCTTCTCTTTAATTAAATTAAAGTTTTATTTCATAAATGGGGAGTTATATTATAATATTGACTAGTATGTACTATGATAATGATAGATAATAATTTTCGTTGATTGTGACTGTTGTCTGATTGTGTTTTGATTGTTATGTAACAGTGTTAAACTCACTATGTACATGTACTTATTGTAGCAAGAGAGAAGGGAACGTAATAATGCCACGGTAAGATTTGAGTGTCTATATGTTGTATCTACTAACATGCACAGGATTAATTTAATTTGTTTTATCCACCCATTTTACACTTATATTATATCTACCCGTATTCGTTTTATTAAGAGAGACAACTGTCCATAAACTTAGATTGTGTGAGTAATTAGATTCAAATACAAACTTGTAAAGGTTGAAATATAAGTAGATAAAATAAAATTAAAAAAAACCACTGTCGGAACAGTTCCAACACAAAATATAAAAATCGTATAAAAGGACAAAATCGATACAAATAACATACGACCGCTCACTTTCTTGTATTGGCACAGGCACTCTGATAAAAAGTGACAGAGTTAAACTAGATGTGATTATTAATAAATCATCGACCTGATTATCATTATTCGTTCACATTTCAATTTTTACTTAGACCAAGTCATCATGTGATTTTCTCAAAATATTTCCCTTTTTATGTGCTACCCATGTTAATGCTAATGCATAGTTATTTTCAAAGGCAAAACTTATGTTTTATTGTATTGTATAATTTACCCGCAAAAGATTAAATCATTAGACAGTAGATGGTTATCAATATTCATAAAGAGAAAAAGTAACAACATGTGGAGGTATATATTTAAGAAATAAATCATGGAAGCCAGAATGTGTTTTGAGTTTTAACATGGATTGGCGGATAAAATTTACTAATATCCGCTAACCCATGTTAAAACTCAAAACACATTCTGGCTACCATGATTTATTTCGATTCTGATATGTCTAAGAGTACAAATACGGTAGTATACTTTGATTGGAAGACGGTAATTTATATTTACGTTTGCGGAAAATGTCGCACACAATTTATGCTGCCAATGGAAAAGTCAGTCACATTCACCGGCGCATGTGCGAATGAGATTATACCATCGATAAATCGCTCGTTTGTCTACAAAGCGAAAGAAGGAGGTTATGTTAGAATAAAGTATTCTCCCAATTTAAAATGTTACAGAAATACTAATAAGAAATACATGTTTTGTATCCATTATAAATCATTGTTTTTTAATTTCAATGAGCACTTTTTACTCATCAATATTTACTAAATATGTATCCTTTATTTCAATTACATTATCTAGTTATATAAAAACATTTCGTTATATTCCCTTATTTCACAATATAAGTACAAACAAATGTATATCATAGTCAGTTATATTGTATGTATTCGTGCAAGTTTAAAAGTATGTTTTCTTTTAGCAAGTATTTCAACGAGCAATTGATGTATATACATGTACATGCCTGGGATTGATGGGTGATGTCTGTTTGACGTTGTTGTTGTAATTTGATGTTAAAATAATCAGTTTGCATATAAAGTTGTTTTAGGAGGTGTAAATGTGGGAACTGAATTATATAAGGAAGATCAGAAGAAAGACATAGGTCTCCTAATGACAAAAACATTAAAACATTTTATCTAAAATTGAATGGCTGACATTATTTTTCTTAGGCCATTAAATTGTTTTGGATTTACGCCTTCTGATTACCCCTTTTGGTATCTACAAGATCTTTTCATTGTGTTTTTTCAGTGTATCTCTGAGTTCATCTAATGTATTTCATGATTTGCTTTCACGGATTAACATTTGCTCTTTTGTGTTTTTTGTATTTATTTTAATTAATTATAAATTGCTTCACGATATAAAACACAGTTATTAAGGAGGTATAGATGTTAATTATCGAAATCTATATCTAGGGCTTGTAAATTGTATATTGCGAGGTGTACTCGATAAGTTTGTCAGTGACTTGAGACAGGTCGGTGGTTTTCTCCGGATACTCCGGTTTCCTCCACCAATAAAACTGACCGCAAAGATATAACTGAAATATTGTTGAAAGTGGCGTTAAGCAACATAAACCAAACCATCTATCTGAAAACACTTTTGAATGTACTAATAATGTTGTACATCATATTTTGTCCAGGATGACCCACCTGCTCCAGTTGACACTGGTGAAGAGGTATAATACTCCGTTATTTGTTTATTTCTCTTGTATTTAGGTTCTATAAAAATCTTTATCCAAACTTTGTAGAATATATTAGTTGTATTTATAGTTCTGCACTAACACCACAGTTCAGTTTCTCAGTTTCCTTATCAAGACTTTAATAACACAGCCATAACCATATACGCATGCTTCGTTCTCATTTTAGTTGGTGTATGTTGAGGTTGTCCTTGTGGAAGCGTGCATGTTTCATTTTCAATCCATTTTTTCGACAATATTGATATAATCATCGACGAAAATTAAATGTTTCATATGAATTTCTAGCTCAACGTGAAAAAAATAAGGCTCTATACACGTTTTGAAATATAATATCCAAATTTAGAAATCGAGAACGTGCACTTTTATCATTTCACGGAAATGTTTTGCTATTAAAGAATACTGATGTATTTAAACGTAATGTTTCCATCCGACATAAACGTCATTTTCTTGTGACAAATACATTTTTTTTAAATCAATTAGTTGACGATTCTTATTGGTTTGTTAGTTTTTATTTTGTTTTTTTGGGTGCACGTGGTCGATATTTTGATAGGATTTTGTGGTGATTTGTCCTGAAAATGTTTTTACATAATGTCATATACCTTGTTAGTTACGTACGCAATAGAAATCGGTTGTTATTGAAGGAGTATGAATATCAAATACATCGTTAAACAAGACCGACAACAAGAACGCTGATAAGATGTTGATGTCGTATGGAAATGACGATAATCTGGTGAAGTGCCAATTTCAATATTCCCACTATCAACATCTTGAACATAATCTGTTGTCAGTCTCTTTAATAACATACGACTAAAACACTTTTATCATATAGAATACAGAACTTACGCGTGAGGTAAGAGATCTTTGTTGTCTAACATATGTTGTCGTTGTGAAAATATTCAATACGGTGACCGAGTTTATAGTGATTTGTACATTCCTAACGCTTTTATTTGTACATATTTAATATGCTTTGTAGTTCAATTAGTTTGCACTAAAAACAGTTCTAGGGATTGCAAAAAAGTGTAACGAACATGCTTTTTCAAATACATAGTGTACATGTACCTTTGTATATAAAAATATAACGCCAATCAATCAATATACCTGTATCACAGGGACTCGGTTAATGGACATATTTTTTGTTAATTATTTTTTTTAATTATTTTACGTGTTTTTCCTATTTACTGACTGTTTTTTTATTAAATCGTTATCGTTAGCACCTAGATTTTCATGTTTACAGTCAATGTGCAATATACTATCCACATCGGGATGATCCATATAATACTCTCTGTTTTTATTAAATCATTAACGTTAGCATCTAGGTGCTAACGATAATGATTTAATAAAAACAGACAGTAAATAGGAAAAACACGTAAAATAATTAAAAAAAATAATTAAAAAAAATATGTCCATTAACCGAGTCCCTGTGACCTGTATTACAATAAAGTCATCGAAATGCATCTCTCAAACTCAAGAAAACAGGCGAGCTTCAATCTGAATTAGACTTTCATGTCAGATATTTCGGGAAAGTTCCTTCTTTTTCACGACAGGCAATGTGTTATAGTCCTTTGACTTCTATAAATCTTCAGAAAAAAGTTCTTAAAAATCCAGTTTTCAAATAAACAATTTTTTTTCTAAATGTATATTAATTTATGATATATACGAACTCTGACGATTAATTTCAAATGTTTTTGTCCATTATTAAAAAAGTTACCCAATAGGTCTCTATGTTAATTATATTTTCTGAAGTGTAAAATTCTGCCTGGAGTGAGTACAAATAGTGCAAGAGCCCAACCATCAAAACAAAATAACAGACATGTGCTTTCAATGTATATTTCATTGTACCATGTGACATAGGACATTTAAATATTAAAAGGCTATTCATCAACTGACCATTTGGGCGCATTTCATTTGCGCAGATTTGGGGATTATCTACCCTTTCATTTGCGCGACTAAAGTGCCCTACATTTGCGCCGATTTTTTACCTGTTGCAATCCTTCAATTGCGCGAAAAAAAAAATTATATTTAATATTTGTAACTTTACATATTAAATGTACATAAATGTATAAAAATTTAGAATTTCAATTTTAATAAGAAAAATAAAAAAATAAATATATTTCCGAGTTTAATTGATGAAAAAGCATTTTGGCTTAAATAAATAAGTATAATCTTAATTTATGTTTTAAGCAGAAATATAAACTTTATTATTTTAATGTAAAAATACAACTGAATAAGAAATGACAATTTGAAACATAGCTGAACATATTTATACGTAGCGAGCTTCAGACAGGAGAGGAGCAACATTTGACGGAAGAGACATCCGACTTTACCAAAATGCATAATAGACGTTCATGAGGCATTAAGTACTATGACAGTTAAAACATCTAAGTCTGAGGATATGTGCTTAGTAAATGATGTAGATTCTCATATCATTATTTTCTCCTGAACTTCGAAATTCGTGTTCTCTGTACTCAAGTGAAAGAAATTTTCATTGATGGGACATTCAAATGCTGTCCGAAATTCTTTGAACAGTTGTATACTATACATGGGTACAGCAATGGTCACTACATACCACTACATACCACTTGTCTTCGCTTTTTTAGTTTCGAAATCAGAAGATCCGCGATGTACTTTGTGCCGGATTCAAAGTTTCCTCCAACATTGTGGTCTTCATTACCGTCACTCAACGCAAAACGCACAACTAATGGAGCGGAGTCGTTCCATGCACACTACAACGAACAATTTAATCCTACTTCCACCTCCCCGCGGTGGGCAGGGGTAACAGATATTAATTATCAATTAACTAATTTCTGGCTGACGGAAGAAGTATTATTATAATATATATTATATAAATATTACCAAAAATACCGTAATCTGCGCAATTGAAGGATTGCAACAGGTAAATCTCAGGTAAAAAATCAGCGCAAATGAAAGGTGTTTTGCAGCGCAAATGAAGGATTTTTTCCGCTCAATTGTAAGGCTAATCCGCGCAAATGAAATGCACCGGACCATTTAGGTGATAGTCAATTGTTATTGATGTCCTTTAATATTTAAATGTCCTATGTCACATGGTACAGTCTGTTATTTGTACTCACTCCATCCAAATTTTTACACTTCAGAAAATATAATTAACATAGAGACCCAATGGATAACTTTTTTAATATTGGACCAACAATTTTGAAATTAATTGTCAGAGTTCGTATATATCATATATTAATATACATCTAGAAAAAAAATTGTTGATTTGAAAACTGGATTTTTAAGAATTTTGTTCTGAAGATTTATAGAAGTCAAACAGACTATAGTTATGGTAATATAGTTCCTATAACTGAAAGTTCCCGGGATGTTTCTGTCAATAGCACATTGTTAATTCCAGATTGGAACTTTACCGATACGAATAGCAACGGTCATTATACGTTAAATATAATTATGATACAAAATTTATTCTCTCCATATACAAACTTTTGTCATTTTTGTTACAAATATCAGACCGTTATTTGAAACGACAATACTAATATTATCTTAATGAATATAAGAGTCTCTAACAAACCGGTGGAGCAGGAATAGCATAAATTTGACAACAGAAATAATTGTTAGAGTGAACCCAGTTTTGCAATTGCTCCATGATTCGTTGTTATGGTGTTTAAATGTTATAGGCAGAGTAATTGAGTAAAAGTTGTGTTTAAATGTTGAGCAGGGTAATTATTTGTTGAGATGATATGCAGACTTATTGAGTAATGCCGGTGTTTAAATGTTAGGCCGAGTAATTGCCTAATGGTGGTGTTTAAATATTAAGCAAAGTAATTGAGTAATTGTGATGTTTAATGTTAGACAGAGTAATTGAATTATCGTAATGGTCTCGTTGTAGATTGGTCGAGTAACAATATGACCCCTGACGTGATCCTCCTTCTTCTTCTTCTTCTTCTTCTTCTTCTTCTTCTTCAATACTCTGCAAATCCCCTCTGGCGTATTGTCGTAGATTGACGGCGCATGCCCACCGGGAAACAGCATCCAAAATCCAAATTAAAATCCTATATCGGATGTTGTTATATCTTAGTGTTCATACTAACAAAACATCCAACATTCTTCTTATTTTAATTAGGTAGATTAATTAATTAATGGTGGCGTTTAGCTATTTTCACCATTTCTCTCATTTAGATGTTTAGATTGGGTAGTAAGAATACCACCATTGATTTATTTTGTCTTTAAAGATTGTCAGAACGAAATACCTAAATGTAATGCATTCATTGTAAACCGATATAATCAAAAACAGAAGAAAGTAAACAAACATTCGTCTTTGGAAACAACTTTCTCACTTATACAAAATGTATCTACATTTGAGTATTTACTAATTTTGTGAATATTTTTGTGAATACATGCTTTATATTACGTTAAATCTTGATGTTGTATCCAGCTTACAACTTCTTCAACTTGTATATTATATGCGTAATTTCATAGATTTTTTATTTTTGTCTTTCTTTTTAAAAATTTGTGTTTTATTATGACAATTCAAATGTTTTGTTTACATCTATCTTGTAATTATTGGTTTTATTATTGTTTTCTTATTATTTTCATTTATTCAATGTATGCGTTTTTGCCCTCAAATTGTTATCATATACATTTTATTTAATTAAGGACTGGCATAAATCTTCTATTTTTCGTAATTGTACATCAAGATTAATACTGCTGTAAAAAAGCCAAAGCTCAATTTCAAAATTCAAATTAATTTTCCCATTGTCATATATTCTCATATTAGTTCTAATTCAATGGCAGTTTTTCGTTAAAAACAGTTGTTTTAAAACTGGAGGTAATATGCTTTCTGTTTAGTCCACAAAACGAAAGTCTACTATTGGAACAGTTGACGAGGACGATGAAGATGAAGAAGAAGATGATATTCTGGATGATCCTAATCTTGATATACATAAACCAAACGAGGTAAATAATGAGGACGAATAATAAAATCCTTCTGTCTCGCTGTCTGTTTGTGTTTAAGTGCTATAGTACATTAATATATGTATTTTGAACAACGTTGATTATCCCATGATATCATTAAATGTAATCTGATTTATAATCCTATATTATTCAACACACTATGGGTGATGTGATCAAATCAGTGATCGTCCCCTTCTCAAAATTTCCAGATAGACAAGTTTATAAATACTACATGTATGGTTGGTACAATTGTGACAAATACCATGATGTATTTGATGTCCTTGATACCGACATTAGTCATATTGCTGAAGTATTGGAAAACGAAACTACCTCGATTAATATTAGAATGTTGACAAATATGAAAAGAACAGAAAAATTCAATAAATCTATCTGGTAACGTAATCAAGAAAATATTGTGCAGAATAATTAGACACCCGCCCCAAGAAAAACTTGTGACACATTTATAACCATTATTATGTTGCCTGTCACAAGACGATGACGTAGGTTTCAAAAGAGATTATTTCAATTTTCCCATTATGAACTTTCCATTTATATGTAGCAACAATCCAATAACACCTGCATATGGAGTATATATCTCTCAGTTGGTTCCTATCATGGTTTCCTTGATAGAGGGTTGCTGCTAATAAAGAAGGTACTGAACCAAGGATTCCTAGTGGTTAAGCTAAAGTAATCACTTAGACAGTTTTACGGTCGCCTCCATGAATTGGTTAACTGTTACAGAGTATTTGTGTCACAAATGACCACGGAAATGTTCCATTTGACGTAATCACCATCCAGAAATTTCCTCATTCGTGACTTATCACCGGTTTTGTAACAAGAGTAGCACAACGGGTGCCACATTCGGAGCAGGAACTGCCTACCCTTCCGGAGTACCCGAGTTCATCCCCTGTTTTTGTGGGGTTCGTGTTGCTCGATCTTTAGTTTTCTGTGTAATGTTTTGTAGATCATTGTTCGTCCTTTTGACCTTTTTCTTTTGACCATTGTATTGTATGTCCTTCTTCGATTTACAGTATCTGATTACCCCTTTGGTAACTCCAAACATTTCTTTCTGTCGACTTCTGTCGCTGTCATTCATGTGTATAGAAGTTTGAAAGGAGTTGTATATATTGCTATGGATAATTATATTGACAAAAACAAAAATGTAAGCTTTTAATTTGATATATATAAAAAAAAACATGAATTCTTTGAGGAGGTTTTACGAGAACACATTTGTAATACAGTAAAATATTGTAAAAAGAACATACTAAACCTATCTTTTTAAACACACACTTTGTGTTTTACAGCTTGGGCTATTTCCATTACATCAAGCAATTTTACGCACAGACCCAGCTGAGAGAAATAGACTAGTGAATAAACTACTGGACAAGGGAGCCGATGTCAGCGCCAGAGCAATAGATGTAAGATCATTTAGAATATAATAATCATGGGATCAAGCAGAACCATTTAATCTTATTAATAACAAAAAGTTTTTTAGTTAAAGACTGGGAAATTTGATCACTGTGGATTTAACAATAGATATGGTATGGTTAAATATAAATTTATAATGAATATGACAATGTTGATGCTTCACAAATATTATTTAATAAACAAAATAAATTCCATTCTAGAGTGATGAACACGATGAGGTAAGATAGTCTATATCAATCTGATACATGTAGTAAATGCTTATTTCAATTCAATATATGCTGTGCTTACTTTCCTTTTGGTTACTGTATTCTTAAATATGTAATCTGCATCTTATTTGTATAATATAATTTAGTAATTTACTTAGGTTTTACTTAACAGCTATATAAGGGGTTTATGCCATAGTTATCTATCATTTATAGTAATACCAAACATAAGTGGCTGCTAACAGAATGTATTGCTTATATCACTTTACAATAATCGAGCTTAGTTTTACTTTCGTTCAAACAAATCATATTAAGCCCTGCTAATTGTTACTTAAATAGAAAAAGACATAAGCTAACAACTAAACTACTAGTATTCTAATGTGTTCTTCAGCTTGTCCGAAGTTATATATTTTAACATAGGACTCTAGATGATAAAATATTTAAACGTATTATTCGCAGATAATACTACTTGAACTACGTGAGCAGAATTATATATGAAAAAACATTGAATAGTCCTTTGTCAAGTATATTGTTTCTGATTTGCTGTTATCTTTTGTTTTGTTTCTGGTATGTTATTCCCAATTAGTGTTGATATTTATTCTGGTTGTCAATGACAACAAACAATGCCATCATTTTACACCAGTTGTCCGCTTTATATATTATTTTTTTTACTGTCAGTGTCTACCCATGGAATATATTAATGTGGTCACTGCATTGTTCACTAAATCTGTGAGTGATCACAATATAGCTGAACTACTGCTAAAGTTAGCGTTAAATGACAATCAATCAATCAACGTTGGTTAACTTTGTGTAATATTTTTAGATTGGCTAGGCACCATCAATAGGAATATATTTGTTTGTTCAAGTATCTAAGACGTTTGGATACCCGGTATCATAAATTCACTTGCTTGTTTTGTCAATTATTTGGACATCTTGGGGTAAAATTTCACACCAAGTGTAAGTGTATAGTACCTAATACATAAAAAAAAAAGATTATAATAAAGATTCAAATGATAATAGGGATGTTCATTTGTATCACCGCAATTTGTTTTTTGTTTCATTACCTTTCTTTCAAAATGAAAATTCAGTTTGTACTTAAAATATCAAAATAAATAACACAACTATGAGGTAGGTAGACGCAATATAATCAGAAATATTGATAATATATGTATAAATAGATCAGAAGTCGAGTGTAAATCAACGCTTTAATATTGCTGAGATTACAACTTGTATCGTATATTGTTGTGTTGAAGAACAAGATTAGGAATACTTCTTTATAATAACCAATACATATTTTCATTATGACAAACAACTTGTATTTATAAGACATAATCTAGATGCAAGTGTTCGTGGAAGAAAACTGAAATTATCAGTAATTTGGTATTAGAATTAGATTTAATTGTCAAGCGCAGCTGAGGGCGTCATATACTGAAGTTGGCAACTGATAGTGCTATCTTGATACTGTTCTACGTTTCATAATCACCTTGAGGTGTTCAAAGACAAGATTAACTCACACCTCAACACGAGTGCGAGGTGGGCCCAATCTCAGCAGTTAGGTATTGTAAACGATTATATCGATCATCTCTCTGAATTTTTGCAGGCGAAATTACCAGGATAAGATATTGATGTAATTCAGTCTTTGGAAATTACAAACAAAATTTTTGGATAAAACAAGATTGAAAAAAAAAAAGGATTGTGTGCTACTAGTATTAGATATGGCACATGATTTAGAAAAAAGCAAGATTCTTCCTGTGAAAATGGCATGAATAATGGGAAAATACATCGAGCATTACACGTGCTCTATAGTTTCAAAAATATTTGTATTACAAGTAAACAAGTAATGCAAAAGTAGATATCTAATTTAGTACAGACGACACGTTTCTAAAATAACCATCACCAGGTACGCTCCACAAAGATTTGAAAGTCAAATAATTTACAATAGTCGAAATTGTCCAATATTGTCTATTGGCTATACCTATTGGTATGTGACCTTAGTTTTAATAAATTACAATATTTAGGAAATGTAAATTTCTAAAATAAATATATCTTATTTGCTTTTGTATTATATAATATAGAGAGAGATTTTCTGTGATATTCTGTTTGTTGCTGTTTGTGCTACTTATTATTTTCTGCTTACCATAATATAGATATATAGTTTAATAAACATTTATATTTTGCATAGTTAACCTAAATCTGTATCATTAAACTTATATAAGGACAGTTTATGGTATGTAATCGACATTATATATCTGTAACACTATGACAGCTGTTAATACAATATAAGTATTCATATTTAACTTAGATAACATTCCTGTAACATTCATTTATTTCACATGACAATTTCACAGTTATTTTAGTACGACATATGTTCTACTTTGTCATTGGCCATCAATGTTGTTTTAAAACTAAAATTTTATAAATTTGTTACGTTTGATTTTACGTTTAAATCTAGGATAGGTCATATGTTTCTAAAGTGTCATGTTCATTTTTATACCATATTTATTTTATAAGGAATCGGACAATCTCCATTTTACGCACGTTCCAAATAATAATAGCTTTATAGTATGAACCCATTGGAATTTAATTCAATATGCATTAATGGCTAACAATTTTTTATCTCGAATTTATTTTTCGGAATTGACATATATCTGCATTCTGCTCAGACCTGTGAAATAATAAGCAGTATTTATGTTTTCGTAAACTAAAAAATAAAGTGATTCTTGTAATAAATTGAAAACAACTGCATGTTGATTGTACAGCCCTTATAACTAACGTTTATATACGTTTGTTTTCGTTCCAGGGTGGAAACACAGCTTTACACATGGCTGTAGCACGAGATCAAATAGGAACCGTTAAAATACTTCTACAGTATAAACCATTGTACAGTGTTCCAAATAACGTAAGTATATCAATAGCTTGTGGGGCAGTAAGCATTACCACCTGTAAGTCTTTTCTGTTAATCAAACTTTTCTCAAACCATTGAAATCTCTACCGATTAGGCTTATTTTCATTATGTATACAATGTTGTTTACTCTTAGTATGTATTTAAACATGCATTTCTGTTTATCCCCCGTGTTGTTCTAATAATCAGGATGTTTAACCGGCTTATGTTGTCTGGCAAAACTATAAACTTAAGCCAATTCTTCAGAAATTCTATGTATATCATACGCTAAACTTTTCCAGACACCTAATTTCACTGGCAATTCTATGTTTGTATGTGATTTCTTATAATTCTAAGTATATTTACTATTTTTTGATAATATTCTGATATCTAATTCGATTTCTGCGAAAAAAAAGTTTGGTTCGTTACTCTCGTTTATATTTGCGTTAGGGTTTTTGTATAGGATAAAACAAACTGTTTCGTGTGTTTATTTAGGTGTCGCTGGTGGAATCATGATTTTCACGTAAAAATGACACATTCGTGTGGTACAGACACCACGGATGTCATTAGTGCATAGAACTTTGCCCTTTTTCAGAACATCTTCTATTTGCTTCCAACTTTTTGTGGGATTTTGTATAGTCGGAGGTTTTGTGGATGTGTTTTATTTTACCTTTGTGTGTGCACTTATTCTTGTTTGTGTATCCTTATCATGATCATCCCTTTGCTTGAAAACAGATCCGGATTATATTTTTGTAAACATTATTCCAATACAAATACTATTATTTCCACTTATACTACGATCTGTTTCCATACTTTCTTATCATTAACTATATTTACATTGGGTTGTTTCATGATATAGGAGGGGAATACGGTATTACAAATTGCAGAAACAAAAGAAAGCGATGAAATGGTAGAGATATTAAAAGCCTATGAGAAGACATTGCCACCAGATAAAACCAAGACCAAATCTGAACTCAAGCCAAAGAACGACAATTGTGTTATATCATAGTATATATCGGTTCAGTTTTTAGAATGATTTTGCTATCAGCTGCATTTTATCATAATATTTAATTGTTGGATGAAATATAAACTAATCTTGCTTAACCGACTTTTATTTGTGTGCAGCTTATGGTGATGTGATCTTTAGTTGATTGATGTCATACTTACCATTCTAATCTTGTGACTATTATTGAATGAAGAGAATTTCGTTTCATACTTATGCTGCGTTTCTCATGGTTTCTCTTTATATAATGCGAATGGGTGGTAGTTGCCCACGCTCGGGGATTTTCACCGCAAGTTCGTTATGATTGTCATGCCCGGCTTTCCTACCGCCATTAAGTCGAATAGTCTAGATAAAGCTGAACAAATCCCTGACAGTGCTGATAACCACAAGTAACAGCCCTTTCCCCAATCAATTTACATGCACTAAAAACGCATTTCGGTAACGTGTATCTCTAATAGTGTACCTGCAATGCCTATAGGATGGAGAGCCAAAACATTAAACAGATTTGAGATATAATTTATATAAAAAAAATGTCGGAAAGCCATAGCGTCAGTTGATATAATTCAGTACTAATACATGTACCTGCAGTTGGCAATGATATTAGTAGTTGTGCATGTAGTTAAACTGTTAAGAATGTTATACCCAAATAACTTATATTAGTGGCATGTGTCTTGTGTTTTAGTAAGTTTGTAAATACCAGCATGAATACAATTTGATACAGAAATAGTGTATATAAATAGCCAAATTAGCATTTTAATATAACATATAATATGGTTTGTGTTCTTTAACATACAGCTTGATGATGCTGTATATAGCTTGAAGATACATGTATATGGATGTTTTTTATTTGTTTGTTTATAACATTTTGCTACTGTTCTCACCTTCAATTCATGGTTCTGACTTTGACATTTATTAAATGTAATTAGTAAAGATGAAATTAAACTCAAATATTTCAGAACCAGAGCATAATTGTTTTTTATATGAAATTATTATTTGCTAGAATAAAAACACAAACATTTCAATTAGTAAACACACTAATTACCAGAAATATTCGTTGACAATAAATTAATTTACCGGAAGTGGACAATTTTCCAACATTCTGGACACACTAGAACATATTTGTTTTATTTTTTAGGAGGGACTGTTACCTAAAGATATTGCTGAAGAAAATGGTAATTTTGAGATGATGAAACTTTTAGAAGACTACAAGAGGACTCGAGTTGATAAACGAAAAGCGAATTCTGGTGCTTGTACTATTTTATGACCTTTCGATATCACATCTAAAACTTCCACGTTATCTCTTAGGCTATGCAGCTTAAGCAGGTCTGCATGCTAAATGTTAACAAATCAATAACATTGTTAACCTCCTATAAACGAAGGCTATCCACATTGTACATAATGTGCATTATAGAAGAAGGTTAGTTGCAGGACAAATCTTGTTGGGAAATATTTACAAGAAAGAGCCACTAAGTAGAATATCTTGAAATCATGAACCACAAGCAAACGCAAGTGATACAACGGGTTGTAATATATGTGCCACCTTCAAATGCCAATAATTTCATTTTGAAAGGATGAAGGTTTTATCCGGGTTCAGAAATATGCAGACCCAGAAAATCTAGTCTTTTAAATCTAAATGTGTTGTATTTTACTTTTTGTCTTGTTAAACTGTCTCGTGTACATTTACCTGGAAAACCTAAATGAATCTTAAATTTACAATTATTGAAAACCATACAATTTATTTGAAAGGATGAAGATTTTAGCAGGGGTCAGAGATATTCAGATTCAGAAACTCTAGTTTTTTAATTATAAACTTGTGATATTTTACTTTTTGCCTACTTCAGTTGTCAGGTACATTTACCAGGAAAATCTAAGTGAATCTCAAATTAACAATTATCGAAAACCTTACATTTGTATTATCTTACTTGTCAAGCTAATGAAGTTGTTTGTGAATGTGTGGAATTATATATTATTTTTAATCTATTCATTGATATTTCCTTTTTAAATTCCACTAATGTGTATTAAAGATTCTCAAAATAATATACATGTACATGTACCTATTTGTAGTAGACCTTCAACATGTTTTATATGTTCATGATCATTTTACTATTTATTATTGAATAAAAGCTTGAAATGCAAATACTTTATTTGTAATTGTTTCCTTTTTAATATCAAATAGGACATGTTGGGTAAAATATGGATAAAACAAACAAGCAAATTGCATACAAGACCACCCATAAAACGACCACAGAGTAGCCAAGGCCAAAGAGATTGTCTATTTAAAGTGGAACTATGAAAACATAAAACAAAACTAAAACCAATAGAACAAACACAAAGGCAAAACGAAACAAGAGAATAAAAGCTCCGATACCACGAATTTATCTGAAACCCTGAAGTGATACTTTGTGCACGGGTGCTTTCCTGTTCCATTCATTCACCAGTCGTGTACTCTATTACTCGTGATATATAACTACAAACCTAAATCAACATAAAACAGCTAAAACATCATTAGAATGCTTGAGGTTCCTAGTGGGTAAATTGAAGTCATCACCTCGAACATTTTACGATGGCCATCATGTCTTGGTTAACCATTACGGAATATCTCTGACACAAATGACCACGGATATGTTCCGTTTGTTACAATTACAATCCGATCCTTTCCTAGGATTTTAGTGGATTCTTGCTGCTCAATATTTAGTTTTCTGTGTAGCGTTTTGTAGATGATTGTTTTTCCCTTTGTCTTTTTGCCATTGTATTGTCTGTCCTTATTCGATTTACGGCTTCTGATTATCCCCTTGATATCTTTCAAACCTTTCCTCTCGATTCACATACAAACATAAAAGAAGCTATAGGTCGGGAGTGAGTAAATTTGTATTGCTTAATGACAAATAAAAAAAATTTCAGCTATATCATGGCGAGAACAATTTACATTTTGATGAGATGGTGATGTCCGCTTTGTTTTAGACCAACGTTCCGAATTGCATTTTATTTTAGTGCTAGCTCACTATAACAACAGTTCGCGGGTATACAAATCGCTCCACTCAGACACACTATTCTGATTCCGAGCCAACCAGTCTTTGCTCTTTCTGCTTAATACCGCATGCTTAGCGGAGAAGCGACTCATTCCTATTTTATAGTCTTTGGTTTGACCCGATCGCAATTCGAATCCACGATCTACCACACTCGAGGCGAGCATGTTGACCATTACACCACCGATGCGGTCAACTACAGATCGATTCTTTTGTTTCAAGTTCGGTTATATAGAGATAATATTCCTTCGTTGAATAATTCAGAGTTTGGTAACTATGTTGATCGCACCTATTCCAACTTGAAATGAAGGATGACACAGATACGGCTAGGTCTGATTCATACCTTGGCAAACAACTAGAAATTGACAGGGACCGTTGAAAACGAAATTTTACGGAAAAAGAGATGATTTCAATTTCCCCATTTATTTAACACTGCATGGAAAATTGATGATTGAGTCACACGAACCCAACTAAGAAACGGAGGTGAACACATGTGATCCAGAGAGGATTCTGCTTCATTAGTGCCTCTCGTTGTGTTACTTTAGTTAAATATATGGTGATACTAAGCTTACTTTTAAAAGTCGTCATCGACTTTAACTCATGAACAAAGATATGAAGATAATTGACTACGACAAAAGGACCACAACCGTGGACATCTGTCACACAGACATTCCATAACAATTGACCTAAAAAGTCTATTACAAATGTTCAACAGTTGCAACATGACCTCGATAAACTTGCAATATGGGAAGAAAAATAGAAAATGGCTTTTCATCCGGACAAACGTAACGTTTTATATGTTATCCGAAGTAATATTCCAATCAAATTTAACTACACCATCAATGGTCATCCAAGCGAATCATTAGAAGCCAAATATCTTGGTCTAACAATCGGGGGAAAAAAGCAATGAAAATGAAAAAAGCCTTGTAAGTAACGCATGCACGCAAGCCAAGGCTTTGCATGTCGCAACCTTTACATATCAGTTCAACTTCCGTAAAGGAACAAGCCTATCAATCTGCCTGGAACTTCTACAATAAAGGCAAAATCAATCAACTCGAAATGGCTCAATGCAAGACAGCCGGGTTCGTCACCAACAGACAACGACACACATCTAGTGTTGGTGACCTGTTACAACATTTGAACTGCCGCAGTCTTGACGACATGCGTATTTGTAATTGCTCGACTTGTCATGATGGTTTTTTTTTTTTTTTTTTAAATTCTGTTCGATGGTTTAAATTTTGTTTCCCAACTGTTTAATAAAACACCACGAAAAATATTAACAACAGAGATGTGTATCTGATGAACTTGTCACATTTGTATCGTTTATGTTTATCAAGGAAACAGTATTGCCGCGAATGCCGACACGATTTCCTGCTCCAATATTTTTGCATCTGGCTTTTTACGGACTGAACATTTAACTGTTATGAGGGGGTGTCTGGACTAAGAAAGTTATTTTCACGCAAAGCAAAAGTCAGATTGAATCTTAACGAACAAACGACTTTAGTGTTCAAATTTTAACAAAATATCTGGTTGAAAACTGCAGTGTCAGTTATTTATTTATTTATTTATTTATTTATCTATTTATTTATTTATTTTTTGCACCTTTCACGTCAGTGTAATTTATGTTTGTCTATAAAATTTGTCCCCTCCCCTCACACAAAGTTACCCACACACAGAAAGTTAATGGTCGTTTCCATATTCCACAGTCGAAAATGTCAGGTTGTTACGGTTTATGTTACATTCCAAGAAATTAAATACTGCTAAGCAAACATACATTGACAATTTTCTTTAGACATGGAAGTATTAATACTAATACTTCCTTAGGTTAAGCTTTTATCTCTTTTATATTGACATATTAATTTCCTTGTCCGTCTTAATAAAGTGTTCTCTTTTCATGCGAACTTCGAACTATACTCAGTGAGGATTATTGTAACTATAGTGTGCATTCATTTGAGCTGTTAGTCGATCGAGCTGTACTTTGAGTCATATTAATGAAGGTATTAGAGATTCTAAGGTGTGTATATCCTGAAAATTCATTATCTTGAACATTGTCAACTTGTTTTGTAATTTTAATCCAAATATTGCATACTATGGTATGTTTTTACAGATTTTTGCTTAGGGATTCATTAAATCTTTCTACCCTTTCTGGAACAAGTGTGTTTTCGAAATTACATTATTAATTTGTCAAAACTTCTGTAGAATGTTCTCTTTTAAACTAAATTGTTCTGTTATGAAAAATAGTAGGCGCGGGTCCATGTTTTGGTGTTGAAATTGGTGTGTTCTAGGAGAGGGGTCTGTGATACCGATTTCCTCCCCAGTGGAAAAAAGGATAGATCCCTAGTAGAGGAACCAGGGGGCCGAAAGCAATTGCTAGTACATATGTATTCTGGTAAATTAAATGCAAATGGGGGAGGAGGAACACATCCAGCATAGGCACCCTCTAAATCCTCGCCTAAATAACGACAAACTGTTTTAAAGAAGAATCAGTATTGATCCTTTTGTTTAATTCCTCTTTAGAAAAGTACTGGTAAGGATGTCTTCGTTGCAGAAACCACAGTGACTATACTCAGTGCCACCTAAAAAAATTATATATTCGATTTGAGAGTAATTACTCTTTTCTCTCATAATTGATTGGAGGGATACAATATTCTGTAGTATTTACTATTTATTATATAATACAATGTTGATCAATAAAACATATAAGCATACACGTATAACTAAGCCTATATCTGCATTTATTTTTTAAGTTTTACAAAAATTACAACATTTTCCACATAGTATATACAGGGGCGGATCCAGGATTTCAAGTTAGGGGGGGGGGGGGGCGCACTCATAAAAATTGCGCCGAGCGAAGGGAGGCACGAACATTTTTGGGGTATTTCGTGTGAAAATTCACGATTTTACGCAAATAAAGCAGATTACGGAATCTCCCTCCTACCCTTAACCTCCAATTCTAAAAATAAAACCGTGGTGAGCAAACTACATTGTATGTCAAATTTGTAGTTTAAGTTTCACTTCAATCCATTGAGTGGTTATTTAGCAGTTGCGGGTTGCAGAATCATCCTCCTACCCCCTCCACCCGGCCTTCAATGAAAAATCTAAAAACCATTGTGCACAACTACAATGTATTTCAAGTACATTATATAGTTTAACGTCAATCAATTGCGTGGTTACAGTCAGGGGAGTTGCGGATTGCAGAAATCTTACAGACGAACGGACGGACGGACATCAAGTGTTTGAGCAACGGGCGTAAAAACTTCATTACACTAAAAGATCAAACAAAATAAATGTATCAAAGTTCTCGAGAAATATGCTTACGGAAATCATGTGTGAGATATGCATAAACCATTTTGTCGAGATTATTTTCACACTTTCATGTGCAGTTTTAGATATGAATTTATTACAAATAAATTGTAGTCAGAATTTTTTGTTAAAAATGTGTAAAAAAATTGTACAGACATCCATTGGTAGATAAAATAATATAAACGTACCCGGACAAAGGATTTGTTCACACTTTCTTGTGCAGATACCTCGGGCAGATGCAGAGATTGTTACAAATAAATTGCCGCTATTTTTTTTATTTTTTTTTATTAATATGTTACTTTTGTATTTTAATGTACAATATACCAACGCGTATTTTTACCGATCTTTAATTGAAAAGTAAAAGGCAACATTTTCGGGTATTTGTATGCAAATCAAACTTATATTTTTTTTTCATATGAAATTGCAGAATTTCGAATTCAAGAACTATTTGAACCATTATTTAAAGAGAAGTGACCATTTTCTTGGGACACTCAAGTTTCTACACATTGTCTCAGTTTCATCATCTGATTCTCTCGTTATAGGTTTTCGTTGTATGTTTTATAAATGAGATCAATTGTTAAATTAATTATTCGAAGTATTGATTGAATTTACTTTTTAGTTTACCTTTGACTTTTCTCGTCTCGTCGAGGAATAAGAAATGTATCCAATCTTGCTTGTTTTCTTGGCCTAGAATTTTCGTCCATTTTATAATTTCCAAATAGCACGTGTACATGTAGTTGTAAAATTGACTGCAGAAATAATGTTTAATTAGCATGAGCAAATAGTTGATGTCTGGTACCTCGGAACTAATCAGAATGGAATAATCTTTGAACTACTGACGGCGAATACATATATGAATCAGCGAACACATCCAACGTGTATTTACAATGTGTAAGAATATTTTACTACAGGTCACGAGTTAACCATTCATGAAAAAGTTATTTATTGAACTGCTTAATTAACGTTGTATAACATTTGCTTTGCGAATTTTAGGGGGGGGGGGGGGGGGGGGGGGGTGGGTGGGACGCACGTCCCGCACGCCCCCCTCTAAATCCGCCACTGATATAGATCTACTTATAGTATTATCTTTATAATATGCCATTCTATCTGTTCATATTACACATTGAATAAGGATAATAACAAAATTACCGAACTCCGAACAATCTTACAAAGGGAAAGTAAAAACTCATAAGTATATAAACAGACAAAATCAGTCAACAACAGGAAAAGTGTAAAAACCGTAATGACCCTGACTTGGTACAGGCATTTCTAAAGAAATGGTGGGTTGAATCCGATTTTAAAGCGCCAAACCTCCCGCTTTCATTACGGCTCAAAGTTTCCGGCTGTCACTATAACAGTATTTATAACAATACTTGAACAAAACAGGTAAAACAGTTTTCAAAGCAGCACCAAACTCAGTGAAGTAAATGTCAAAGACACTTTTACGTCACACAGTGATAAAAAAATATTTTTGACAATTTTGTTGACACCTTATCTTTATACATTTTCACTATATGAAAATCCATCGTTTATAGTCTTTTCTGCAGAGACGGAATATATTTCGACAAGATCTTGGTATCGGAATATAAACTTTTTAAGAGATCGAATAAGGCGAATCTTTTCATAGCCCTGGTCCAGTAGCCTGTTTCTCGGGTGAAGATGACGTTTCAGGAAATCAGAATAATTGCTACTGGCCCTTGCATAACGAATCAATTGTGAGATGTAAACACCATATGCAGGAGAAGCTGGTATATTGCTGCACATATTTGGAAAATTTATGATTTTAAAATTGAAGTCGTCCCGTTTATCATAAATTTTAGTACTGATTTGACCACTGTCGTCAAATTCGAGGTATAAGTCCAAAAATGATGCGGACGAAGCGGTATCTGTGGTCTCTTTAACTTCCAGCTCTGGAGGATATATCAATGGAAGAAATTCTGCAAATCTAGAATTATTGATAGATAAAACGTCATCAATATACCTGTATGTGAAATTAAAGGCTCTAGCCTCATGAATCTTCTTATCTTTTACAAGCTTTTGAAGAAACTCCGACTCATATTGAAGTGAATGACTGTATGGATGGATTATTTATTTTGTTAACGTTATCATATTTTAGAGAAATTTCATGACATCCCCCTTAAAAAAAAATTGCCAGTTGTTCACCTCAAGTTATTCCCCTTGTTGTATAAAAAGAAATATGTTGTCTCTCTAGTCACATCGTTACGCTAGTAGAAAAATTAGGAAAGATACCGAACTGCCAAAAAATCACGGAAGTTGCAAAAAGAAAACTATTGTTTTACAAATGCCTTTCCATCATTTCTTTTAATTTCTAACACACGTAAATCACTTCTGTTAATAATTGAATATTCAATTAAAGATTGAAAGACCAAACAAAAGTAAATTTTCATGTCAAACATATAACCGGAAGTTGTTGTTTGTGATTCATCTTTGCAAGCGTGTTCTTTGTTTGATTGGTTGGTACCTTTTCTAGATATAGAAACATTAAAAAGTATGTCAGTATGTAATACGCTTTAGGCAAGTTCAACATCATTTCTCCTTATAAACTCCTTATTTAATTTGTATAATTATGTAAGCTATATTGTTGTCTGTAAATTTGACTCATTTTTTTTAAACGAAAAACGACCTTCGTCTACTCCGACTTCCGGTTTGATAACGATGTTTTTATCTTGTAAATTGTCATATTATTCCGTGAAATATTTGTCTTACAGGTCACTAGTACAACTGGAAACCCCCAACAAGTGTCCTTTACCTAGTGTCAAGATTATTCAAGCTGGTGCTGCCATAATTATTTGAAAAGATGTACAACAGTGACTTGGGAACCACTTGAACCCATTTTACAAGCCATTGTGTAGCAATGAGAGAAGTATGTCATGTGATAAGATATATGTGTGATGGTGGTTATACACCCAGTTTTTATGTTTTAGTAAGATTACATAAACATGTTTTATTTTAAAGTTTCTATGAACAAACATTTGTTTACTACTACTACTACTACTACAGTACTAGTAACTATTACTAGTGTCGGTAGTGAATGGCAAATGTATATACTAAATATGGAAGGAGTTAAGTCTCAGTGTCACACATTCACCATAAATCTCATGCAAGTTTGATCATTAGAAAAATGTGTGAAATTTGTTTATTTTCTCCGAAGTCAAAATACTGCTTATTCCATTAATCTCATGTATTAACATGTCAAAAGCTTGACAATCCTCAAGCCAGTCAGGGAGTGGTAGCTTTTGTACTTTTAAGTTTTATAGGTGCAGGTCGATTCGGTCATAGTTGTTTCGGCTACACTACCAGTTCGGCCATAGAATTAAAGTCGATTCAGCCATGGGATATTTAATACGGTATTTGTCAAGTTCTAGGCTAAAAATTTAAGTTTTATTAAATTTATATAATACATTTTTTTATATTAATCATGAAATTTCGGAATATTAATTTTTTAAAACATTTTATGATTAATGATCAATATAAACTAGATATTGTAATTATGTTCATTACTTCATGATAATTAGCAATTATTTATTATGTCCTCCAAACGAAGTTTGGGAGACATATTGTGTTTGCTCCGTTACTTATTATTTTTGTTATTGTTATTATTATTATTCTTCTTCCTCTTTCTTTCTTCCGCCAAAAGTTCTCAAGACACATTTCTCTGTGACTACTGAACGGAAATCAATGAAACTGCACAGGAATGTTAAGCACTATGAGTAGATGTGAAGAATACTTTCGGAATTTTCAAAATGGTCGCCGTTGCCATGGAAACAGCCAAAATGCTAAAAAATTGAAAAACACAAAAATGATCATAGCAGGTTACTCGCCGAACAGGAATTGATGAAACTTGATAGGAACAACATCCATATCTAGTGGAACGAGATGAGCCAGAATAATCGGAATCGGTTGGACAAACTTTGCCGCAGTTGCCATGGAAACAAAAAAGGGGGGGGATTTAAATTTTTTTTGGATTCCTTTCATCAAACTTCATGAACATTTGTAGGAATATCCACCATTGTGTGTGGCAGCTTTTGGGGGGGTTGAACAAATTCAAAATGGCGGCCGTTCCCATGATAACCAAGGTACAAAATGGCTGCCAAATACAAAAATCCTCCGATTTGGGCGAAATTTGGTTTCCTAGTAGATTATGATGTTGCGAATTGATATCCATTGTTGGTTTGCTATGGCGGCCATTTTGAATCCAAAATGGCTGTCAAAATACAAAAATCCTCCGATTTGGGCGAAATTTGGTTTCCAAGTAGATTTTGATGTTGGGAATTGATATCCATGGTTTGGGAGTCATATTATGATCCACTTTGTAGGAATCTCCACCGTAGTATGTGGCAGCTTTTGGGGGGTTGAAAAAAAATTCAAAATGGTGGCCGTTGCCATGGTAACCAAGGTATAAAATGGCCGCCAAAATACAAAAATCCTCCGATTTGGGCGAAATTTGGTTTCCAAGTAGATTTTGATGTTGGGAATTGATATCCATCGTTGGTTTGCTATGGTGCTCGGAATTGGATGAAATTTTCCAGAAATTTTGTCTGACATGTGTACACATAATTTTGAGGCTTAGATATTTCAGAATAGCCGCCGTTGCTACAAAAAACGTGAAAAATTTAAAGTGCTCGGAATTGAATGAAACTTAATAGAAATGTTGTTTGGCATGTGTATAAATGGTTTTGAGGCTTGAAAATTTCAAAATGCCTGCCGTTGCCATGGAAACCGCAAACACACTCAATTTAACACAAAGATGAATAACAACCATATCTTTTCAAACTTAGTATGCAAATAGCTATCTAATATTTGCTTATTGATATAATAGTGTATGACAAACATCTTTTACATTTGATTTCATGCTAATAATATAGTCTTCTAACATCTTCATTACTGGTGTTGTAGATGATGGCAGACAATTGAAGCCATTTTTTTCTTGCTTTGCTTACTAGTTTATTGTAGCACATTGTAGGGTAACACAACAAAGAAGCCCTACTATAGACATGATAAGAGTCAAAAACTGGGCTCTAATTATTTCTTGCTATGTTCTCACACTATTCTTCATTCATACCACTAGTACTTGTATTGTTCGTTTGGGGGACATGTCATTTGTAACGTTCTGCATTACAGTAACCAATATTTCTTTGATCTGACTATCTCCTGCATTTTGTGATTGTTATCAACACACGAAATGGCTTCATATGAGTTATTTTTATCCAAGCTTACCACCAGCTGATGCAAACTTTTCTTGTTATTTGAGAACATTTTAAATTCAAATTTATCAACAAACTAACACAAACATACTAAGCTAAATCCACAAGAATCTCTATGGAACATTGATGAGTAACACAAAACATAATTATCCTGTTTACTCTGTTGCTCTTAGAGCCACCACTTCATCACACTGTCGTACACTGAAACGTCTCATCATCACATCGTCCATGTGACATTATCATCATCACATCGTCCATGTGACATTATCATCATCACATCGTCCACGTGACATTATCATCATCACATCGTCCACGTGACATTATCATCATCACATCGTCCACGTGACATTATCATCATCACATCGTCCACGTGACATTATCATCATCACATCGTCCATGTGACATTATCATCATCACATCGTCCACGTGACATTATCATCATCACATCGTCCACGTGACATTATCATCATCACATCGTCCACGTGACATTATCATCATCACATCGTCCACGTGACATTATCATCACATCGTCCACGTGACATTATCATCATCACATCGTCCACGTGACATTATCATCATCACATCGTCCACGTGACATTATCATCATCACATCGTCCACGTGTCATCATCATCACATCATCTATGTGACATTATCATCATCACATCGTCCACGTGACATTATCATCATCACATCGTCCATGTGACATTATCATCATCACATCGTCCACGTGACATTATCATCATCACATCGTCCACGTGACATTATCATCATCACATCGTCCACGTGACATTATCATCATCACATCGTCCACGTGACATTATCATCATCACATCGTCCACGTGACATTATCATCATCACATCGTCCACGTGACATTATCATCATCACATCGTCCACGTGACATTATCATCATCACATCGTCCACGTGACATTATCATCATCACATCGTCCACGTGACATTATCATCATCACATCGTCCACGTGTCATCATCATCACATCATCCATGTGACATTATCATCATCACATCGTCCACGTGACATTATCATCATCACATCGTCCACGTGACATTATTATCATCACATCGTCCACGTGACATTATCATCATAGTACAGCTAGATACTTTAAGTTTAAATATCGGTGCCAAAACATTTTTCTCCAACCATGAAAACTACTAAGAATACTACAAAACAATGATGCTATATCTCATTATAAAAAGTATGGCCGAAACGACTATGGCCGAACTGGTCTATGGACGAATCGTCTCGAAAGCCTTTTATATGCTGCATGTACAAAGAGGCGTTTTACTTCAATAACAATACATGTCAACTGTCAATATAAGTTTGTGCTATCCTATATTTTCATTCACTGGCTATGGGGGCATCGTGGTCGTGATCGTATGGTAGTTGGATTTACAACTGCCTATGCAATCAGTGCCTATCACCAATAACGTTGTGATTTCGAATCTTGATCAGGGTGAGGTGTACAACATTATGTGATAAAGTTTGTCAGTAACTTGTGACAAGTCGGTGGTTTTCTCAGGGCACTCCAGTTTCCTTCACCAATAAAACTGACCACTATGATATAGCTGAAATATTGTTGAAAGTGGCATTAAGCACCATAAGCCAAACCAACCATTCACTGACCAATTAGACTTTTGAGCAAATTGGCAGAGACATCTTTTTTCTGCTGAAGACAATACAAATGTGAGTTATTACAATTTGTGTGGCAATAGATCGAAGCACAATAATAGTTCAAGAGGGGAGGAGGTTACATATAAAACATTCTCAGGTATGTGAGTTTGCTTGCTTTATGTGGCGAGGTCTGTACAGTACTCAATACAACTTTATGGGCTAGAGTTAAGTTTGTCAGTAACTTGCAACAGGATGGTGGTTTTCTGTAGGTACTCTAGATCTGGTTCTCTCCACACTGTGTTTATTTCACAGGTACAGGTATTATTTCATCTTGCTATATATGCAGATACTTGCTATTGATATATAATTGGAGATATTATTATCCTGAAGTCAATTCATGCCCGAGTGCATATACATTGTAGATAACCTTGTAAAAGCTCTATCCATCCAAATTTACCTGCTCACCCTTACATACATGTAGATCATCAGCAATAGGCAAGCTACAATACATGTATTAACATGAAGAGGATGGTACAGGTTCATGATAACACTTATCAAGGGTGTATTCCACTTACAATTTGAAAAAGGAAAAACATAAATTTATTTTCAATGAATAAAAAATGTAGAAATGTAACAGTGCAAAGTCAAATTGATTTTCATTGAGATGCTTTGTACAACATTAACAGAAGTAAATATAAAATGGTTTGTGCATCATTGTCATTTGTTAAATTCACCTTCGACAGAATGGTCATAACAATTTATGAAATCTGTAATGTTTCTTTATTTGCTATGCTGTTGGATTAATGCAAAATTCAGAGTGTACATGCTCTAAGGTAGGAATCCTACTGTTTTTATATTTATAAGTTGTATTTCTATATATAAAGTACAAATTGTATTACCGGGGTATTATTTTTTTCCACCTGAATACCTTAAATGATTTTATCTGTGTACACCTCGGATATACACACGACCAAAACCGAAAGCGGTCTAACATTATACCTCGATTATGATCATGTTCAGTAAATCTAGAAGAAGACAACTGAAAATTAACCAAGTATGAAAACTTTTATTCAAGCATGACTGGTGCAAATACAGTTTCACAACAGGCCATTGACTAAATTTTGTGGCTATACTGGCACAGCAATATTATTATAACATGCCAGATCCTGCATTGGTGCAGTCTAGAATGAACTCTGTAAACATCATTTGCTCACATTTTTTTTACTTCAAACAAAAAAATCAGATTCTATGAAAAATGATGTTGCATCACGAAAAACCAAATATTGAAAGCCTATTAGTATTATTAAAAGTGGATGATATTTTTGAGAAAATGGCATCTACTGTATAAATATGGCGTCTACTGTATAAATATGGCGTCTACTGTATAAATATGGCATCTACTGTATAAATATGGCGTCTACTGTATAAATATGGCGTCTACTGTATAAATATGGCGTCTACTGTATAAATATGGCATCTACTGTATAAATATGGCGTCTACTGTATAAATATGGCGTCTACTGTATAAATATGGCGTCTACTGTATAAATATGGCATCTACTGTATAAATATGGCATCTACTGTATAAATATGGCGTCTACTGTATAAATATGGCGTCTACTGTATAAATATGGCATCTACTGTATAAATATGGCGTCTACTGTATAAATATGGCATCTACTGTATAAATATGGCATCTACTGTATAAATATGGCGTCTACTGTATAAATATGGCGTCTACTGTATAAATATGGCGTCTACTGTATAAATATGGCGTCTACTGTATAAATATGGCGTCTACTGTATAAATATGGCGTCTACTGTATAAATATGGCATCTACTGTATAAATATGGCGTCTACTGTATAAATATGGCGTCTACTGTATAAATATGGCATCTACTGTATAAATATGGCGTCTACTGTATAAATATGGCGTCTACTGTATAAATATGGCGTCTACTGTATAAATATGGCATCTACTGTATAAATATGGCGTCTACTGTATAAATATGGCGTCTACTGTATAAATATGGCGTCTACTGTATAAATATGGCGTCTACTGTATAAATATGGCATCTACTGTATAAATATGGCGTCTACTGTATAAATATGGCGTCTACTGTATAAATATGGCATCTACTGTATAAATATGGCATCTACTGTATAAATATGGCGTCTACTGTATAAATATGGCGTCTAATATGGCGTCTACTGTATAAATATGGCGTCTACTGTATAAATATGGCGTCTACTGTATAAATATGGCGTCTACTGTATAAATATGGCATCTACTGTATAAATATGGCGTCTACTGTATAAATATGGCGTCTACTGTATAAATATGGCGTCTACTGTATAAATATGGCGTCTACTGTATAAATATGGCGTCTACTGTATAAATATGGCATCTACTGTATAAATATGGCGTCTACTGTATAAATATGGCGTCTACTGTATAAATATGGCGTCTACTGTATAAATATGGCGTCTACTGTATAAATATGGCATCTACTGTATAAATATGGTGTCTACTGTATAAATATGGCGTCTACTGTATAAATATGGCGTCTACTGTATAAATATGGCGTCTACTGTATAAATATGGCGTCTACTGTATAAATATGGCGTCTACTGTATAAATATGGCGTCTACTGTATAAATATGGCGTCTACTGTATAAATATGGCATCTACTGTATAAATATGGCATCTACTGTATAAATATGGCATCTACTGTATAAATATGGCATCTACTGTATAAATATGGCGTCTACTGTATAAATATGGCATCTACTGTATAAATATGGCATCTACTGTATAAATATGGCGTCTACTGTATAAATATGGCATCTACTGTATAAATATGGCATCTACTGTATAAATATGGCGTCTACTGTATAAATATGGCGTCTACTGTATAAATATGGCGTCTACTGTATAAATATGGCATCTACTGTATAAATATGGCGTCTACTGTATAAACATGGCGTCTACTGTATAAATATCATGTATCTGTAATTTTTATTGTTTTTGATTCCTTTTTATTTTGAAGTAAAATAGAAGTACACTAAGACATTTCAGGTAAAAGCAAATCTGCTTTTGAATATCTAGTGCACCCCCTTGATAAGTGTTACTGTTACAAGTGTAATATAATGAACCTTCCACAGATCTAGAAAATACATTTGGTCTAGTGTTTCTTTTTGCACTTAAAAAAATTGGCATTGACAAGAATTTGAAAATTCCATGCTCAATTTCTAATGCTTCTCTCAAATACCCCCAGACAATAGGTCATTTGGAATAACTTGCTTGAGACAAAAATGTAATGTGACTGTAGTAGTATTTTAAGTTCAAACAAGTAAAATTTTCTTCTGGGCATGTTTATTATTATTTTTATATCAGGCTTGCCCTAGACAAGTACTAATATTTCCACACTTGGTTGACATAGGGATGACATCCATCCATGAAAATGATGAAGAAAAATTGCTGAAAATGAATTGGTGATGATAAATGCTAATAATTAACCACAATCTGTCTGAGAGTAAATAAAAAATACCCCAGAAAATTGACAATTCACAAATGTAGAACAGTCCATGTTAAAAATGTTTCAAATTGAGACAACTAGATTATACAAAATTGAAAAACAAAATCTCTGTGCCTCAATTGACTAAATTAGCATGTGACTCCCCAATAAAGGTTTCTAGCCATACATTTGATGCATGATATGAAATAACAGGGGCGTATCCAGGATATCAAGTTAGGGGGGGGGCGCAGTTAAAAGAATTGTGCCGAGCGGAGGGAGGTGCAAACATTTTGGGGTATTTCGTGGGGGGGGGGGGGGGGGGGGGGCATGTGCCGGGTGCGCCTCCCACTGGATCCGCCCCTGAATAATACATGTGTATAAATAAACTTAAACGTGAGAAATAGTACATATTCCATAATATTGAAAAAATCATTAAAAGGGTTGGTTTAACATGAAAGAGAACAGTAAAGGAATGTTTTAATATGAACCTAAATACTGACAAGGGCAATGGGAAATATTGGTTTGTATTTTTCATGTTTTAGAATGCTTTAAGTTTAAACAATTTTTTATAACATTTGTAAAAGTGAAATTTAAAACTTTACTTTCAGGATACTAGTCGATCATGGCTAGTTTAACAAAGACACATGGCCAGAGATCCCCTTGAGCAGTTCTGTTTTCGTATAATCATGGAAGAAGCGACACCCAACAGGGCTCTCCCAAATGGTGAAGCCTACGAGGAGAGCCCTGTTGATATGTTTGGAGTTCTCAAACAAGGATTTGCACGGTTGTCAGAGAGCCTGTTAGGTTGGGGCTCTAAACCTTCCATGAGGAAGAGTAAAAGTGCTGATCATGCACTGGAAGAAGATGGCCAAGATAATATTGAGATGGCTCACTTCCATCATCAGCAGTCAGAGCTCAAGACCAAAGGACACGATTTCGTTCTGCAACATTTATCCAATCCGACATGGTGTGATGAATGTGGAGATTTCATATGGGGGTTGTACAAACAGTGCCTGAGATGTAGAAGTAAGTCTAAATTTGTTATTTATTTATTGTTTGATAACAAAATTATGTTGCTTTATGGCATGGCTATGTCTCTAATATGGTGATTGCAATGATTTACTTCTTTCAGCTTATAGCCACCTCCAATGAAATATCAGTAGTTTTTGCCCATGTCCTTTTGCATTTACTCCATGAGTGACCATGATTCCTTATGACCCCATGGCCCCATTCATTGACAAAGTCTGTTCTTATTTTATATTACATTGTCATTTCAGTATCAGATACCACAATGAAGATTATAAGAACTTTAAAATATTGCTTTGGGATCTTAGATGCACTTAATTCATGATAATTGTGAATTACTCAATTGTCACCAACTTGTTAATACTTGTAGTTTTGAATTCATTTGTGTGGATATCAGACAATATTGATACGATAAAGATCTCTTGACCTCAAGATATAGTTCATTATAGTATTCTATACAAATGTATAATTAATATCAAAACTGGATGAATCATAACCATTGATCTGTAAACAAAATGCCTTCAGCATTGAAATAATTAGTATGTATTTGTATATAGACTTTTGATGTGATCTTACCTTAAGATCTACCATAGATATATATATGTAAATAAGAGATATATATTTCATTATGTTTATATTGCTTCTAACTTTTGACTTTTGACATGTTGCAAAAGTATGGTGTAAATATATAGTGTTTTCCTTTGGTGATTTTAGCATGGTGCCGCAGCATACCTTCCAATCCAGTACCATGTAAATATTGTTCCAAGATTGATTCAAAATCATCGGGAAGATGCTTACATGTAGCACTATATATAAGGTTGCCTTATATTTTGAAAACTTTTGAAGTTAAAGAAGAAATAGAGAGAGGCGTTAAGGTGCACAATTGGCCCCACATTATATTAAAAAATAATGCTCGACATAGAATAAAAACAATTTACTAATTTAATTGATAGATAAACAAATTTTCAAAAAAATATAACTTTCCATGAAATTGGGTGCGTTATGACATCATAATGACTTCATAATTAGACGGATAATGCTAAAAATGGACTACAAGCGACATATTTAATGTACATTTTAGCTATTTTATATACCTCCACAGTCTTCCACCAACACCAAATTGAGCAGTTGTTTTGAGTATAGAGGGTTAATGATTATATCAAAATATTTTGTTGGTGGAGGATTGTGGAGGTTGTTAAATATAAATTTATTTATAACCTCAGCCAGACCCTTAAAATCAATATTTTCACTCTTCTGATTGTATATATGAGACCATTATATACACAATCTGTACATTTCATGATTCATTTCAAGTAATGAAATTCATCAGTAAATAACTTATGTTTCTGTAAATAATTGTATTTATTTTAAATACAGTTTGTGTACATTGAAACCAAGAGAAAAACTCAGTGCATGCAATCCGGCGTCAATGCCATAAAAAGAACCCCATATTTAATGAATCATTATCTTAGAAAATACTTGATTAAAATTTGATGTGTTTTATATTATAGACGAGATCATACTTTTGATGTTAAAACTTGTTTCCAACAAAATCGATACGTATTTGACGTCATTGTGACATCATGAGCGTTATTTGTTTTCTGTATTTCGTGGAATTTTGCCCGCGATATTTGGACGGTTTTCGAAGAAATTAAGTACCTCCGCAGTCGTGCACCAGAAAAATATATTACCAGATTATTAAAATAGATAAAACACAAATACTGTTAAAGTATTTTTTTGGTTTCACGAGGTGTTAAATTTCTTGAAAAACGATGGGAAAATGTTCAAATATTCCAAGCGCTTAAATGACATTTTAATATTTGAGAAGCAATCTTTGCCGTAAAAAATGATGGTATGTGACTATGTCGGTACGTAACAGTTATATACAAATGTAAGATAAAAATAAAATAAACACCACTTCATCCAAAATAGCTTTTTTTCATAAGCCCCCAATTATTGATTATATATTTTCTTCCGGGATGCTGAAATAGTTATTACAATACTACAGGGATACGGAGGTAGCCGTTTAATGGTCTATTGATGCTACTTCTAAAATGAAGTAAAATAGTTTGATCCAAAAGGAGTAGATATTTTTTGGGCACAATCCAACAGATAGCTCTCACATTATGACCCAAAGGTGTTTTATGTTATGCACTACATACACAAACGTTTGATCCATCATTTGTCCATTGGAGGTTAGGTGTTTAACACCACTTTCAAAAATATTTCAGTTATTACCTTTGTGGCGGAAATTGAAGTACCCAGAGAAATCCACAGACCTGTCGCAAGTCACTGACAAACTTTATCACATAATGTTTTATCGAGTACACCTCGCCATGAATGTGGTTCAAACTCATAACTTAAGTGTTGATAGACAATGATTGCACAGGTAGTTGTAAATTCAACTACCATATGACCACGACGGCTCAAGTTCAGTTAAGATGAAAGGTAATTGTTTTATTGATATTGATGGAATTTATGATTATCACTGTTTATAAACTTTCTTTTCATATCAATCAATGAAAAGAATTGGTTTGCTGAAAGTAGGTTTTTTGTTGGGGTTCAATGGATGGAATTTGTATCTCATGTCAAGTTCCGTCAATTGCAGACACAACGTTAGGCATATCAGAACAATACCTTTTCTTTTGCCACCAGACTGGGATGGTTGGCCACTGAATTCACATCACATTTTCATAAATTATAAAAAGTTTCCCCTTTTGCACCCAAATTAAACTTTTAACTTCTATCAGTTCCATTCTCTTAAATCAACCTCCAATGGACAAATGATGGATCAAAAGGTGGTGTATGTAGTGCATTGAAAATGTGTTCTCTCATGTGCATAAGTTATTGTTTGCATGATTGACAGACAATATTCATCATATTGTTTTCTAGCTTCTGAACTGTCGATCGAGAAAAAAAAAAAAAAATTCTAGACAGGCAGCAAATAGCCAGTCAATGGGGTTTGCAATTAATATTTCGCATGCGCAATAGTGACCCCACACCACAAGGTGTGGAAAATAGAAATATTCTTCTGTGGTTTAAATGCATATTAACTGCATTACATGTAAACTATTTAACTGTATGATTCTGTTTGATAAAGTCCTTTAACTAGAACAGGAACAAAATGTACACTTGAGTGAAATAGTATTGTAATAAAAGATCGTGAACATGATGTACAAGTATGAAAGAATGTCAAGGTATATTTTAAATGAGGTTGAAACAAGTCACCATTTGATATTAATTCGGTTGTATTTCATTTTGACGATTCTAATTATGAAAGACGATCACAACCATATTGTTTTTGATTGGATTAAAATTATAGCTGTATAATAATGTATAATATCCTATTATTATTAGAATCCTAACATGACTGTGAATTTGACATAAATAAAATAACAAATGGCTCCCTTTAGGTAAACGGCGACTTTATGTGAAAGGGACACCAGACAGCTATGAGGAACGAATTTAATACATCCCTTAGCGCGGGATATAAAGAACACACTCCTTACACGTAAAAGACAACTTACAGCAGATTCTGATAGCAACAGTTTATTAGGAGTGTTGTTATACCCCCACTCGCAGAGTGGTAGGTATACTGGAATACCCTTGTCCGTCCGTCCGTCTGTCCGTCCATCCATCCCTAAACCTTATGTATGTAACTAGTCTCTTGTTGGATTTTATTCATATTTGGTATCTTGGTTGGCCATGATCTGAGCATGCGCATATTATACCGATTTCACGGATGGTTGATTTTTGCAAGAGTTATAGCCCTTTTCATGTTTGTTTGACCATACGTCCGTTCGCGCATCTTGTGTACGCAACTAGTCATTTGTCTTTTGTGGCATTTCATTCATATTTGGTATTTTGGTTGGCCATGATCTGAGCATGCACATATTATACCGATTTTACGGATGGTTGATTTTTGCAAGAGTTATAGCCCTTTTCATGTTTGTTTGACCATCTTGTGTATGCAATTAGTCATTTGTCTTTGGTCACACGGATGGTTGATTTTTGCGAGAGTTATAGCCCTTTTCATGTTCCCTTACGAGCTGCTACTATAAATTATTTCCTTAATTAGCTATGTATAATATTTATATTTAATAATCTGTAATACATCATTTTTCGTCATTCCAAACGTTTACTAGCCAACTGCCCTGGGAGGATACACATCTCTTGATTCCAACACTCTTTACACTCCTTTATGCCTCTCCACCACGTTAAGTCCCACTATAATCTAATACTTTACTACACATCAACTTATGTAGAGCGAGTGGGGGTATCACAGCACGACAATGCATGCAGTTTCATTGTTGGTTTGTCACAAAGCAAAATAATATCTACCATCTCCTCTTTTTCTAGTGACAATCAAAACAATCATACATAGACTCATGGCAGCGACACACATTTTACCTACACGATTAATCATATGGTTGTAAACTTGTTCTCATCATAAATATATATGAAATACTTGATTGTAAAACAGTTATCTATCGACAACCACTTTCTATGGGATACCTGATTCCAAGGCTTGTTATCAGTTTATCAAAAAAACAAAAATAATTCTCACAGGGTCCTAGCTAAAATCGTTACACATTAAACATTTTGCTTCATACCATTTCCCAAAATATTTCTATATTATAAAAAAAAAAAGCAATCTTTAAATATTGGATTTCTCTCAACCCGCACCTTGGCATTTTCTTTTATAAATTTGTGATGGTTGTCCGTAAAAATGCACTGGAATATATCATCGCATTGGTTGTCGTTAAGAATAAAGTACGTTTAAAAAGTGTTTAAAAAAATTTCACAAAAGTTCTATTGTCCAAATAAATTTATCTATTACTTCTTTAAGATTACTACCAAAATTTCGACCAGTTTTCGATGATCAATGTTAATAAGTTTCTGAATTGATGTCCCAGGGGCGGATCCAGGGGATGCCCCCCTAAAATTGGAAAAAATATGATTTTTTGGCGTAAAATCGTGATTTTTCACACGAAATACTCCAAAATTTTTCGCACCTACCTCCGCTCAGCACAATTTTTTTAAGTGCGCCCTCCCCTAACTTGGAATCCTGGATCCGCCCCTGATATTGACCTCAATATGTACATTATCAATGTCATAGCAGACGATGAATCCAAAATTAGTCTGTATGAGATATATTTTTTAAATGATTAAAGCTTTGTTAAGGTGACGAAAAAATGAATTACGAAAAACTACAATTTGAACGTGAAATAATAGATGTGGTACGTAGTTCTTACATTTAAAGATGACATTTTTAGATCAGATTTCATGAGATCATTCATGCAATTTCAGCATCACAATATAACCTCTGACAAATTAAGTGATCAAAATAATGAGAGATTTTATCACGTGAAACAAACCGTCGAAAACAGGAGACCGTCGAAAATGGGTGACGTTGCGACATTACTATTCGTTCACCTTAATTTCATAATACAGCTTCGGAACATGTTTTTATTCCTGAAATCAATCCACATTGCATATTAAGTCAAATTTATGCTTTGTTTATTGAGTTTTATTTTGCTTTGTTTTTTAAAGATATGCATTATAATACAATGATACGTACGTTCTGTGTAATGAAAAAAATGACGTTCACTGCTTTTCATTACCTGAATTTGTTGATCCGCTGTGAGGAATTAGATACACATATTAACTAACTATTTATTTCTGAAAAACACATATTGTGAATACATTTTGGAGAAAATTTTATCAACATCTGAGGTGGGGCCGATTTTGGCCATTATAGCTCCCAGTCCTTTGAACCATTCCTTTGATTGATAAATTTACTACATATTCCATCTTGAGGAACTGATGGTGTCTGATATCTATTCTCTGAACAATTGCCATATTTGCTACTACAACTGTTTCGTGCAAATCTTTAATATGTTCACATCATGCTTCTGTTAATTTTAGACATTCATACTTTTTAGCTCACCTGTACCAAAGTGTCCTGTTATAGCTTGGTCTCTGTTGTCTGTCATCTACCTTTCAAATTTTTGTCTTCTCCTCTGACACTACTTTGCCAATAGGAACCAAACTTTATAGAAATAGTGTATGGAAGCATAAATTCCTCATTTGTTCTGACTAGCCAATCAGCATATATGTGAGAGGCAGTTGAAATTTCTGATTGGTCAAATACAATAAAAGGTCTTCTTGGCAACTACATCTGTGGCCAAGTAGAATAAAACTTTTAAGGTATGATATATGGAAAGTTCTCGTAAAAAATACAGCACTTTGTTCTGATCAGTCAAACAAAATGGCCACCAGGGTAAAATCAAGTTTCTGATTGATCAAATGCAAAAAAAGATGTTCTCTGAAAATACATGACTAATTGGAACCAAACTACATTGTATGCAGTCATGATGTATGGAAAGTCCTCTACAAAAATACATATTTTGTTCCCATAGATGAAACAATATCGCCACCAGAGACAATTCCAATACCTGATTGGTTAAACATAATAATATTGATCTTCTCCTCTGAAACTGATTGGCCAGTTGGAACCACATTTTGTCTACTGTTTAAATGCTGTTTTCTGAAAACTATATCTAGCCATAAATTTTTGCTGAGGAGTGTACAGTGTATGTCAAATACTAACTCCTTTTGTGTTTTCATCAATGGGTCTGTGTATGTACATCTATTAAAGCTGCCCTTTATTTTATAGAGCTGTCTTGGTCGTGATCATATGGTAGTAACTAGTTGGATTTACAACTACCTATGCAATCAGTGCCTATCACCACTATATAATGTGATTTCGAATCCTGCTTACATGAGGTGTACTCGATACATTATAATGTGATAAAGGTTGTCAGTGACTTGCAGCAGGGTTTCTCCGAGTACTCTGGTTTCCTCCACCAATGAAACTGACCGCCACTATTGTACTGAAATATTGTTGAAAGTGGGTCCTTGATATCATAGGTATCAGGTTATTTTAAATTCACCTAATTACATAATCACAGAAATAAAGACCCATTTTAAAATGAAAGACAAGATGTAACAAATTTGGAAGCCATTAACAGTACACAGAGAATTCAGTCTTGTTAAGCAAAACACATACCCCGGTACTGCATTAATAAAAACAGATTATGTATAAGCATTAATATGTTTTCTCGTAATCTTCTTTATGTTGTTATATTTGGTAATACTAATATATATTTACAAATATACAGTTCATGGTTCCTTTGTAACCATAGAAGAGAAGTCCCATTTACCTTTTCAATCTTGAGAGTGGAGTCTTTATATAATAGAAAGATGTTTTCACTTAGTCTCAATGGAGAAAATATCAATTATGACTTATTTATACTACAAGAAGATGATTTTGTATATAATATTCAATCTGTGGTTAACAAATAGATTACCATAAATTTTAATTTTGGTAGACTGCCATTACATACAGTATACTATGAAAGAGGTGGTTAAAAAATTAAAATTATTTTCTTTTGCATATTAAGATTGTTATAGGGACAAAAAATTAAAACATATAGGTAACTGACCATCTGAATATTAAAATTCTTCCAAAAAAGGCTTACAACATTAAAATAAGATTGTGATTTCTTGCCAATATTTCCCACTGGTTTAAACTACGTAATTGTTTCGTTAATTGAAAAATAATTAAACTGTTCAATATAATATAAAATCATGGAAAGGAGAAAGGATATTCTGACGTGCAGATGTGGATGTATGTGTAGATTTCATAAAGTATCCAGAGCCATTTTAAATTGTAACAAAGTTAAGTATAATGTTATAAAAAGTACGCAAATCTACATCAATTGTAAATGAGACATTATGAGTTAAAACATGTTCTTTTAAACGTGTTTATCAGTGGCTTGTGACAGGCCGGTGCAGGCCTCTACATTAACATATTTTTTAACTTGTCCCTTCGGACAACTACCTAAAAAAGTACTTGTCCGACTCAATCTTTTAGTTGTCCAAAAAAATTAATAAAAATTACAAAAACTAGAGAATAATTATCAGCAATTTGTGTAAAATGTTTTGGATATTGTCTTGCAAACATTATTAACAGAAATTATGATTATGACATCTTTATTGACTTTAATCAACAAATTAACATACACACTTAGACATAAGTCATAAAGTCATTGGTATCAAACGATGCCATCATGGTATGAGTGTCTAATTGTCAATTTCTAAGTTTGGTTCTTGAATACTCAATAGTAGGCCCATCTAAGTGGTAATCGTATAATGTGGATTGAATCCAGGATGTTTTGAACGTCGTTGTTCACCATCTATTGAATGCAAATTGTGTATCAAAATCCCTCAATGGAAATTAACGCCTTAAAATGTTTGGTTGAATTGATCTCTGCCGCTTGTTATAAATTCGTACTTTCTAAGATCAGGGGATATAGATCCATGCTGATGAACATTTTATTTACGTTCCCAGGGTATTATTGTTTAGGGGAAGGAAACACTATAAACAAATCGATTTCTATTTCATTATGATTACTTAATGGCAGTTGTCGTTTAATCAAATCGCTGAAAAATACGGATCAAGTATATGTTCGGAATGTCTCTTGGTTCACCGTTATAATTAGCGATAGTGTACTTCAATGGAAACCAATATTTTTAAGCACATTAAAATAATTATTTACGAAGTTTATGTCTGTAGAAATGACAAAGCAATACATTTTTATCATAGAAAATAGCCTTCAAAAGGTAGGACAGTCATTTTTTCACTTGTCCCGTCAGACAACCATGATAAAAGATCTACTTGTCCAACGTCAGTTTTCACTGGTATCGGACAAACGTTATTATTATATGACTTCAGATAATGTCTTTTCTGATTGGCTGACACCCCTAGTAACGTTCTTTGATAAAACGTTATAATCACAGTGCAAAAAGTCACGAGAGGTGAATATAACATTCCAACGTCTTGCATCATGCAAAACCAAAGAAAACGTCATTATAAAAGCTTATTTTAAGGGTAAAATCAACATATAAAATGTGTCATATAATAAAACAATTAATGACTTTGAATTCGATGGATACCAGGATTTATTAACCCAAGAATAATATATTTTCTTCTGCCATCAACCCTCGGTAAATATAATGTTCCTGGGTTAATAAATCCTTGTATCCACCTCATTAAAAGTCATTAATTGTATAATGTCGAGGCCTGCTGTGGTTTTATCCAGGTCCTCTGGTTTCCTCCACCAATAAAACTGACCGCCACGATATAACTGAAATATTGTTGAAAGTGGCATTCCATAACCCTCCGTCCCTCCCTCTTTTAGTCGTAACCGATATGAAGTCATGAGAATTCACTTTGCAATATTATATCAATGTTAGGTGTTGCGGGCAGGGCATAACGGTATGTCTGTACATCATGCATTTTGTTTCCACTCAATAACATTAGTACCCTTTAAACAAATTATTTGTAATTTATAAATTTTGTCAGTGACCAGAAAGGGCAGAACAAGTTCGATTTTGTACTTTAAGACTTTTTCCTTTCTAGAATTTCCATTCCTTATGTCCCTTGATTTGTCGAAAAATATGAATTTCACAGGTTTCCGTTAAATAACTTAAGTTTCAGAAAAGCAAATAATTGAAAATTTTTACACAATATTTTTGACAATAATACACATGTCACTTTCAGTTTTGGGTATTATGTCTATTACAGATCCTGAATTATGCCTCTCTTTACTTCAGCTGGAAGCGAGTGGTGGGGGGCAATAATGGCACACATTCTGCTATTCTTTTGTATTAACACATGGCGCCGTTGGAAGCGAGGGGGGGGGGGCTTTAATGGCACACATTCTGCCATTCTTTTGTATAAACACATGGTGTCGTTGAAAGTGAGGGGTGGGGGGGGGGAGGCATTAATGGCACACATTCTGACATTCTTTTATATAAACACATGGCATTGTTGGAAGCGAGGGGTAGGGTTATTAACAACACGCATTCTGACATTCTTTTGTATAAATACATAGCGTATTGGAAGCGAGGGGTGGGGGGCATTAATGGCACACATTCTAACATTCTTTTGTATAAACACATGACATCGTTGGAAGCGAGGGAGGGCATTAATGGCACAATCTTAACTACTCGGCCATTCTCGCTACCCTGCAAATAACCTCGTACGTACATAGTAGAAATACTTCTTAAATTGTTTGCCGGAAGTTAAGCTAAGTTAAGCCGCACAAAAATATAGTCCACGAAAATCCAATATGGAAGACATACTAAGTAAAATCTAATCATGCAAAACTAATTAAAACTTTAATTGAAATATAGAAAATTGCTTAAAATATAACTTTATCAAACTCTCATGTAACTGACATGTGAAAAGTAGTGCAATTTATACGCCTAATGCATACAAGGTTATTTGCAGGGTAGCGAGAATGGCAGAATAGTTACGATTGTTAATGGCACACATTCTGCCATTGTTTTGTATAAACACAAGGCGTCGTTGGAAGTGGGGGAGGGGGGGGGGGTCATTAATGGCACACATTCTGACATTCTTTTGTATAAACATATGGCGTGTTGAAAGCGAGGGGTGGGGGGCATTAATGGCACACATTCTGACATTCTTTTGTATAAACACATGGTGTCGTTTGAAGCGAGGGGTGGTGGGGGGGGGGGGGGCATTAGTGGCACACATTCTGACATTCTTTGTATAAACACATGGCGTGTTGGAAGGGAGGGTATGGGGAACATTAATGGCACACATTCTGCCATTCTTATGTATAAACACATGGTGTTATATTCCTATAAGTATATGGTAAAAGATTTTTTTTCATGTAATTAAGATAACATCTAAAACTCCCCTATTTTGAGATAACATCTCCAGGATATCAATTAAAAAAAAAACTGTCACCATGTAACAGTTAATTGCCTGTACTGACATGACCTCTTGTACATTTATTTAGTAAATGTTGACAAAATATATATGGTCCATCAAGGAAACAGTTATACTGTGTAAAATGTCCTGCAGGTGTTGTGATTTATTTAAATTTATTGACACTTTATGTCCATATCTGTTATTATTAAGTATTAGTCCACATGTTTATTGTGAAATTACATACAAGGGGAAATAACTGTAAGCTTCTCTAGTCTCTACTTGCTGAAAAATAATCTAAAAATAATTATATTCAATATTTAAGAATTTTTAAGACAGGAAAACATATTATTATTCTTTATTAACATACTGGTATAATAATTTTGACTAGATGTATGCAACTGACTAAATATAACTGCTTGATGACCATTTACAAAATAAGGATTTTTTTCTATAGACAATAATAATGGTGCATTTATTTGTACATGAGGTTTATTAAAATATTCTGATATTTTGATGATATATTTTGACACTAAGCTGAACTAGTAGTAGTACTGGAATGAAATTATGAACTTAACTGCACAGCAGTTGTGGGTTAGCTTCAATATTTGATTTAAAATTGATCAATTATAACTATCAATACTAGTATTTTACAAATTTTATGCTGCTGATCAATATCCTTTTAGCCAGTTTGAATCAATTTGTAAACCAAATAAGACGCTTTGTTTCTTAGGACATTTTCTAACTAAAACCATGCCATTTGTGGTATCTGGCCTGAAAATATCTGGCTGGATAAATTCAATATTAAATTAAAAATGAAAGCTATATGTAATGGTGTCATTGTTGATTTCTTTTAAATGATTTCACCTTATTTGGCTATCAAATATTCTTTCAAAATGAGTGTTAGTGGTAATGCAATTGAAACAAATTACAGTGATATGTATTTTTCCTACATATCTGTAGATTGTAACTGATGAAAGGAAATAGATTATATTTGCTGAAACCCTGCTGTTCAAATTTAATTGCAAATTTGAAAATGTATATTTTTTGTGCTGAAGGGGAGGTAACTCTAGGTGGTTTTCATATTGTTATGGTTTATGATCTCGACAACAATGACAGAGTCTCTGATGGATTAGTCACCTTTTTATGAGGTGTAAACAAAGATGACAAATTATTAATATTTTAAATGGATAGGTAAAAATGGCCAGGTAGATTACTCACGAGATCTAAGCGAATTTGGGAATGTTGTTTGTGTATTCAAATGTTTACAACTGGACACTAAAAGGAAATAATATTACGACAGATTTTGTGTCAAGATTTTGTATCAATTCCACTTAACGCGGTGAACAAAGGAATCTTAGATTGACCAGAAAAAGAAAAGGTGGAAAAGATTGTTTAAAAAGGAACTTGATATTTTTGAAGTGAGGATTTTAATATTTAATTGGTCTACTTGTATATAACAGAGGATTAGCACCACCTGGCAGGTTGACAATTATCAGAAGAGGATTTTTATTCAAACTAGAAATAGTTAAATTACGATTATGAATACATTTGTTGTTGAAGTCAAGGTGAACCTGTTGAGAATATTGAAAGATTTAAGATTGCAGTGAAAATTTGAGACAGTATCCTAACAAGCTTCAACACTTTTTAAGCACAAAATACTGCATGTCAGTGTCATTCTGAATTCATAACACTATTGTCTTGTGATTCTATTTTAGGGACATAAAAATGTTAATTGCAATTATAAGGTATTTTATGATAATTGGTGAAATTTATTGGTTGTCATTTTTTAAATCAAGTGTCATCATTAAATTAGCTCATATCAGATTACATTCCACCAATATACAGGTAGCCTATAAATAAACAATTAAACAATTTCATATCTATTTTTTTGGGAAAAGATTAACAAGGACAAAAAGGTATATTTTGCTTAAATTTTTGATATTTTTTTCTTATTTGAAAAGGTAAGAGTTAGCTGACTTATTTAATAAAATGAAATAAAAGAAGGAAAAAAAAACCATGATTTTAAACAAGATTTTAAAATTTTAAGTTCAAAACAATATATTTTAAATTATCTTGCATGGTAAATTAAGTTGTTATCTGTTTAAATACCACATAAAACCTTTGAACATTTAAGTTGATTCAATGTTTTAAGGTAGGGTTTTGAACACAATTTGAATGTAATTGAAGAAAATTAATAAAAAAAGATTTCAAAGAATTGAGTTTATTTTAATAGTGGAAATTTCAATAACTTATTTATGTCACAAGATAATCTCTCAGTGTGAATCATATTGTTATTGTATGGTTATCTGAAACTATGAAGGAAGATAAATGTGGGATTTTCTAATCTGGATTTAAATAAATAAAATTTCTACCTGTGACTAAATAGGGGTAAAATACTTTGTAAGTACTTTCGACTTTTTATTACACATTGAATGACAGAGTTGTTGACTTTCTGGAAAACCATTAGTAAATAGCTTGAATCCCTGTAATTTGTGGTTATAAAAATTGAAAAGAAGGAAATTTTATGGTGCATTGTGAGAAGATAAATTACATAAGGACGAATTTACAACTTTGAATGAGAGACCAACATTTTGTTTATGGGCATGACCATTCAGTACTGAGTTAATTCTTAATTGTCTAAAACCATTAGTATGCTGTTTGTTCTGATGTCTTGCATGAATGGAGGCTGACCACAGAGGGAATTATTCATAAGAGATTAAACTAATGATATGGTTATTGAGTACAAGGGATTTTTAGCTGTGAATATGGACTAGGTGATGAACTTTACATTCACTGTCTAATGGACTGGAAATTAAACTCTAATTTATTTCTGACAAGTAGATTATCTTTAGAAGCATTATAACAGTGATTTAGAGACAAAATAAAATCCAGGAAGAGAAGGAAATTAGGATAAAAAACATCTGGACATCTTAGAAATGTGTTGATGAACAATTTGACAGAAGGTACATGAATATTGATATACATTTGTACCCGAGGGACATTTCGTAACTCATGTCCTCAGATAAAGTGAGGTACACAAATTTTATTTTACTGGATAGAACATTGCTAATGTAAATTACAGACATGTTCTGTGACATAATCATATTTCATGTACTCTAGTTGTTGTACATACGTGCGTTTTATAACAATTTATTTTTTCCTACCGGTGTCATGTGATGTGCATTGTGTAGAATTACCTTTTGTACATCTTTTGTTCATTCATGACACATGTACAAGTGCTTGCCAATTAACACATAGAAATTAGGATTTACAAAAGCCAATTAGTGTTGTCCATTTATTTTTATGTGTTTGTTTATTTATCAAATCTTAGTTACGTCAGTTACAAAAATAAACTGCAGGAAATGGATTAATTTTAACTGTAAGTTAAATTCGTTGTACTGGTATACTAGTCTGCATTTACACAGTAGGAAATGGTGAAACATCAAAGTGCTATCTCTCACACTTAATGAAGAGTCAGAAATAGACATCTGTTCTTCTGATAAATCCTGAAGCTTGTATGTACATTGCAGTGGAAATATACATCCTATTCACAAGTTGATTTTTTTGTTGGCAAAATCTACAAGGTCATATCAACCAGACCAAATTCTTGGTGTTGTATGTTTTAAAGGCAGGGTGATTTTTGTTTTGGAGGTGAAAATATACATACATTAATAAATTACTGGTAAGGGCTCGGCCATATGATGGAAACTTGATGACCAGTAGTTATTGTTTGTTTATATTGATGATGGTTACTTTTATTAATTGTTATGCAGCATGTTATGTTAGTGAGGAATGGAACCAAAATCTACATGTCTGAGAGCAAATAGCAAGCAGATCAAATCTCATAGAAAGAAATTAACTCAGGACAGTGATAGCAGTAAGTTTAACCACTCACCAGAAAAACAAAGTGCTGCCAAGAAACTTTTTCATAACGATAATTTTTTTAATATCAAATTCCAAGATCTTGATTCATCAAATGAATTTAGACACCTCAAGCATGGATTCCTAGGGGAGAATGACTTTGAAGACTTCAAAGAAGAATTGGTTAGTTTTAAAAAGTTAAAAAATGAATGTGAGGGGGAGTTGTTATTAAAAACAACCAAGACGGAATCTAATTCTAGAAAAAGTGTTCGTTTTAATGATAACATGATGGAATTTCTTAACACGGACGAACACTTTCAAGAATTTGACCGGGTATTTGAAACATTTAAAAGTAAGCAAGTAGCAGATAATATTGACCAAATTCGATGGTCATGGAAACAATACAGTGAACAAAATGATAGTGATGAGGATGACGATAATAGAACAATAAGAAACGATGAAAGTTTAGATGATTTAGACGATGAAGACTTATTAGATTCTACATTAGATGAAACTTTATCAGACTTCTTTGACAATGATGAAGATTTTAAAGAATTTGAGTTGGAATTACAAAAACTGAATGCAAAACGACGTTCCCGGGTGTTATTGAACAAAATAAATAGAACTTCAGGTTGTGATATTAGAGCGGAATTAAAAGCATTCTGTGATAATGACCCGACTGAAAAATATGATGCGATGGTGGCGGAACCGCGACTGTGGAATTCGGGAGGTGAATGGGATTTTATTTTCAGTAAAATCAAACGCCAAAGTTGTCTTTCATGTTCAAGTCTTGCCGCTAGCTGTAATAGTATTCAAGAGGATGTAACTCTTCCTGACTGTGATTGTGTCTTCCATACTGATACCAAATATAATAGTGACAAATGCTCATCGTGCGATAATTTAAAAAATATCGAATATCAAAATGGTGGTAAGTTTTACATACTCGTGACAGAAATTTGAATAGGAAAGGGTGGGGGGGGGGGGGGGGGGGGAAGGTGACCATGTTACTAACAGGTTGACTTGTTGAAATCAGTTCTTCTGGGCTCACCAAGCTAGCAAAAAATAGGAAGACTTGACTTCTCGTGGAGAGCATGAGGGAGAAGTGAGGGCATATTTAAAGAAAAAAACATGTTGTTGGTAAAATGCAAGCTTTTATTAATTCCATTCAGTTTGAAGGTTATTTAATTTTTTTTATTTAATAAAATTTTGGTGTGTTTATGGTCAGTTTGGAAGTCCTGGATGTTATTTCCAAATTTTAGTGTGAGGGGGGGGGGGGGGATAAACATAGTGTGCATGTGTACATCTGTTTAAAGATGCTGTTTTCTCTAAGCCCGTCTTATATCTTTAAGTCTTATGTTAAACAACAGTACCATCTGTTATTTGTATTCAGAGAGATTATCTACTTATCAGTTAATTTGTTAATTACATACATGAATAAAACTTTTAAGACATAATAAGGTTATGTTTAGGGTCACCATGGCTACTTGTACAACAATATGTACATGTAATCTCCCGATACAACATTATGTGATAAAGTTTGTTAGTGACTTCCGGCAGGTCAGGGGTTTTCTCTAGGTACTCCAGTTTCCTCCACCAATAAAACTGACCGCCACGCTATAACTGAAACACTTGAAAGTGGCATTAAGCACCATAAACCAAACCTTAAGCTTCATAAAATAAAATGTTTACCAGTTTGAATGACCATTTTGATGCAAGTACATATATAAACAAATATTACCGGTAAATGTTTTGTTAAAATATTGAAATTTTCTAACTGATAAATAAATCTTAAATGTACAATTTTAAATAAATATAAATTACAGCTGATCTGAAAGGGCAATTTGGGGTTAAGAAACTATTTTTTGTTTGAATGCAGCTACATATAAGATAATAATAAGCAAGTTTGCTATTTCTTCAGGAAATTTGCAACTTGTTTAAACAATAATAATTTTAATCATGAAAATTTTTTTTCCACCAAGCTTGGTTTAGGTGCTATCTAGCTTATAGCATTATGTAAAAAATCGGGTGAATATTGAAAAAAAAAAAAATAAGAAAGATTTATGTGAAAACTCATAACATTTTAAGTAATGTATATATAACACTAAATGACTTCTTGTGTGAGTTTTAATGAAAGATTTTATCATTGTAATATACATTTAAAATTTTAGATCTGTTGATACTAGCTTACACTAGCTGTTAGTTGACAGAAATTGACATTGACCTGAACTTGTCATCAAGCATATCAATCTTACTAATGTTACAATACTTGTCTATATTACTGATATATAAATCTGATTAATTTATAACAAAAAGTGTTATGTCTGTGTTAATTTCCCCTGGGATATTGATAAAAATGTCCAAAAGGTTATTGGATTTGTGTTGGATCATGTCATTTTGTTATAATCTCCTGGGTATTTTCAATGGTCAATTAATTATGGGTTTATAAACTTAGTTTTATTGAATTGGTCAGATATTGTTTATGGATCAGAATGATGATCAGACTGTAGATTATTTTGGTCATGTTTAACTGCTGCCCCTTATCCATGACAGTTGTGGCATGTATCTATTGATGTCAAGGGTTATACACCGGTAATCATTTCGTAATCATTTGGATGTTGATAATACCCCTGTATATATAAAATGTACTCAAAAGATTATTTTTTAACCAGCGGGGAAATAAAACCATGCAGATACATTGTACATTGAACCACTCAAATATTTCTACATTAATAATACTTGTCGTAAGATAATGACAAATTTATCTAAGACCTATTAATCTTATAAGATTTTAAAAGCTATCATTGTGCATCAATCTGACATAGAGTCATGGTACAAGTCAGTGATACCCCATCAGGCATCCACCCCCCAGTGTATAATTACCACTTGCACTAGGTCTTATTTCATATTTTAAGATCATCGGCATCCACCCTCCAGTGTATAATTACCACTTGCACTAGGTCTTATTTCATATTTTAAGACCATCGGCATCCACCCTCCAGTGTATAATTACCACTTGCACTAGGTCTTATTTCATATTTAAAGACCATCGGCATCCACCCTCCAGTGTATAATTACCACTTGCACTAGGTCTTATTTCATATTTTAAGACCATCGGCATCCACCCTCCAGTGTATAATTACCACTTGCACTATGTCTTATTTCATACCTTAAGACCTTTTCCTATATTTCGTAAATTATTTAGGTACGGTTTAAAATTTGCATGAACCAAATGATGTTGAGATGGATTATGTGAGGAGCAAATAGCTCTAAAAATTGTGAAAGTAACTCAAAATTGTTCTTAAATTGTTATTTCTCCGTAGGGAATAGTTTGTTCGGAAAAAGTTAGGGATTGGGGTTCACATTACAAAAATACATTCATCACTATCATGTATATGCAACAGGGGTTACAGGATACAGAACGGTCTAACCTTTAAGTTGCTAAGCTAATAAACCTTGGATTATCCTCAAATATGACGGTGACACATGGGATATTAAGTCTTACAGTGAAAGATGCTATGTACACTGTTGATTTTATACTTTTATACTAAAATTGCCAACCTATGCAATCAGTACCTATCACCACTAATGTTGTGAGTTCGAATCCCACTCAGGGAAGGTGTACTTGATATAACATTATGTGATACAGTTTGTCAGTGACTTACGGCAGGTCGGTGGTTTTCTCTGGACACACCGGTTTCCTCCACTAATAAAACTTACTGCCATGATATAACTAAAATACTGTTGAAAGTGGCATTAAACACCATAACCCTAACCCTAAGATTGTCAGATTTTGATATGTGTTGCTCTGGTAAATGTCTGGGCAAAATATCTAGGAGAAGATATTGAGGTAACGTAGTTGAAAAAGAAAGTTTCATGGCATCTCTCAGAAAGTGGAAGCATGACCCTCTACATACATATATACTGATAATGCCTTTGCCGATCACTTACTTGAACCATAACATATTAGTCAGGAGTCGTGAGGACTTGGAAAATGATTTGTTGGGGGTGAATGGGTTATGTGAGAAATAATTGACCAGGGACCAGTCATCATTTCACTTGTGTTCAAAGTAAATTCAATGATGATCACTTAAAACTTGTTAAAAACACAAATTATGAATCATTATATATATATATATACACATTTGTATGTATGAAGGACATCATTTTTGTAAAGAATTATGTTATGTGTCCTGATTGAAAGAAATAGACAGACTAATTTGGCTGTAATGTGACATAAGACATACATTGTAAGATAGTCCAGACAGTATAAATCTATCTCCTCACATGTGTTACATGTGTTACATGGTATTACATAATTTCAAACATTTTGATGGACTATTTATAGTGGATAGTTTTAAGAAGATATTGATCAAAATGAAATATGAGATGAAATTACTGTAATGGAAATTTTTAATTGATTTTGATGTTTTAGTGTTTGAAGTGCCTATTTGCTTTAAGCATGATTTTCCTTTATTCAAACAACTTGTTTGTTATGCAGTAAGATTTATGATCTGTCCCTTTTAACCCTTCATATATTCTGTTACTGTAACATTAAAGTGAATGCATTGTCTTTTGTTGAAACTCAGTGCAGGGTGTTTTAAAGCAACATGTTTTGTGTTTTCAACCCATGGTTTAATTTATTACTCCCATTTCCTTCTCCATCATACAAGGATCAATTCATTTGAAAACATTACTTTCAGCTTGTTACATAATTGGTCTACATTTAGTATTTTCAATAACAACATAACAACATAACAACATTCAAATTTTCTATGAACCAGATTAAACAGATAATGAAAGATACTATCTGATTAGTCATTATAGCATTAGGATCTTGTAATGCAACCAATGAAATAGGCTCATTCATATATTATTCATGACTATGAAGATTTTCAAATGAATTGACACATGGGATATGGAAATGACATCAACTGTGGATGACCTTGATGCTTTTAACAATATCACAGTTATATTGTCATGATTGTAATCTCATAGTTTTAATGGAGGAAATTTGGAGATCTCCCATAAGTCAATCACAAACTTTATCAAATAAGTTTGTATGAAGTACACCTCATCATAGACTCATAGAACCTTATTGGTGATAAATGCTAATTATTGCATTGGTAAATTATACAATTTATCAAACTACTTTATTATTAAGATGCAAAGAACCTCACAAACAGAATTATTTTATTTTAAACAGGTCCAATGTTAAGATAATCATTTGTTTAAATGCAGATTTAAACAGTTGAAAATAAAAAAAGATATACAGATTCCCAGAAAAAAATTAGCAGAAGCTACCGGTAAATGATGTATGACGTGAATGATGTGAATGTACATGTATGTAAATACATAAAAATAAGAAAATATTTTGATACATAAAAAAACAGAAAACAGGATTTTTGTGATAAAATCTTTTAAGATGACTCAGTGTTATCTGTTATAACACCATTAAATATATAAAATTGTTACACTTTCCATCTGTTTTTCTCATTTAACTGATTGATAAATAATCAAAGAAATATGAACACATCCTAGATTGACTCTGAAGTACTTGTGTGGAAAGATCATTGTGATCAGACATATGTATAGAACTTCCAACTACTTGATGATTTTAAAATACAAAATGTTTGATCAAAGGGCATGAAAAATTTAATGAGGTAAAATTTAATAAAGGATTGTCCTGTTTGATACTTTACTGAAATTTGTTGGCATAAATATTAGATCGGTTTAGATGAAGGATATTGATGATGTGAGATTAGAATCATCAGCCAGTGAAGAAGGTACACCTGTATATAGCCAGTTATTGTCATAATGGTCAGGAACCCATGATGGCACCCATCATTTTTGAATAAAATTTAGTTTAGCTACTCTTGAACTCCGAATATCGAAAAATATATAACAAGTAACTGAATGTGCATTTGCGCATGAGTGAATTGCAGTTGTTGTTCGAAATCGAGTGGATATCTGCATCCCTGCCTTACCAGATTTTTGGAAATTGTGGTCTGAGGGTCTACAGCATATGTATTTTGACTTGTTTTGCTGTTATTCGAGAGTTATGAGACTTTATATGGGTTTACATTTTCGTATCATGCACATAGTGCTCAGGTGTTCATCTGTTGTCACTAGAATGTATAATTATTTATTTTAAACTAAGAACTTGACATTTACTAGAAGCCATAGGTAACAATGATTTCAGAAATCTATAATTGAAAATGACAGAATACATCATAGTTGAGATCAACACCACCAGAAACATGTGGGTTTACCTACACAGAACACCAAATTATCTCTTAAAAGATTAATTCCCCAATGATATCAGCTGTCATCAATGAAAGAAGCTATTTTCAATGTTTGATTGAGGGAACTGACCTCTATGATAAGATAATCTGTAAGATATCCTGTTATCAGTCTATAGTGCTTATTTTGGGGGAGTCTTTTTTACATAGGTTCTCTTATCTTAGATGTTCAGTTTGTTTTCTTTATCCTAGAAATGTAAATTAAATGTTATTTATATAAACCCTGTAAAGATTGATACAAGTACATGATTTCTAATGAGAAATTTTGTACACTATCTCGTACATGTATCATGATGCTATAGTTTATGTAATGGAATAGACCATGCATTAATCATCCTTTATCGGTAAGATCTGGACAAATTGATTGAAGATCCTAACCTTATGATATTAAAAGCATTGAATTGGTCCAAGTCAAATATACCCCATCGGACATTCACACTAGCCTATAGGTATATATACTTATACCACGTACATGCATGTAAGATTGAAGGAGTAATATTTCAGTAGGAGTAGTACATGTATATGGATTTACATGTATTAACTCTGTTTCTCATGATGAGCCATACATTTTGGGTGAACCATGTGTGCTTTACACATTAATGTTGAATTAGCATGTCAGCCTGTCATTTCATCTGACCTTGACCTAATTAATACATGAATCCATATGTTATTTTTCATCATATATGCAGGTAGAAATACCTGTAATAGGTCCTCATGTGTTCACACTTTTTATTGAGTTAATAGGGCCCATTGTCGACTTTCTCATATGAGACCCAATAGGAAGTTTGTTATTATATATAGTAGGAAGCAATGAGGACATGGAACACATGTCACTTTTATCTAAGTTCAACTTTTTACTTAAATTATAGGATTTTACTTTAAATTGTAAAATAAAGGTATTCACAATATTATTTATGGGTTTTATATATACATTTGTATTTATGCAAGAATCAAAGTACTAGTATTATATAAGTAGTTGACACAAGATTCATGTATAAACATCTGTATGCATGTTATTAGCAAATTATGTAAATTAGTCATATTTATGAATATCAACCTTTTTTGCAGACTGTCATTTTACATGTCATCAAAACTGTGGTGCTTTAGTACGGCTGGGTTGTAAATCTAAATCGTCACCAGATCTAGCAGGTCAATATACAGAACCACCATTACTAGAACCTACAGACACCTTACAGACAGTTTCTTCAGATGGCAGCTCAGAACCAACCAATGTAAGTTTGCTGCATGTCAGGACAGCCATAATACCAGTATTTAAATAAAAGTTATATATTTTTTTTTAAAGAAAAAGAGTTGTCCTTCATGTCTTATTTTGAAATCAACTGGAAATATAATTTAGAATATAACTTAATTATATCATTAAACCAAATTATTAAAAATTTATGGTTCTGTATTTTTTGCACTTAATTAGCAGATTAACACTAAGGGAAATGCCAGTATGGGTATAAAATGAAAAATAAATGAATGCAAAAAAAGGTGCCATTATTTGATATATTATTTGCAAAAACTGAAATAAAAATCCAAACTAAGTTTGTTGGTCTAGTACAAAGCAAAGTGCATGCAATGTTTTCTTGTCATGATATAGTTGAAAAATTGCTCACATTAGGTTAAACAACAATTAAAAACAAAACTGTATAAAATGAAGAATATTATCGTTATAAGTATGTGTGATTTTACTATCTGTGTAATAACAAGACAGCCAGTAATGACTTTCTTCAATTACTTCCAGGCATAAATATCTATGTTATATAATGTTTAATACATTATGTATGGTATTTTTAGACTCCTACATACATACATGTAATTAGAAAACTCTACCATTATACACCATCTGGTCTGATGTACAGGAGAGAATAAAAAGGCATTCTGAACAAGTTACCAGTGATTAAAAAAATACTATGCAAATGTAAATGCTGAATTTCTGCACGTCAGGGATAATAAATCTAGTACTATGATAAACAATACACAAATCTTTCAGTGGCACGTCAAAATAAAGAAAGGATACTATTACTAAGAGTCTAACATCATAATAAATATTTACATCTTAATATCATCAAAGACTGAGATTTAATATGTAGAATATCTTAACACAGGGGGACCTTGAATATGTAGCATATCTAACACAGTGAACTTTGTCTATAGAGAAGCTATGGTAATTTGGAACTCTGTGTAAACATATCAACAAATATTTTGTAAATTATATACTGGTTGAATACAAACATCTGTCTTTTCCAAAACAAGCAAAAAAAATTTGCCCAACTGGTCTTCTCATTTAACCTATAGTACTCTACCATAGAAACAAAAATTAGTTTGATGATTGAAATTTCATCACTTTTTAATATATTATTGATCTAATTTTGGGGGCTGTTGTTGTCGTGATCCGTGATCGTATGGTAGTTGGATTTACAACTACTTATGCAATCAGTGTCAATCACCACTAACATTGTGAGTTCGAACCCTGCTGAGGCGAGGAGTACTCGATACAACATTATGTGATAAAGTTTGTCAGTGGTTTTCTCCGGGTACTCCGGTTTCCTACACCAATAAAACTGACTGCCACGATATAACTGAAATATTGTTGAAAGACACCATAAACCAAACCAAACCTAATTTCGAAATAAAAGCTATTGTTATTTCTGTAGGAGAAGGATGAGACAGATAGTGGGTACAGGTCTGGGACGATACCTGAAGAAAAATTACCCAGAAAGCCCAGTCAGGCCACTCTTAATAGAGAGGAACTGAAACTGAAAATAGAGGAATATAACCTGCTGGTACCAGGTGCTGAATTCTCTTTGGTAAGATATAAACTAAAAGTAGAAAAATATGACCTGGTTGTACCAGGATATATAAATTAAAAACAGGTTTATTGAAGTGGTGTGTACCACCAGGTTCTAGAAGCTGAAAAGGGGGATATACAGCCTGCTTGTACCAGGCTCTAGAAAACTAGAGAGGGATATACAGCCTGCTTGTACCAGGCTCTAGAAAACTAGAGAGGGATATACAGCCTGCTTGTACCAGGCTCTAGAAAACTAGAAAGAGGGATATACAGCCTGCTTGTACCAGGCTCTAGAAAACTACAAAGAGGGATATACAGCCTGCTTGTACCAGGCTCTAGAAAACTACAAAGAGGGATATACAGCCTGCTTGTACCAGGCTCTAGAAAACTAGAAAGAGGGATATACAGCCTGTTTGTACCAGGCTCTAGAAACCTAGAAAGAGGGATATACAGCCTGCTTGTACCAGGCTCTAGAAAACTAGAAAGAGGGATATACAGCCTGCTTGTACCAGGCTCTAGAAAACTAGAAAGAGGAATATACAGCCTGCTTGTACCAGGCTCTAGAAAACTAGAGAGGGATATACAGCCTGCTTGTACCAGGCTCTAGAAAACTAGAAAGAGGGATATACAGCCTGCTTGTACCAGGCTCTAGAAAACTACAAAGAGGGATATACAGCCTGCTTGTACCAGGCTCTAGAAAACTACAAAGAGGGATATACAGCCTGCTTGTACCAGGCTCTAGAAAACTAGAAAGAGGGATATACAGCCTGTTTGTACCAGGCTCTAGAAACCTAGAAAGAGGGATATACAGCCTGCTTGTACCAGGCTCAAGAAAACTACAAAGAGGGATATACAGCCTGCTTGTACCAGGCTCTAGAAAACTAGAAAGAGGGATATACAGCCTGTTTGTACCAGGCTCTAGAAAACTAGAAAGAGGGATATACAGCCTGCTTGTACCAGGCTCTAGAAAACTACAAAGAGGGATATACAGCCTGTTTGTACCAGGCTCTAGAAAACTAGAAAGAGGGATATACAGCCTGCTTGTACCAGGCTCTAGAAAACTACAAAGAGGGATATACAGCCTGCTTGTACCCGGCTCTAGAAACTACAAAGAGGGATATACAGCCTGTTTGTACCAGGCTCTAGAAAACTAGAAAGAGGGATATACAGCCTGCTTGTACCAGGCTCTAGAAAACTAGAAAGAGGGATATACAGCCTGTTTGTACCAGGCTCTAGAAAACTAGAAAGAGGGATATACAGCCTGCTTGTACCAGGCTCTAGAAAACTAGAAAGAGGGATATACAGCCTGTTTGTACCAGGCTCTAGAAAACTAGAAAGAGGGATATACAGCCTGCTTGTACCAGGCTCTAGAAAACTACAAAGAGGGATATACAGCCTGCTTGTACCAGGCTCTAGAAACTACAAAGAGGGATATACAGCCTGCTTGTACCAGGCTCTAGAAAACTAGAAAGAGGAATATACAGCCTGTTTGTACCAGGCTCTAGAAAACTAGAAAGAGGGATATACAGCCTGCTTGTACCAGGCTCTAGAAAACTACAAAGAGGGATATACAGCCTGCTTGTACCAGGCTCTAGAAAACTACAAAGAGGGATATACAGCCTGCTTGTACCAGGCTCTAGAAAACTAGAAAGAGGGATATACAGCCTGTTTGTACCAGGCTCTAGAAACCTAGAAAGAGGGATATACAGCCTGCTTGTACCAGGCTCAAGAAAACTAGAAAGAGGGATATACAGCCTGCTTGTACCAGGCTCTAGAAAACTAGAAAGAGGGATATACAGCCTGTTTGTACCAGGCTCTAGAAAACTAGAAAGAGGGATATACAGCCTGCTTGTACCAGGCTCTAGAAAACTACAAAGAGGGATATACAGCCTGTTTGTACCAGGCTCTAGAAAACTAGAAAGAGGGATATACAGCCTGCTTGTACCAGGCTCTAGAAAACTACAAAGAGGGATATACAGCCTGCTTGTACCAGGCTCTAGAAACTACAAAGAGGGATATACAGCCTGTTTGTACCAGGCTCTAGAAAACTAGAAAGAGGGATATACAGCCTGCTTGTACCAGGCTCTAGAAAACTAGAAAGAGGGATATACAGCCTGCTTGTACCAGGCTCTAGAAAACTAGAAAGAGGGATATACAGCCTGTTTGTACCAGGCTCTAGAAAACTAGAAAGAGGGATATACAGCCTGCTTGTACCAGGCTCTAGAAAACTACAAAGAGGGATATACAGCCTGCTTGTACCAGGCTCTAGAAACTACAAAGAGGGATATACAGCCTGCTTGTACCAGGCTCTAGAAAACTAGAAAGAGGAATATACAGCCTGTTTGTACCAGGCTCTAGAAAACTAGAAAGAGGGATATACAGCCTGCTTGTACCAGGCTCTAGAAAACTACAAAGAGGGATATACAGCCCGCTTGTACCAGGCTCTAGAAAATACAAACAGGGATATACAGCATGCTTGTACCAGACTCTAGAAACTAGAAAGAGGGATATACAGCCTGCTTGTACCAGGCTCTAGAAAACTACAAAGAGGGATATACAGCCTGCTTGTACCAGGCTCTAGAAACTACAAAGAGGGATATACAGCCTGTTTGTACCAGACTCTAGAAAACTAGAGAGGGATATACAGCCTGTTTGTACCAGGCTCTAGAAACTAGAAAGAGGGATATACAGCCTGCTTGTACCAGGCTCTAGAAACTAGAAAGAGGGATATACAGCCTGCTTGTACCAGGCTCTAGAAACTACAAAGAGGGATATACAGCCTGCTTATACCAGGCTCTAAGAAACTACAAAGAGGGATATACAGCCTGCTTGTACCAGGCTCTAGAAAACTAGAAAGAGGGATATACAGCATGCTTGTATCAGGCTCTAGAAACTACAAAGAGGGATATACAGCCTGCTTGTACCAGACTCTAGAAAACTAGAAAGAGGGATATACAGCCTGCTTGTACCAGGCTCTAGAAACCTAGGAAGAGGGATATACAGCCTACTTGTACCAGGCTCTAGAAAACTAGAAAGAGGGATATACAGCCTGCTTGTACCAGACTCTAGAAACTACAAAGAGGGATATACAGTCTGCTTGTACCAGGCTCTAGAAAACTAGAAAGAGGGATATACAGCCTGCTTGTACCAGGCTCTAAAAAACTAGAAAGAGGGATATACAGCCTGCTTGTACCAGGCTCTAGAAAACTACAAAGAGGGATATACAGCCTGCTTGTACCAGGCTCTAGAAAACTACAAAGAGGGATATACAGCCTGCTTGTACCAGGCTCTAGAAAACTAGAAAGAGGGATATACAGCCTGTTTGTACCAGACTCTGGAAACTGAAAATAGGAAAATACAATTTGGTTTTATCAGATGTTAGAAACTAAAAAGAGGGATACACAACCTGCTTGTAAAATGTACCAGGCTCTAGTAACTAAAAATAGGAACATACAATTTGCTTGTATAAGGTTCTAGAAACTAATGAACTGAGAAATAAAACTTGCTTGTATCAAGTATTTAGCCTGTTAATAATTGTTATCTGTGAAAATATATATACAGTTGTATACATTTTGTTAGTTTGTTATGAGTCTTAGAATCAACATTGACAATATATCATGAAAGATGTCATGATAGATCATTGTAATAGACCTGCATTTTGAATTTATCTTTTCTAATTTGTTATTCTTTGTCCTATATGAAAAAAACCCCCACAGCAAAACCTTCAAATACAACAACCCCTGTTAAACAACCCCCTCTGTCAAACAACAACCTTGCCTAAGAGGTCACTATTTTCATTTCCCAGTGATTACAGTCTATAAGATTAAGTACAATGTAGACACAGAGTCTGGATCCATATTTCTTGAGATACAAGAGAATTAAGCAATTTTGTGAAAATGTTTATTTCTTTTTTTTTTATTTCAGAAGGAAGAGAAAGGTGAAGCATTCCAAGGGTTTTTAAAGGTGACATTAAACTTGTCTCGTCCAATATGTATGTCTCTTGGTGCTAGACCCCCATCAATATATGAAGCTCTAACCAAAGAACACATCGTGGAGCAGAACACTATGACTATGTCCTTCTATATGCCCAGGGATACTGTGAAATCCATACATGTACCAAGGTGAGTGCATACAGAATATTTCTGTATCTTTAGCTTATCTTTTTAAGACGGATTTATTGGGTTATTAATCTGATTCAATTACATGTATTTTAAATTAGTTAATAATAGTTAATCACATGTGCATTTAAACAATTTTAATTTCACCTGATTTTAACCTGTGGAATTTCCTATTTGGAAGTGTCCTAAGGTCAGAAGTTACTGGTAGTATGAAATAACACATTATTGATTTTTGTGATCAGAAAAAAAATACTGCCAGCAGAAAGTCCTTAGAAACCAGATATACAACCATTTGTGTTGCAATAGATAATTTGCCCATTGTTGTCATATTTTGTCCTAAAAAAAAAATTATGATAAGGAGTATTACTTTTCACTTGAAATTGAAAACTGTTTAGAGAAGTATTAGAATCCAGAAAATATTGTAAACTCAAGATATGTCTTGTGTTCAAATCTACGACAGATAAAAAGAAATATAGTTTATGCACAATCTTAAGAGGAATTATTTACACATAAACATGTGATGTTTAAATTTGATATCCACATAAAATTCTTAATAAAATGTGATCAGTTCTATTTCATAATGTACATGTACTAACATTGATACAAATGAATCTTCTAAAAGATTTAAAACCTTTTGTTTACAAGGAAGTGGTGATTTTACACATGTACTTTGAATCAAGACCGGTGTTCAATTTGTCCTGTTTAAAAATACATTAGGTTCACAGTTTACCTTTAATTTGAGTTATTAAAATAATACTGATCAGAATTTATAGAAATAATGAGGGTTATCTGCTTTTTGGTACACTAGCCCCTTGTTTTATGTTTAAGTTTATTGTATATTTTTTTTAGAAGCCCCATTTTACATGTCAATTTGCTGAATGATTTAAAACAAGTTTTAAAACTGGCACCATACACTTGTTCTATTGTTGTTTTGAAATATTTAACAGAATCAACTTTCAGAGATTTGATTAATACAGTTAAACATGTCAAAATGTACCCTGAATAAACCAGAATTCTGTATAAACCGTACTTGGAATACAATCCCAATGTAGGAAATCTGTTTTAATTTTTCCTGTACAAACCGAGTACCTGTCTATTACGAACATGAAAGTTGGATCCAATGAGGTACAGTTTAGACAGGTTTCACTGTTTATTAATCCTGACGAGTACACATATTTGACATTTAGTAGAAAAGATTTGCCATCACCATTTTTCTTAAATTCATTTTAGATCTTTTATTGATGGGAGATTACACTTTTTGACCTCATTTAAAATGCATTCTGTCAGCAGAAAACTACCTTGTTAGATTTTATAGAGATCTGTTTCACTTTATGAAGTAATGCCTCACGAAATAAACATTAAATAAACTGATTTTAGAAATTGATATCTGATAACCAGCCACTCATTCTCTTTTATTATGTCAGTGATGATATATGTATAACCAAAAATACATTTAAATCAGGATTGATTTGATAAAGTTCATGATAAAATCTGTATTTTATTTCATGTTGTTTTACTCTGTCTTGTAAACATATAACAATATCTGAACAATTTGTTGTTTATTACAACCTTAAAAACAAAACTGAAATATTTGCGTTCATGGCGAGGTGTACTCGATATAACATTATGTGATAAAGTTTGTCAGTGACTTACGACAGGTCGATGGTTTTCTCCAGGTACTCTGGTTTCCTCCACCAATAAAACTGACTGCCACTATATAACTGAAATATTGTTGAAAGTGACGTTTAACACCATAAACCTTAACCTAAGCCTGAAGTATTTGCCAGAAAATTTAGATAAATTGGAAATTACGTGTATTTAAATCTGAACAAGGAAGTGTAACTATATTGATCAGGTTTGAAGGAGTTATTTAAATAAAACATGAGTACTTAAAGTGGTTCTCAGTGTAACCTGTTTTTATTATCATATGACACTCAAAGTATCCTATGAACTTTAAAATAGAATCAACAATAATCCTGTTTGTATATAAGATGTCATGTCTGAAATGGTGATGAAAAGGAGCCAAATATATAAATTTCATAATAAATTTATTTATGAATAGTTTAGTAAAAAAATTTACGATTATTGTTGTTTAAATGAAGAAAGAGTTGAAAGAACTGTTTTCATATTAAAACTGTTTGCTTGTGTTGGCTTTCTGAAGTACTACTTCCACTAGCTTTCAGATTTTAAGGATTAGATACCTTGGTAATTCTCTGATAAAAAAAAATAGGGAGGGGGGGGGGGGTAAATTAATAGAAATATGGAAATAAGAAATAAATATCCAATTGTTATCTTTATTTTTTAGTGAATCAACATCTAAAGAGGTGATTTCTTTGCTGCTGAAGAAATTTCATATCTTAGATAATCCCAGAAAATTTGCCCTTTATGAGCAAGAGCTCAGTAGCAGGGGTAAAATAGGTAAGTCATTACTTATAAATTTATGTGAAGGTCAAACACCCGAGTGTGTATGACTGTACATACACCTTAGAGACAATATTGCAATGATTAATGCACTAATCTAGCCATCATACTAAGGTATCGGGTAGAATTGCCAAAAATCTCCCTGAAATTATTGTTGGTCCTTTCAAGAAACAAAATGCAGTGGGAATACTATATGCACATGTTAATTGTCTAATTGAAATTCTGTATTAAAGGGACTCCAAAAATGTTCATAGACTTGTGGTTCATCTAGACAATGGGAATGTTAGAATGTAGCTTTTGTATAATGCATATGGCCCTATGGGTATTTGTTCATGGTTAATAATCTTAACAAATTCTAAACTTGTGTGATTTGAAAATTGAAAAGTCATCAGTAGAATTATTTCACTTTTTAGTGTGTTTATATAAAAGGACAACATTTTTACCACTATCATTTGTTCCCAAAACTTGCAAACTTTTACATATTTTAGACTTACTATATGAAACAGAATTTTGATATTTTTGATTTCCCCAAGTGTTCCCCATTTCTATTCATGGCCATTGCATTTCACTATCAATATATTTCATGGATGGTTAAAACAATACACCAAGATAAAATCTACATATGTATATTTGTATACAGTCAAGACTTGTTTTGTCTTTGAAGATGTAACATTTCACGAGTCTTGTTTTAAGTCTGTTAAATACATATCAGGGTTAATTATCTGCTGTCAGAACAACACATAAAACTAATGTTCCACTGCAAAAATGAGTGTTGTTTCTCATCACTGTGCTATAATTAACAACAAACATTTCTCAAGCTGACAATGATATTTTTACCTTACCAGGCCTCAGCGTTGCTTAAAGACACAATTACAGTCAAACCTGCCCATGGGGTCAACTCTATTAAAAGGTCACCTTTTTCTTGTCTTGTCATATAAATTTTCATATGAATTGAACCTCTTTTATGAGGTCATCTGTCTTAAAAGGCCATTTTTTTTGTCCCACAGGTGACCTCTTAATACAGGTTTGACTGTATATTAAAAATGTCATGGAGAGTAAAAAAGATACACAATTACTAAATTGACTGTTTCTTTTTGTCTTGTATTTAAAGGTATATCAAAGTCCTCATACAATAAAGGTTTCCTTTTTAAATAAAATGTAGGTAGTCTTTGCTTAAAGCATTATTTAATTGTATGATATTGTGACAATTTTGTCAGTTTTTTTGGGCAGGGTAATTATTGCTCAATTTGCTCAGTGCTAACAACAGTTATTTATATTTTAAGCTTGGAGTGATGCTAGGATAGATTGTTATTTAATGTTATGTATTTCAGATGAATTCATGACTGTTAAGCTAAGAAAGGCTTGATTATGTACAAGGAGCATGCCATTCTCATAACAGAAGTACTTGTTTAGTGATTCAGCTAGGCATCAGTCGCCGGACATTTGCCCACCTATTTCTCAAATTGTCCTCAAGAATTTTATAAAAAAATTAGTTTAATTATTAAAGAAAGTCCTGAAGAAATTTTGGTAAAACTGGCAATTGTCCTGAAGATTTCAAAGTCTAGCTGAAACACTGCTTGTTTATGTCCTGTCCATGGACATGTTGTATATTTGGTATATAACATACAACCAATGGAGTCCTACTGACTAGATGGGGTAGCTAGGACCTATTTCTAAACCTGGGGATACTTGAATAGGAATTTAATTATCAAACCATATTGCATTAAAACAATGATCAGAAATCCATTTGCTAAAGTACTGTGTATGAATGTCTTTTCCTCTTTATCATGTAATAGAGAAACAGACACTTGTCTCTTTTAATATATCTTCACCATCAACTTGTTTCTTTCATTGTATCTTGACTGTCAATTTGAATCTGTGTACATGTATTTATGTGGATAGTAAAGATGCATTGATAAAGATCTGCGACTATGCATACATCAGTGCAAGTTGTTACCACCACCTCAGAAAAAAAAATCAATTTCATAAAAATGTATATTGTAGTTGGATTTACAACTACCTATGCAATCAGTGCCTATCACCACTAACTCTGTGAGTACGAATCCCACTCAGGCGAGATGTACTCGATACAACATTATGTGATAAAAATTGTCAGTGACTTGCGGCAGGTCAGCGGTTTTCTCTGGGTACTCCAGTTCCCTCCACCATTAAGACTGACCGCCACGATATAACTGAAATATTGTTGAAAATGGCGTTAAATGCCATAACCCTCATCCCCAAACCCATGAAAATGTGACGAAATGAGGATATGGTGATGCATGTTTACAAGTGTGTTTATGTATTTACAAAGTGTACATGTATTAATACAAATGTTTCTATATTTTCCAGTGAAGTTACGGAGAGTTCCAGATAAGGAGTATCCATTGTTGACTTCATTAGAATGGGATCCAGATAAACTATCTTATATTAGACTGGTCTTACAGGAAAATGAGACCGGGGAGATTATGGTAGGTATTATATACAAAGTCATCATGAAATTCATGTTAATAATATGAACCCTTCAGATTCTTTATCCGACAACTATGCTCGTTAATATGAACCCTTCAGATTCTTTATCCGACAACTATGCTCGTTAATATGAAGCCTTCAGATTCTTTATCCGACAACTATGCTCGTTAATATGAACCCTTCAGATTCTTTATCCGACAACTATGCTCGTTAATATGAACCCTTCAGATTCTTTATCCGACAACTATGCTCGTTAATATGAAGCATTCAGATTCTTTGCCCGACAGCGATTCTGAAAAGGAAAATAATGTTAAACACTGATTGATGAACATTCTTTAGATATTTTGATTATTTTGAAAATTAAAGTAGTGTTTAATCATTCAATATCTTTAAGATAGGTTCCACAACGTATGTTTTTGGAATTTTTTTTTTTATGTATTCTGATCAATGTTTAGCTTTGAAGTGTAAATTATTCAAGATATATTAATTAGGTTATCAGTATATATTGACTTAGGATGTCATGCCATCTGATCTATTTATATATACAACCTCTCAGAGTAATATCCAATTTTCACAAAACTGCTGACTTGAGCCGAGATTAATTGAAATCAGGGGAATAAATTGTAATCTCAGACTTCATAAATATTTATTATAAGGCAATAAGAACATACAAAAAATATGTTGGAAATTCACCAAAATTTTATCATGTCTTATTGAAGATCATACATAAATATTGAAATTTATCTGATAATTTGCTTATATCCATGTATAAATCCTGTGTCTAGAAACAGCTACATGTCTCACTGGGGGAGCATATATATAGTAACCAACTGTAATGATAACTCATTTGTTCTGTCATGTAAGATGCTGAAGGCTTTTTCTTTTTTTATAATCTCTAATTGTATGGTATCGTATTAGATAGTACTTAGCACAGAGAAAGCATCAAATTTGGATGTCATCCAGTTATTATGTTATTGTAAAGAAATCTGTTGATATAATGTGGATTATACACTGGATGTAGAATCAAGTGCTACACATGTACAACTAGTTCATCTCACAGGATGATTGCAATTACATTTTTACAACATTTATATCTTTTTAATCAGAATTTCTTTTAGATTGGCAATTTAAAATTATTTTTTTTATCAGAATTTTAGATTGGCAACTTAAGAATGCACGTTTAATATTATCTCACCTAACCTAAATATGTTGTCTGTATACTTTTATATTTCTTTCTTCTTCAAAGAAACCTGTATATATGTATAGATCAATTAATTTTTAAAATTAGCATGAAGATATCTATGAACTTGGGATTCATCATCACAAGGTGTAATTCCCGATATGTCCTGATAATAATTTGATATTTTCAAATTAATATTAGGCCTAGGTGACCACAATTTTAAGTTGTTTGGTTTTTATCTACTCTTATGTCAATCAAGTTTGACTTCCTCTTGTGATGTGGTGCACTGCTTGCTATGTTTTATGATCAAGTTTTTTATCAGTACTTTGTGCCATTCCAGGTCAATGACATAACATAGTAGTTTTCCTTGACTTTATTGGATATTTTTTTTAGTTGTGCCAGAATTTTCAAAGAGTTGCACCTCGCAAGAAAAAAAAATCCTCTTTATGATAATAAATGAAATATTGTTGATTACTGCTTACAACACCCAAAAACCCACACAGGAAAATACCTTGTAAAACATCTACTATACAAATCAAGGTCAGATAACTGATTTATACCTGTTAATAGTATTATAAAAAGATAGTGTAAATAGTGATGACCAACAATTCTACCAATATCAACAAAACAAACAATCATCTCTCACCTCAAATCAATGAACACAAAAAAGATGACAACACATGAAGTTGGAAAACCAGGTCCTGGCATGGAGGACATATGAAGTTGGAAAACCAGGTCCTGGTATGGAGGACATATGAAGTTGGAAAACCAGGTCCTGGTATGGAGGACATATGAAGTTGGAAAACCAGGACCTGGTATGGAGGACATATGAAGTTAGAAAACCAGGTCCTGGTATGGAGGACATATGAAGTTGGAAAACCAGGTCCTGGTATGGAGGACATATGAAGTTGGAAAACCAGGTCCTGGTATGGAGGACATATGAAGTTGGAAAACCAGGTCCTGGTATGGAGGACATATGAAGTTGGAAAACCAGGTCCTGGTATGGAGGACATATGAAGTTGGAAAACCAGGTCCTTGCATGGAGCACATATGAAGTTGGAAACCCAGGTCCTAGTTTGGGACAGACACAAATCTGTGGCAGGGTTAAATCGGTCAACCCTTATTATTATTGTGTGATGAACTTGTTAATAACATGTTACAAAAGCAATTATGACGTAATTTCTCATACCTAACTACCTATTGAGTCACCTCGATTGACAATACAATGTCTTCAGTGCCAACTTGTACATGTTATAGTACTACAAATCTACTATAAGTAAGGATTAATTAGGATCTTTGACCTTCATGTTCCTGATAATAAGGATGGTGAAGAAACAAGTCATTGGCAACAAAACAATAGTACACATTTTATCTGTTATATCTCATTTACAATTAGCTGAATTCTTTTGTCCATCAACAGTTGGCAATCATACTGCACTTAGCAGTAGAGGTGTTGACAACACCTAATATAATTAAAATGCACATACATTCTAGTAAATGATTCTTAATTAATAGTCTATTTTAGGTTTTTAAAAATAACGTGTTTATCTTTTGTTTTTAAAGATAGTGTAGTCTTTAACAATTGATATGACTGGTAACAAACTATATACCAACTTGCTGTTCATGTTCACACTATGGACAATATATGATACAAACATTAGAATTTCTAAAAACCCAATACAGAAAATGTTGTTATTTGGTACTGATGTTTTGTTTTAATAATATTTGTAGTATTCAGTGTTCCAGCTAGACTTTGAAATCTCCAGGACAATTGCAAGTTTTATCAAAATTTCTTCAGGACATTCTTTAATAATTAAGTTAATTTTTATAAAGTTCTTCAGGACAAGTTGAGAAATAGGTGAGCAAATGTCCTTAGACCGGTGCCTAGCTGAATCACTGAATATTTCAGAATTGTTGAAACTTTTATAAATCTGATATGTGTTATTTCTTTACTTTCAGTGGGATGCATTTAGCCTTCCTGAATTACAAAATTTCATGCGTGTACTTGACAGAGAAGAAAGCGAGTATTGTTCTCAGCTAGAATACAAATACAAAGTGATGAGGAAAATCATCCAACAGAGACTGAAAGAATTACGCAAGGAGAAACTTGCCGAGAAACGAAAATCATTAGGGCTTGCATCCTGATAGATTTTTGTTGTTAAATTTACTCGTTCATAAATAGTGTTTGATGTCACATGACTTGGGAGTTTTATCCTATCGGGTAATCTGGAATAATTAAAACAAAACGTCATGTGATCATTGAAGCTACTACTGCACAAGGTGCTACCTAGCTTCCAATCACAGATCCTCATTGGACGAATTATTTTTCGTGTTGTTCATATTAAAAACAAGACTGTAAGTGGAAGATGTCCCGTAATAAAATAAATCCAGTCTTATTTCAGTGATGAGGATTCTGTAATAACATTGGAAACAAAGAAATATAAGATATAAATTGTGATATTTATTTATCTGACCGTGCTAAACACGTTGATTGTTAAGTTTAGAAGATTTGTTGATTTGAGGAAATAGTTCCTCAGGATTGTTGAGTGGGAGGATTGTTTTAAGAGGAAGAGAAGTATTCATTCCTGGGCAAAGACGTTACATAGAAAGATTAGAACTTTCATAATTAGTTCTTTTCCTAAAGTTGTACATTTTTTTGTATAAGTTAGTCGATTATGTATTAACCAAGTAGAATTAAACTTGCACTGATTTTAATATGATTTTTCTTTTTGTGGTATTTTGTTTTATATCAAGAGATTAATTAAACTATTTTATCGTTTTGAGATGTATATATACATATTATTTTTATAATCATTCAATTTAGTCGTAAAATGGAAGAAATGTCTCAAATTTTATTCCTTTAGTGTAGTGGGTGATACAGAAGTGTTGTTACAGTCTTATATGTGTATTCTGATCGTCGTTTCATAAAACAAAAACATGTTCACGAAAGTCAGCTTAGCTTGACATTTTGGCTACAAAGCTTTCATAAATAAACATGATATTTTCATCATTTTAATTAAATGTAGCTTAAAACTACAAATGTATTCCTCACAGTTAATTCAACTAGCTTTCAGAATACACATCCACAACACACATTTTAGACTTCACACACACACAAACTCATATACAATGTTGGTTTCAAGTATAGTCATTTTCAGACCACTGGGTATTATAATACTTGATTCTTTTTGGAACAGTAATAACTTTCATAAATAATAAGCTCATAGGAAGTATCCCAGGTTTTCCCTCACTTCGTCCTTAAGTCAACTGAAAGTTTTTGCCAAGTGTGATGAGCCCTGCATGTTATTGGAATAATTTTTTCATAAATAATTTTCTTGCACATGAAAAATATATATCATGTACATTTGTATACATATACAACAGAATTATCAAATTTAAACAAAGTTTGATGAAAACACTGTTTACAAACAGTCTTAAAATTACCCAAAATATACAGTTATCACCATTGAAAGTTTCCTGATAATGATGATGACCTATATATATCTCATGACCGATTAATTAACAGGAGGAGGTCAATCAGAGGTTTGACCTTATCACATGAACTGTATTGGTAAATACCTAATATCAGATTATATTAAATGCAGAAAAGAAAGTTGTTATTGTTCCAAGAAGAAAAAAGTATCTCCAGTTTTAAGTTTATATTTAATGTGTTCTTACACTCAAGCATAATATCACTTGTTAGAAGACGGCCAAGGATGCAAATTTGGTTAAAAGTTCTATTGTTATCATAACACATGTGTAGCAATTGTTATTAATTCAGGGGTGATAAATTTCAAATTACAAGTGCCTTTTGATTATAAAGCTTTTGTGCATTATTACTTCACTGATGAATTTTGTATGGGCTAGAATTTATTCATGAATTCGGATGAACTCTTGGTTAGACGACTTCATTCTAGGTTAAAACCTTATGAATAGTGATTCCAGAATCTTGTTGTGCACACTAACTGATGTATCTACATTTTTTACACTAAAATTATTATTATTATTTTTTTAATCAGAAATGACATTTGCAGTTAATATGAAAAGAAGTTCAGAAGATATCAGATATAAAATTTCCGTTCTTTAGAAAGAGAAGTTAGTTAACTTGTTGCTAAACACCACACCTTTATGCCAAAATTAATTAGACAAGAAACAAACTATTGCCCTTGTATTCATTCATCAAGTTCAAAGGTTAATTACACTGTAATAAATAAAGAACACAGCAGTTTAGTCAACAGGTATGATTACAAAGTACATACTTAAGGTAGACACAGTAGCTGCTGAGTCAGCAATGATATAATTGATTAGTGATAGTACTAATACAGATGTTACTTATCGTAGTTAATTATCCTTAGCCATTTCTTAATTTTTAACCTTTGTACTATTACTGAATAATGTTAATTTTTTTAAACTTACAATTTTATATCTATATATCGAAGCTAAATTTAACGGTTTGTATAAAACCAAAATATTTTTGGATGTTTTATACAGAATTGCACAGGGTTATTTCCGATACTAAAAAAGAGTGCCATCTATGTGGGATTTTTTTTTTATTAACTTCTTGTCTTTGGTGTGATCCTTTTGCTGCTTTTTGCTGATAATTAGAAGTGGGTTATTATTATTTTTATTTTCTATATTTATATTGGGACAAGGTTATTGAGGTAAAAAAAGAATGTGCAAAATAGCACTTCAGTCATCACACTACGTGTGTTATTGTATAATAAATATAGTAACAGGAAATGTTCTGTTAGAGGTATAAACGAAGATGCAAGAAAAGCACTTCATTCTTCACACGAATCGTGTGTGAAATTTTATTTAAGCTTTTCCATTCAGCATGCCCCCCCCCCCCCCACCACCTAGTATTTTACTGTATCCTCATTTTTAGGTTACAACCTTGCTACTTCCCCATTTTTTTTTATAGCAAATTTACTTGTAGATGGTACTACTAAATTCCAAATCAATCAAAACAAATATTGATTTTCTTCTTTTTTTTCTTTTTTTAAACTGGAACACAAAATTCATCAGTGAATTAAATGAAATTACAAAATATGATTACAAACAGTTGTATTTAATGAGAATGTTGATGTATCCTTCTCGTACTATAAGGATGCATAGTTTATATACAAGGGTCAAATAGGGTAGTTTCTTTTCCTTTATATATATATCCCAACCCTCCTCTTCTCCTATTATGATCTCAGAGCTTGTCCTTAATTAATCATGCAATGTATCTAACTTTAAAAATATTTATCCTCTCTTGACCCTCATTGAATGAAACAATGGTGTGTACATATGTTCATTGTGTAGTAATCACCATGACTTAGATGGTTCAGTGTGTACAAACTTAATGCAGCACATGATATTTTTTAAGTGGGTGCCTTGTTTGAAATGAAAGTGGACAAAGGGAGATAATTTGAAATCACATGACAATCATTTAAATGCATTTTGAATTAAAACATTTTATATCATCAACAATTCATAAATAAAATGTCTAAAAATTGTGAAATAAGAATCAATATTGAGTTCTTTTATCGGAAAAAAAAGTGTAAAATGAAATGATATTTCATTAGTAAAGGGCTACTGCAGTATTTTATTATTTGAAAATCAAATAAACTTGTAATGTTGAAACCCAGTGAAACCAGGCGCCCACTAATGTTTGATATTACTAGAAGTATAGTACTCCATAATCATATATTATAAATAGACATATTTACACCTATTTGAATATTTATGATATAGTGTGCTGTAAATATGGAGCATTAAAAAAAATGGAAAACAAAAATAGGGAGAAAATTATTATAAAAAAAATTGGGTTGGAGGTGGGTGGATGGTTGTAAGATATTGCAGGGGAGAAAAATGAAAAAAAAAAATCATAAAATGTTGATGCACAATGTTATTTCTCTTACTGTTTGTTACACAAGCTTTAATGGACCGAGGACCCATTGTTGTTGAATTAATCTAAGTTAATTATGTAACCTTCCATTTTAGAAATGACAAAAGTTTGAAAATCACATTTTGTTATACCAATTGTCATTGGTTAATTCTAGTATAAAATATAATCAATGATAATTGAATCGTTTTATTTTAAAGTGTTTTGACAAAAGTTGACAAACTTTGAGATAGAATTATGTATAGAAAATTTGATTTTACAAGGTTATTGTGATTTCTAAAATGACGACATATAATTTTTGTACAATGCCTGTGCTCAAATCAATGATATTAACCAGTCAATATGTAAACAGACATTGAATTATCTTGTTGTTGATCGATATTTATCTGTTTTCTGATATTAAATATCTCACATGTGAAACAGAAAAAACAATAAAAAAAATTTAAAATAAAATAAATCTAGTTTGTATTTTTTTTACCTTCAGATTAAACCAGTACATCAGCTACTACTTAAATCTGTTAGCACTGTTGCAGAATTGAAAAAACCAAGTTATTTATATTTTATTCAGTATTTTATCAAACCACACATACATAAATGTTTCTCATGGCGAGGTGTACTTGATACACAACCTTATGTCATAAAGTTTGTCAGTGACTTGCGGCAGGTAGGTGGTTTTCTCTGGGTGCTTCGGTTTCCTCCACCAATAAAACTGACATATTGTTGAAAGTGACATTAAACACCATAAACCTAAACCAAACCATAAATGTTTCTGATAATGTTACAATGATGCAATAGATGGCATGCTTGCCTCATGTGGGGGGAGATCGAAGGTTCAATCCTTGGTCAGGTCAAACCAAAGACTATAAAATTGATATTTGTTGCTTCTCCACTATACACAAAGCATTAAGAAGTAAGAACAGAAACGGGTTTTGGTATTGTGATAATGTGTCGGACTGGAGCAACATGTCTATCTGTAGACTTGTGTCAGTGAGCCAGCACTGTAAAAATCCAACTCGGAGTGTTGGTCTGGACTACAAATAAGATATCATTTTATCAAAAAGCAATTTGTTCCTGCCATAATATAGCTGAAGAAATTTCCACAATTATTGCCATTTGTAGAATAATGGACAGAAAGTGATACATATTTGTCGACTTTGCTAGGCAGGGGACACTACCAAATATTTAAGTTATGTTCATTTGAATATATTTCTATTTTTAGCTCGCCTTGCCAAAGGCAATGTGAGCTTTTGCCTTCACTTGGCATCCGTTAACTTTTCACATTTTAATCTTCTCCTCTGAAGTCCCTCAACCATATGAACTGAAACTTGGTATGAAGCATCTATGGAAGGTCCTCTATAAAGATTGCTCATTTTGTCCCGATCCATTAACAAACATGGCCACCACAGGCAATTCTTCTTTCTGATTGGTCTATTTTTAAAAATCTTCTCCTCTGAAACCGCTTGGCCAAATGAACCGAAACTTGGTGGGAAGCATCTATGGAAGGTCCTCTATAAAGATTGCTAATTTCATCTTGATCTCTTAACAAACATGGCTGCCACAGGAGATTCTTGTTTCTGATTGATTGATATCTAAAAAATCATGTTTTCTGTTAAAAGGGAGATAACTCTAGTTTAAATATAGATACATTTTGTATCCATTCAAAATGCAGTTATCTCTGAATTGAATTACAGATAAATATGCCTCTAAAACCCCTCAACCAAATGAACTGAAACTTAAAAAAGCTTTTCCAAAGAATTGGATAGACATTTTAAAAACAGAAAGCTCAGTTAAAAGCATTGTAAATATCAAAAAAGATTATTTCATCTGGAACAATCAGTTTATTAATTTATCTACATTGTCTAATAAGTTATTATATAATAAACTGGTGAATGTTAAATTTTCAAACCCTATTGGTACACATTATTGGATTAATTATTTAGTGTTGTCTGAAAAACCAAATACAAGTAGTCTATATTTTTTCATTTTCAAATTTCTTGACGAAAACAAACTTAAAATGTTCCGATGGAAACTTTTTCATTTTATTATACCAAATAAAGTTTTACTTTCCAAATGGAAAATTGTTGGAAATAGTTTATGTAATTTCTGTAAATTAGATGAAGATTACTCTCATTATTTTATTACTTGTACCTTTCTAAAAGAGTTTTGGACAAAATTTCAGAATTTAATGAAGGGTTTGGGCATCGAAAATAAAATTACTTTTAATCATATAGTACTTGGATACAAGATAGATGATAAAAACTATCTTACATTAAATTTTTTGATAACAGTTGTAGGGTTTTCCATCTACAAATCGTACTATATATCTGAACAGAAAACAAAGTATATTGATGTTTATAGAATATTTGCCAATGAATATATTAAAAGAATAAATGAAAATAAAACACTTCAAAAGTGTACATTTTTAATGAAAGTAAAAAATTATATAATAAATGCAAAATAAATAAATGTTTTCAAAAGGTATTAAATAGAAATTGTATTTAGGTTGTATATATATTTCATGTAATTCTGATTATAGCCCTTGATAATCAGAACAAGATGTAACAGGGAAACACCAAAAGGAGCTTGGACTTTTGGCGTGTTAATTGTAGCAAGCATTTGAATAAAATATATTACGTTGTTAAAAAAAAAAGAAGAAACTTGGTAGGAACCATTTATGGAAGATCCTCTATAAAGATTGCTCATGGCTGCCACAGGTGACGCTTGTTTTTTTTCTGATTGGCTGATTTAAAAAATTCTTCTCTTCTGAAACCACTTGGCTAAATGAACCGAAACTTGGTAGGAAGCATATATGGGCAGTCCTCTATAAAGAGTGCTCATTTTGTTCCGATTCATTAACAAACATGGCCACCACAGGCGATTCTTGTTTCTGATTGGCCGATTAAAAAAATTCTTCTCCTCTGAAACCACTTGGCCAAATGATCTGAAACTTGGTAGGAAGCATCTATGGGCGGTCCTCTATAAAGAGTACTAATTTCGTTCCAATTCCATTAATAAACATGGCCACCACAGGCGATTCTTGTTTCTGATTGGTCGATTTCTAAAAATCTTCTCCTCTGAAACCGCTTGGACAAATGATCGGAAACTTAGTAGGAAGCATCTATGGAAGGTCCTCTATAGAGATTGCTAATTCCATCCCGATCCATTAATAAACATGGCCACCACAGGCGATTCTTGTTTCTGAATGGCCGATTAAAAAAAATCTTCTCCTCTGAAACCACATGGCCAAATGAACCGAAACTTGGTAGGAAGCATCTATGGAAGGTTCTCTATAAAGATTGCTCATTCTGTCCCAATCCATTAACAAACATGGCCACTACAGGCGATTCTTGTTTCTGATTGGTCTATTTCTAAAAATCTTCTCCTCTGAAACCACATGGCCAAATGAACCGAAACTTGGTAGAAAGCATCTATGGAAGGTTCTCTACAAAGATTGCTCATTCTGTCCCAATCCATTAACAAACATGGCCACCATAGGCGATTCTTGTTTCTGATTGGTCTATTTCTAAAAATCTTCTCCTCTGAAACCACATGGCCAAATGATCCGAAACTTGGTAGGAAGCATCTATGGAAAATCCTCTTATAAAGATTGCTCATTTTGTCCCAATCTGTTAACAAACATGGCCACCACAGACAATTCTTTTTTCTGATTGGTCAATTTCTAAAAATCTTCTCTGACACAGCTTGGCCAAATAGACCGAAACTTGGTAGAAAGCACCTATGGAAGTTGCTCATTCCGTTTTGATCCATTAACAAACATGGCCGTCGTAGACAATTTTTGTTTCTTATTGTTCGATTTCTAAAACAGCTTTTCCTCTGAAACTGCTTGGCCAAATGATATGAAACTTGGTAAGAAGCATCAATGGAAGGTCCTCTATAGAGCTTGCTCATTTCGTTTTGATCCATTAACAAATATGGCTGCCACAGGCAATTCTTGTTTTAGATTGGTCGCTTTCTAAAAATCTTCTTCTCTGAAGCTGCTTTGCCAAAACGAACCGAAATTTGGTGGGAAGCACCTATAGGCTATGGAAGGTTCTGTATTAAGTTTCCTGAGAGCAGAATGAAAGGTGAGCGACACAGACTCAGCTCAGTGCTGAGCCTCTAGTTAATAACACTTTCAGACACAAAGGAGTGAGTATGATAAGGGTAGATTTTGGCCCAATCTCAGAAACTGTTTATATAGATATAATATTAAACACAATCATTGAAAGGTAAGATTTTTTTTTTTTGATGATTTCACTTTGTCCTTTGTTGCTTAGCAACGTAAATGGAGGAGGGTCCAATTAATCATTGGAAATTCAAATAGGGTGGTTTTATTTTACATATCTTGCATAGTCTTTTCGACAAAATGTTATATTCTGTGTATGTACACTAAAAATAATATTCCAATTCTCTATGGTAGCATATAGTATTTTTGTGTAGTTTTGTCACCCTAGCAACGGTTTTGCAAACATTAAATTAGCCTATATTATTGCAATTAATGGTTGAATTTTGACATCTACGATCTTTTGACTTGATATTTGATTAAGCGGTACATTTTTGTCAAGTTATACACACTACAAATGTCATTTCATATTTCAAAAATACATTTTGATATTTGTATTCATAGTTATGCCCCGTCCATAGCAACAGGTTTCCCTATGCACAGTATTTTCCTGTAGATCTCGTGGACCTTTTATTTAATCAAGAAAACAAATTCTACAACAGCACCTTAGCAGATCTAGAGACATCTTATCATTTACTAACCAGTATATATTATAAGAATTCCTTAAACCTTACAATGTCCCTAGTAACCAAATATTATCCCTAGCAACTGCAGAAACTCGTCAATGCTGAGCTCTGTAAATTGCTTTTTTTTAAATCTTTTGATAACCGAATGTTGATCTTTTTATTTTTTAAATCATGAGAGGAAATTATTCTCAGTAATTAGAATGTCAAAGGAACCAAGTCAACGGCATAACATGGTAAAGCAGCGCAACAGCGGCAGGAGAGGATATAATCCATGTTGAATAATTAAGAAATAAATCATGGAAGCCAGAATGTGTTGGGAGTTTTAACATGGATTGGCCGATATATTAGTCTCGAGATGTTATATATCCCGTTTTAAAGGGCAGTGGTTTTGTTAAAAGGTCGAACCTTTTAATAAAACCACTGCCCTGTAACACGGGATATATAACATCTAGAGACTGATAACATTTTCATCTGAATGTTCCAACATTAATAAGTATGTCCTTATTATAGGAAAAACATAAATACGTATATCTTTGGACAAAGATCACAGAGAGCGATTTTTGATTTTCTGTCATCTTGTGAAATTTGTGTCGTCTGCTGTGCACAATGTAAATGGACAGCACATAGGTGAGAGCGATTGTTGATTTTCTGTCACCGCACGACTTCCCTGAAGTTTTAAAAGTACCTTTTTAGCCAATCAAAATTCTACTTGCCACGAGAACATCAGAGAATAGTATTTTATCCCGAGCCAGAAGCGAGGGATACAATTTACTAATATCCGCCAATCCATGTTAAAACTCAAAACACATTCTGGCTTCCATGATTTATTTCGATTCTGATATGTCTAAGAGTACAAATACGGTAGTATACTTTGATTGGAAGACGATAATTTATATTTACTGTATCTTCAAACTTTTTTTTTTGTTGAGAAAAGTAAAACGTGATAGATTATATAAATAGAATGCTTGGTAATACTTTATTATCGGTCATGGCCTATTAAAGTAAAATCATACCACTAAAATTCCAAGTAATACTACATATTTAGCACTGACTCATAAACGATAGACTATATCAATGACATTCTTAGTAAGGATAAAAAAAAGGACCATTATAAACAAAACACCGAATATGTAAATAAAACCCGACATCCGTGTACTATGTTAAAACATGCATGTTATATCGTTATATGTACTGTATTAGATGAATTATGAATTATCAAATATATTGTTTGTTTTTCCATACTTTATTGAAATAAGTAAGAATAAAATATTGATCTCACGATGTTGTTATCGGCAGTCATGTGTGCTTAACCATTACGCCACCGCAACGTTAATATTAAGCTATATATAACTCAAATTTACGTTAATACAATTATTCATCGGCAATTCACTTTGCGAAAGAGCTAAATAAAATATATTTGTTAAAGTAATATGAAATGCCAAAATCATTATTTTCAGTTTTCTAAAAATTTCTGATATATGTAAAGATTAAATATATAAAGAACGTACACCATTCACTTTTTGAGAGCTACGATGTATAATTCAGGAAAAAACGTCATTTTATTCTGTCTTCGATAATTCTTGCTACCCGGACAATAATGCAAGTCATATGCTATTGACCTCAGATTTGAACTCATTCGGTAGAGATTGTGCGCATGCTCCGTTATAGTCTTGACAGGTAACATCATTTTCGTTTGGATTTACATTCCATTACTTTCCATTCAATCCACGATTAAAAATAATGTTCCCTTGTCGAAACGTTAAACAAGGATCTCTTTACCTGGAAAATAAATATATATCACCATCTATGATCTAAACCGCCGTAAATGTCTTTTGTGTATAATCAAGGACGTATATAGAATCTTATATACGTCCTTGATATAATTCAGCAAATTTCGCTGGACCCAGTAAGGGAACACTGCATACGCAACTTGTAATTATGTTAAAACATTAGTGTTTTTTTTATTTTTTTTTTTTATTAAAAATGAATACTACTTTGTTTCAAATCTATTTAAAATTTATTTGGCCTAAGAGACAAGAATGTGAAAGAAAGCACACATTCTTGATCTCATAATAATATATAGGCAAATAATTTGATTCTGAGGGGGCCTGGCAAGATTAGTCAGGTTAGAATATTTGACAGAAAATTCATTCGACACATAGTGCATGACAGGTTATAACATTGTTTACTCAGTTCAGGCCAGATTTTTTTTTTATTTTCTATGAAGCAAAGGCCAGAATTTTTTCCCAACTTTGGGTGGCCAGATTATTTATTTTATTTACAAAAACTGCCAGCCCCCCCCCCCCCCCCCCCCCCCCCCCCGGAATCAATTGGTTGTCCCCAAAACAAACCAGGAAATAAACGAACCAAGTTATGAAATGGTTGGTGTCAAAATAACGGTGACACATTATGGACAAAGTAAGTCGTATTTTTGGCATTTTTTTTCTTGTTGATTTTTTATTTTCTTCTCTGACAACTCCAAATGTTTTCATCGTAATGGTTTTGAAATGTACATACTAATAATAAAATTTGATATTTTTGATGACATCAACAACAAAATTGCTAAAAGACACTAAATTAACCATTTGCTCTGGATTTATATGTACTATAAAGGAATACAGTGAACTTTTATTCAATAAACAGTAAGTTTATTTACATTTTTTTTTCAATTATATAATTTTGTTGTTTATGAATGTAAAAAAGGGTGACAAGTTAAATTAGTAAAATATCTTTTATTGTTAACACACCAAATGATCATCAAAATTAAACATTTTCAAATCCACTTCTTTTATATTATATACAATACAAATATTGTGAGCATAAAATTGTAATACATGTACCTGTAAATTACAGTTATCATTTTTATAGCCAAAGGGAGATAACTCAAATCATATTACCAATCAATGAATCTCTTAAATTTTCTGTTGTACCCTAAAAATATCTAATCGTCAATTGAAACCTTTCAAAACGGTTACTTTTTTATATTGGATATTTTCATTTATTAGTAATTTATTAATTCTATGTAAGATAAATACTTTAAAACTATGAATTTACAAAATGTATAACTCTCTTTTTTTGGTTTGGTTTTAAAAATCAGTGCTAATTTTCTTTTTTTCAAATGTATATGTAAAATATCAGATCGACTGCCCTCGTGTTTCAATTATTTACATGTATAAAATGTGCTATCTTAAGTGTATGAATGAGTGTAGCGGTATGTTTTGTGTATCTGTGTTCTTGGTTGTATTGACTTGTAACTTGTTCCTATTGGTATATCAACATGTTAATATAACATAATGAATAACCATATACAAATTTTGTCTATGAATGTAAGGGGTCTTTTTTCAAATACTAAAAAGAGGTCAGATGTATTTAATTGGGTCAAGGCAAAGAAAATCTCCATAGTTTGTTTTCAGGAGACACATAGTACCAAAGATGTAGCAGTCAAATGGGAGGACGAATGGGGTAGTAAATGTTTTTTTAGTCATGGTGATAGTAAAAGTGCCGGAGTAAGTGTTATGTTCAGAAATGGTTTTGATTTTAAGGTTAATGATTCTATATTAGATCAGAATGGTCGCTATATTATTTTAGATTTAACTGTTTATGAACAACGTTTAACACTAGTTTGTTTATATGGTTACAACACTGACAAACCTGAATTGTTTACTGAAATACTGCAAAAGTCTGCAGGATTTGCTAATACTAGTTTTTTTATTTTGTGGTGACTGGAATGTAGTACAGAATAAATCTGATGATACTTATAATGTAATACAAGACAGAAACCAAAATGCACGTAAGAAAATAGAGGAACTTAAAGAAACATTGGAATTATTAGATCCTTGGAGAACTTGTTATCCTGTGGATAAAAAGTTCACATGGCGTCAAACCTCTCCTATTAAACAAAGCAGAATTGATTACTTTCTTGTCTCAGAAGATATTTTTTCTCTCATGGAGTATACCAAAATAATTCCAGGCTATAGAACTGACCACTGTGCCATTGTTTTTAGTTTTTTTTGCCTCTCCTGCTAATCGGGGAAAGGGCTACTGGAAATTTAATTCTCAATTATTGAGGGACTCAAATTATATTGATATAGTTAAAACATGCATTAGAGATACATTATCTGAATACTATTCAGTTGGAAATATTGATGATTTTCTTCATGTTGAATTATTATGTAATGATCAGGTGTTTTTTGAAATATTGAAAATGAAAATCAGAAGTGTTTCCATAACCTACAGTATAAGAAAATCTCGAGATGAAAAGGAAAAAACATTAAAACTTGAGAATGACATACAAATTTTAGAAAATCAAATGAATTTGAATCCTACTGAGTTTATTCAGGCATCTTTGAATCAGAAAAAGGGGGAATTAGAAAATCGGAGGCAGGATATAGTAGAGGGTTTACTTCTTCGATCTCGGGCCAATTGGCATGAGAATGGGGAAAGATGCTCTGAATATTTTTGTAAATTAGAAAAAAAGTCCTCTATCAACAAAACCATTTCTGAACTTATCAATGAAAAAGGTAATCATATTTCAGAACAATCAAAAATTCTATTTGAACAGGAACAATATTACAGGAAATTGTATTCATCCAATCATTTATGTGTAGATAATGAATTTTTCTTCCAGCATGATGTCAAATTAAGTGATGAACAAAAAAACTCTTTGGAGGGGAATTTATCATTCAAGGAATGTGGTGAATCTCTTAAATCAATGAAAAATGGCAAAAGCCCTGGGTCAGATGGTTTCACAGTAGATTTCTATAAATTCTTTTGGAACGATATTGGTGCTTTTGTTTTTCGGTCATTATATTTTGGCTATGAAACAGGCCATGTCTCTCAATTTCAGACTCAAGGAGTTATTACTTGTATTCCTAAGGAGAATAAAGATAGGCGATATATGAGCAACTGGCGTCCAATCAGTTTACTAAATACAGATTTAAAAATAGCTTCTGCAGCAATTGCAAATAGATTTAAACAAGTTTTAGGTGGTATTATTAGTGATACTCAAAAAGGTTTTATGAAAGACAGATTCATGGGTGAAAATACTTGTCTTCTCTATGACTTAATGCACTATTTAGAAGAAAACGATATGGATGGGTTATTATTATTAGTTGATTTCGAAAAAGCTTTTGATTCTATTGAATGGAAATTTTTACAGAAAGCTTTAAATAGTTTTAATTTTAGTCCTTCTATTTGCAAATGGTTTGAAACTTTTTATGTAGACTCTAAAAGTTGTGTGATAAATAATGGACATATATCAAACTTTTTCAATCTGGAAAGAGGCTGTCGTCAAGGCGATCCGCTATCTCCCTATTTATTTATTATTGGTGTTGAGTTGCTTTCCCTACAAATTAAATAAAATCTCAAAATAAAAGGAGCATTGGTGAATGATACTGAATCACTTATTAGTCAATATGCAGATGATACATTCCTTGTACTTGATGGTTGTGAGACCCTGATTTGTTTTGAAAACTTTTATAAAGGTTCAGGTCTGAAAATTAATACATCTAAAACAAGGGTAGTATGGGTGGGAAACTAGAGGCTCCCAGGAGCCTGTATAGCTCACCTGGGTATAATAACAACATCAGTCAATAAAACTTGATAACTTCGGTAAAAAAAATTAACAAATGTAGCCTTCGTCATTGCAGACCCCTTCTACAAAAAAATTTGGGCAGGGGTTCCCCCTTTAATGTAAGTTATCAAAATTGCTGTAAAAAAACATATATGTCAATGATTCTCAAAATTTACATTTTCCTACTTCACATTTTGTAATAGAGTTGCTTCCCTTTGATTATTTGAGTAACCAAAAGCAGTGAGTCAACAAATAAATGCATTTCAAGAGGAATAACTCTTCACACAGTTGTCGCACATTTTTAACTGTGGGAAATATTTTGTAGATCTTGACATGCTGAACATTTTTGCAGTTTAAACTTTCCCTCTATCTCTAATAGTTTTTGAGATATAAGATGATAGTATTAAAATAGTAACTCCAAAATGGGTAATGGGATTTACTTCAAAATTGCAGGGTAGGAAGATCTTGACACGCTGCAATTTTTTTGCAATTTAAACTTAACCTTTATCTCTTATAGTTTTTGAAATACAAGACGAAAAGTTTTTTTTTTTTTTTTTTAAATTTGATGAAAAAAGGGCAAGAACTCCAAGATGGGTAATCAGATTTACTTCAAAATTGCAGGGTAGGTAGATCTCGACATGGTGCACATTTTTGCAATTTAAACTTAACATCTATCTCTTACAGTTTTTTTTAAATATAACACGAAAATTATTAAAATTAAAAAAAAAATTGATCGAAGGGCCGAACCGCCATACACATTTTTGGAAGAGAACCATCCAATGACTATTTCATCAAAATTTTGTTCTTATTGAGCAAATGGTTTACTCATTAATGCTCATCATTATGCTTATACAATTCAAATTTGGGCACTTTCTGGCTTAAAATAGAGCAGTTTTGGCCATTGGAAGAAATTTCTATTTTTAGTAATGGCGGCCACCTTCGATACAGGACGGCGCTGACGGACTCAATTTTGAAAGGGGACCACCCAAGGATCATTTCAACAAAGTTTGGTTGAGATTGGCTCAGTAGTTTCAGAGGAGAAGATTTTTTCAAAATTTCATCCCCCCTTTTTTCTAATTTGCATAATCGGTCAAAATCGGCAAAAGTTCAAAGTTCATAAAAAATCCCGTAATATATGTTAAAAAGCTCATCATTATGCTTATACAGTTCAAATTTGGGCACTTTTTGGCTTAAAATAGAGCAGTTTTGGCCATTTGAAGAAATTTCTATTTTTAGTAATGGCGGCCATCTTGGATACAGGACGACGCTGACGGACACAATTTTAAAAGGGGACCACCTAAGGATCATTTAAGCAAAGATTGGTTGAGATTGGCTCAGTAGTTTCAGAGGAGAAGATTTTTTTTAAAATTTCATCCCCCCTTTTTTCGAATTTGCATAATCGGTCAAAATGGGTAATGGAATTTACTTCAAAATTGCAGGGTAGGTAGATCTTGACATGCTGCACATTTTTGCAATTTAAACTTAACATCTATCTCTAAATAGTTTTTGAAATATAAGAAGAAAAGTATTAAAATAAAAAAAAAAAATGATGAAAAAAGGGCAATAACTCCAAGATGGGTAATCAAATTTACTTCAAAATTGCAGGGTAGCTAGATCTTGACATGCTGAAAATGTTTGCAGTTTCAACTTACCATCTGTCTCTTATAGTTTTTGAAATAAAGGACGAAAAGTATCAAAATTTAGAAAATTTGATGAAAAAAGGGAAATAACTCCAAAATGGGTAATGGGATTTACTTCAAAATTGCAGGGTGGGTAGATCTTGATATGCCGCACATTTTTGCAATTAAAAGTTAACCTTTATCTCTTATAGTTTTTGAAATATAAGACGAAAAGTATTAAAATTTTACAAATTTGATGAAAAAAGGGCAATAACTCCAAGATGGGTAATCAGATTTACTTCAAAATTGCAGGGTAGGTAGATCTTGATGTGCTGATCATTTTTACCCCATGTCAGATTTTTGATATTATTAACGGTTTTTGAGTTATTACCCAAAACCTGCAATTTTACCATATGTTCTATTTTTAGTAACAGTGGCCATGTTGGTTGGTGCACAGCATCACCGGACACAATTTTGAAACTAGACACCCTAGTGATGATTCAGACCAAGTTTTGTTTCCATTGGTCTAGTATTTTCAGAGGAGAAGATTTTTGAAAAAGTTTACGACGTACGACGGACGCCAAGTGATGGCAATAGCTCACATGACCCTTTGGGTCAGGTGAGCTAATAAAAGGTATTCCAATCAAATTCTTTGTCCAGATTTCAAATTGAACTGGTCTGTATCCAATTTCAAACTACTTGGAATAGATTTTTCTCTTGATCTCAGTTCTATGCCTGACCTAAATTTTAGAAAGAAAATTATAGATGTTTCAAAAATATTAAAAAGCTGGCAACATAGAAAGCTCACCCTTCTTGGGAAGGTAACCGTGATAAAAACACTTGCACTTCCAAAACTTATTCATTTACTTACCTCACTGCCAAATTTAAAACAATCACTGTTTAATGATCTAAATAAACTATTTTTTAATTTTATATGGGATGGAAAACCAGAAAAAATCAAACGAAATACACTCATAGCTGATTTTGAAGATGGAGGGTTAAAAATGATACATTTACAACAGTTCAATGCCTATCTCAAAATAAGCTGGATAAAAAGATTCTTTTCCAATTTGAAAGGTGGCTGGCAAAAAATCATGGCAAAGAATATAAAATATTATGGGGGTGAAAGAATTTTTTCCTTACAAAAGGAAAAGATCCTTGAAATTTCTAAAATATTCAGTAACCCATTTTGGAAAGATGTCTTTTATAGCCTGTATTTAGCAAAGCCACTTGTAAAATTGAATATAAAGGAGTGTTTATCTCTTGATCTACTTAACTTTGTATCGATTGATGATTTCCCTTTTTATATGAGATGGGAAAATGCAGGTGTAACAAACTTAAATCATATGATGGATACTGTTACAAAAAATTTCTTGACTTTTGAAAAGATTAAAACATTAATTAAAAGTAACAACTTCATTCGATATTACATATTAATCTCAAACATTCCTACTGATATTAAAAAGTGCTTAAAGGATAACATTGATAATATCAATACAGAAAATTTTCATCCAAAAGATGACTTTTTAGACAGACTAATATATACAAAAAGTTTAAAGTTTGTATATATTACTTTACTGAAGACATTAACTCATCTTCCCATTCAAAAATTTTGGAAATGGGAAGAAATACTTGGGATTGACATTTGCAGACTGGTCTATATATTTTCGAATTCTTAAAAAGTGTTGTAGGAATACATATCTAATCAATTTTCAGTATAAGTTTTTACATAGAGTTATACCTACTAATACTTTTTTATTCAAAATTCATATTAAAGACACAAAATTGTGCTCATTTTGCAATGTTGAAGACGAAACGGTTGAACATTTATTTTTCAATTGTCCTTTGATATTTCCTTTCCTGAGAGCTTTCTATGACTGTCTTAAATGCTATTTTCACAATATTGAATTTCACAAAGAACAATTTTTGCTTGGATTTAAAGAAGAAAGTTTAACTCTTAACTTGCTGATCCTTATAGCTAAAAATTATATATATAAATGTAAACTAAAAGAAAAAATTCCAAATATCATAGAATTGAAGTATCGAATTAAAAATTACTATTCACTTGAACAATATATAGCCATAAAGAACAACAACTTAAAAGGTTTTGAAAAATACTGGACCCCATTGAAACATGTTTTTCCAGATTTTTAACTACGGATAGGTACCTGGGTATACTACGTTATTTATGTTTATGTATTTATTTGTATCAATTAGGAGTAAGTTACTAAAGTCACAAAATAATAGAAGACAGATATTGTAAAGGAATGGGTGTTTTGTTTATGAAAGGGAGAGAGAGAATGTGAAAGAATGAATGTGTCTCAATTGATTTATTTATTCATGTCATATTTTGCTTATTAATTAACTTTAAAACTTTAAAAATAAATGCAATAGTCACATAATAATTATGTTGTAAATCCTTGTACATCCATGTCAGGTGGTAATATATGGGCTTTTATATGAATGTAAATTCCTGACTATTGAAGAAAAAAAAAAAAAAAAAAAAAAAAAAATAATTTACACAGTTTGCACATGCGATACGTTAGTTCCGACGAGGATTTTAAATTCTGAGATTTCTTGGTTCTGTTTCGATTTCTCCAAATGGGGCCCCATGTCATTCATTATTACCGATTTCAATGTTTTTGTCCAGTTTTTCGAATAAACTGATTAAGTCAGAATGAAATTCATTGCAGTTGATAATCTTTAAGGTAAAACATACATGAAATAATTTCTTTGCAAGGCAAGAAATTTAACTTCTTTCAAAACCAGAATGATACATGTGCTCGCCTGTTTACGTTGGTGATGAAATTTCATGATCGGCAATCATTGGAACGGTGCATCCGAAAGTTAATTAGCCGCCATTGTCTTGACAAAACACGTACGAGATGGAATGATTTTCTGTTCTTAATCACAGATGATCGCGATTTTCATCCTCAAACATGCACGAATGGTTTAGTTTTTAGGGAATGTAAACATATCAAGAATATTTTTGAAGATGTTTATTTCACCAAAACTCGTTTCATATTACTTTAAAGAAACCAGAGGCTCACAGGAGCCTGTAATTGCTCACCTGGATCAAAGCTGCTTTCAATAACAACGCAACTGCACTGTGGCGGCCATCTTGGCGGGAGAGCGCAACTGCCGGACACCATTTTGGAAGAGGACCATCCAATGACTATTCCATCAAAGTTTGGTTTTAATTGAGCTACTGGTTCCAGATAAGATGGTTTTTATGTGAATTTCCCATAGGGTCCTATGTTAAACTAAGTACAGCTGTGCAGCCATCTTGGTCAGAGGGCAGGACCACCAGACACAAATTTGGTTCAGCGGTTTCAGAGGAGAAGATTTAAATGTGATCTTTTATCAAAATATGCCTAATTTGCATAATCGGTATAAATCGGCTGAAAGAAAAATTTCAAAAAATCCCCCCAAACATATGCTAAACTACTCCTTGCCATGTAGCTGCAGTTCAAATTTGAGCTCATTTTGACTTATACAAAAGCAGCAATGGACAATTGAAGAAATTTCTATTTTTAGTAACAGCAGCCATCTTGAATGGAGGGCGGGGCTGTCGGACACAAATTTGAAAGGGAACCACCCAGGGACCATCCCTGCCAGGTTTGGTTTAATTTGGTTCAGTGGTTTCAGAGGAGAAGATTTAAATGCGATCTTTTATCAAAATATGCCTAATTTCCATAATCGGTATATATCGGCTGAAAGAAACCCGGAATATATGCTAAACTACTTCTTGCCATGTAGCTGCAGTTAAAATTTGAGCTATTTTGACTTACACTAAAGCAGCAATGGACAATTAAAATTTCATCCCCCCTTTTTTCTGTTTTGAGCTTGGCGGCCATCTTGGTTGGAAGTCGGGATCACCGGACACAATTTTGGAAGGGGGCCATCCAAGAATCATTTCAGCAAAGTTTGGTTGAGATTGGCTCAGTAGTTTCAGAGGAGAAGACTTTTTTTAAATTTCATCCCCCCTTTTTTCTAATTTGCATAATCGGTCAAAATCGGCAAAAGTTCAAAGTTCATAAAAAATCCTGTAATACATGTTAAAAAGCTCATCATTATGCTTATACAGTTCAAATTTGGGCACATTCTGGCTTAAAATAGAGCAGTTTTGGCCATTTGAAGAAATTTCTATTTTTAGTAACAGCAGCCATCTTGAATGGAGGGCGGGGCTGTCGGACACAATTTTGAAAGGGACCCACCCAGGGACCATCCCTGCCAGGTTTGGTTTAATTTGGTTCAGCGGTTTCAGAGGAGAAGATTTAAATGTGATCTTTTATCAAAATATGCCTAATTTCCATAATCGGTATATATCGGCTGAAAGAAAAATTTCACAGAAAAACCCGGAATATATCTTAAACTACTCCTTGCCATGTAGCTGCAGTTAAAATTTGAGCTCATTTTGACTTACACTAAAGCAGCAATGGACAATTAAAATTTCATCCCCCCTTTTTTCTATTTTTAGCTTGGCGGCCATCTTGGTTAAAAGTCGGGATCACCGGACACAATTTTGAAAGGGGGCCATCCAAGGACCATTCAACCAAAGTTTGGTTGCAATTGGTCCAGTGGTTTCTGAGGAGAATATTAAAATGTGAAATGTTGACGGACGGACGACGGACGAAAAGTGATGACAATAGCTCACCTGGCCTAAAGGTGAGCTAAAAATAAAAAAAATAAAGATACTACTAAAAATAGAAAGTTTCGATGACGTGTTTACATGTCCAATGAATTAATTTCTAAGATAATCTGACATACTAATTTTCTTTTTGGTTGCTTGTTTTGCTTTCTGTACTTTTTGTGAATTGTGGGGATAACATTAAAGTATACTTTAGTATAGTAGCACATGAAATTCCACTGAGGGTTAGAAAAAAAACACGTCAGACTCAATGCACAATCAGGTCGGCAGTAAATCACCTCCAAAATTTATTTAACGTCAAAACTGTTTCATAAAAATTGTTCAAGTTTTACTCCCGTAGCAAAACAACTACGATAACCAACTTTATTTTGGATGAGATTAAAAGGTCGATTTCTATTTCTGTCTATTACGGATGAAAATGGTCAATAAAAAATGGCCGCTGACGAAAAATCGACCTTAAAATTTTTTTTTGATTGCATATTTCATACTCTCCACACTCGGGTACCAACACAAAAATTAAATGAGATATGTGTTTATGTATATTAAACATCATATTAAAATATGCCGTTGGTACCTGCTTGTGGTTATACTGAAAATTGACATTAAATACACATTTCTTGTTAGATTTCATATATTTTCACGAAACGATAGACTTTTCATTGACTAGTGTGACGTCATCACACGTGCAAATATGGAAAACTGTTACCAAAATAGTAGTTGGGGTAAAGGTCTTATAAAATCAAGAAACAATGAAAGCTATACGTTTCATTTATAATTTGTCTATTTTTTAGGCCAATTTCTGCCCTTATCATACCTACTCCTTTGAAAGACCAATCAAGAACCATACCATCACATTTGGTTTAATTAGGTCATCATGACTAAATACAATTTATTAAGAACTAAGTGATTATATAAGTACTTCCCCCAGAACTTTCGACACACATCTCTGACATTGCAAGTTCTACTATTATGGTTGGAAGTAGATTAAGTTAAGTACTGGTAACCATACTTGTAAAAGTAGGTTACTTTAAAAATGGCAAATCAATATTTTTAAAACTTTTATTTATCACTATTTAGACTGTCTAATTGTAGTTTGCCTATGAATGGATTTCTAAAGTTGCCAATATATAAACTATTGTTGTACTCAAATCCTTCCCCTGCTGCAGGTATCACATGTGCTGTGGGATCATGAAGACTGGAGACCACATGACCACTGTTATCATACTCCACAATCATGGAATGTTTGGGTATAAACAAATCAAACAGGAACAAAGGTGTAACCTGAAAATAATTTAAAAAAAAAAAGACTAATAGTAAGAGGCTCGCAATAGCATGCATCGCTCACCTGATGAAGATGGGCAATATTTAACACAGTCCTGTATCATTTCAGGGTCCAGTGGGGTAGATAAATTGTATGGTTGTCACTTGCTGGAGACGACTGTAATTGATTCTGACAGATGTAAATTGTATTATTCTAATGCAATTATTATATAACATATATTTTCTACATGTCACAACTAATTAGCCGCCATATTGGATCATTGAAATTCAACATGTCAATTACTACAATATGATAGAAAATAAAGACATCACATACCTTTAAAATACTTTTTTCCTAAAAATGATCATGAAAATTTTCAAATGACGTCGCGATTTCCTATGACTATCATCGAGAATATTTCACGACAATTTTAGTTTTTTTTGACAATTTTTAGACTATTTGGTAAGCACAATTAATTTTGTTTTGCTTTGAATTAGAATAGAAATAACAGTATTTGAAGAGTTGCTGGTGCCAATTAGGGGTTTTATTGTCTCAAATATCTGTTTTACTGGCTTCGCTATGCGGTCGTCAAGTAAAATTGCATTTGCGACGGTCAAATCCCCAATTGACATCAACTACTATTCAAATACAATGGTTGTTTGGTTTATGGTGTTTAACTCAACTTTCAACAATATTTCAGTTATATAGTGGCAGTCAGTTTTATTGGTGGAGGAAACCGGAGTACCCAGAGAAAACCACTGACAAACTTTATCACATAATGTTGTATTGAGCACACCTAGCCATGAATAGGGTTCGAACTCACAACTATAGTGGTGATAGGTACAGATTGCACAGGTAGTTGTAAATCCAACTACCATATGATCACATCCATGACGGCCCCTATATTCAAATACAATACAGTTATTTCTTAATTGGAGAAATATATAAAACTCATTGGTAGAATATCTCAATCTTTAATTTTTGTCTAAGTTGTCACGACACAAAGCTGTTCTAGTCTATTGTGACCTGGTTTATGAAAATAAGGTAAATGTAAGGTGAACTGTGGCAATTAACACCTATAAACGGACCAAAACAGTTTACCTACAATGTTATTACCTTGAAATCTTAACACAAATTAAATAGTGAATAGACCATGAATTTGAAGGTTTGGTGGCATACACACAGCTGACATATGAACCAAGATAAACTGTCTACATAAACTGTAATTGAGGTCAATATTATGTGACATGTGAACATGTACACTCCAGCAGAACAAACTACATTACAAATATTTAGAAAGTGATGCCGAGATACTGATCAAATAATTTTTCACAATGTTTTTTTTTCAGTGAGTTATGCCTACTAATTTAAAATTCATATCAGAGGCACTAAATATTGTTATTTTTGCTATATAACACTTTTTCGATGTGACAAAAGCTTGCAGCGAGTTACACTACATAAAACATTTTTTCTTTATCTATGTGAATTGTAGCTATTAGCATGAGAGGATATGGATGTAAATGAACATAAGAGATTATCCAACATTACCAGAGTTCTTGAAAACTGTCGGTTTTATCGGTTTTGCCGATAAAAATTGTGAAGGTCCGATAAAAACAACATAAATATCGGCCCAGATGTCCGATTGAAAAAAATGCGATGTTTTCATTTTTTTCGGAAATTCATTACCGTTCCGCAAAATGGTTCTATTATAATGATGAACCATTCGGAATTCCGATTCTTCTTTTCCGATGGCAGGATGAAACCCGAGAGCTTCCGTACCATAACAAGCAAGATGGCTACATCATGTCCGATTAAATTTCACACTGCAGCTAAGCCGGGGGTGTGAAGAGGAAGAGTGACAATGATGCTCAGAACAAAAATACTGAAAAGTACGAAGCCATTATAAGAAGCGATTATTTTTAAGCAGCCGGGCTAGACAGACATTGGCTGCAAAATGACGACGAAAAAGGAATGACTTGCAAAATTTGTGTTGAACATTACGGGATACGTTAAATTTACAGCGCTCGAGTAAAAAACATCTTTTCATTGCAGATTCCAAAAATTATAAAATCAGTACTGTATCTGACCATGAGAAATCTCATGTAATACTGATGCAGTTAGAGTAATAGAATCACAAAAACAGGCATTGAGACAGCAAACAACATAAAACTGTCATGGCTCTTAAAGAGGACACTAGAAAATACCTTGAATTAAAATTTAGGAATGTTCATGCCTTGATTAAACTAGAGGCTCAGTGGGCTTAGCCTGTGTCGCTCTCCTTTCATTCTGCTTTGAGGAAACTTAATACATAACCTTCCATACATGTAGATGCTTCCTACCAAGTTTCGGTTCATATGGCTAAGCAGTTTCAAAGGAGAAGATTTTTTTAGAAATCGACCAATCAGAAACAAGAATTGCATGTCGTGGCCATTTTTGCTAACCGATCGGGACGAAATGAGCAATCTTCATAGAGGACATTCCATAGATGCTTCCTACCAAGTTTCGGTGGTAGCCATGTTTGTTAACCAATCAGGACGAAATGAGCAATCTTCATACAGGACATTCCATAGATGATTCCTATCATGTTTCGGTGGTAGCCATGTTTGTTAACCGATCGGGACGAAATGAGCAATCTTCATAGAAGACATTCCATAGATGCTTCCTACCATGTTTCGGTTCATTTGGCCAAGCGGATTCAGAGGAGACGATTTAAAAAAATCTGCCATCAGAAACAAGAATTGCCTGTGGTGGCCATGTTTGTTAATGGATCTGGACAAAATGTGCAATCTTTACCGAGGACCTTCTATAGATGCTTCCTACCAAGTTTCAGTTCATTTGGCTGAGGGGTTTCAGAGGAGAAGATTAAAATGTGAAAAGTTAACAGACGACAGATGCCAAGTGATGACAAAAGCTCACATTGCCTTTGGCAAGGTGAGCTAAAAAAATGGCCAATATCTGACATTACATGGCTTAACCAGTTAAACAGGGTAAAGAGACCAGATCATAGTAAAACCTATGACATTATGACTGCAACGACTTGTTTTATGGAATTTATTTTCCTCACAGAGAGGGAAAAACCCATTGACGAGAGTGATGTAGACAACGATGGTGAGATTGATAGTGAATCCACAGGAATCGGAAATTCTATCAATAATAAGGTATGGGGGCACCTCAAAGATCGCTGGGCAACTATAAAAGTGTTGGTTTTTTTTTTATAGTTTCCCAGCGATCTTCGAGGTGCCCCTATACCTTATTATTGATAGAATTTCCGATTCCTGTGGTGAGCAGAGTGAAGATGAATCTTTTAGAAATGTTAACAAATTTGTTGAAATAGAATACAAAATGGAGTATAATTAAAACATAATACAACTGATGTGTTTACTTATTTAATTCTGATTTTCAAAATTTTATTTATAAAAGTTATTTCGGACTGACAAGTTTGTTTGGACTGATAAAATTTTGAAGGATATCGGACCAAATGGCTGACACAAGAATTTTTTTCTTTCAAGAACTCTGACATTACACTTAGACACAAATCTAAGTAAAGAAAATAGTCCTTTTATCACTGTTCTACATTTCAGTAACAGTAGGGTCTTCAAAAATTAGCATAACTCTAACTCTGAAACAGCCCCTAGTCTGCAGTTGAGCAGTACAATTTACTTCTGCTGATAAGCGCTTCATCTGCATCTTTGTCCTTTTGATAATATTTGATGTATAGAATTTTATTTTGCAGATGCTATTTACAAGTTACAGATACACTTTCATATACACATGTATTACCTTTGCAATAAATCTTTTAATGGCAGGATATGGACCAACTAAATCTAAGAATGGTCCCATACGACTGATGCCTTCATATCTGACTACTCCCATTCCAACATAGAAATTACCACGACTGTTTATCTTAATATTATCAGGATAACCTGGTAAATTAACAGCGAAGATGTCTGATTCTCCTGCCTTAGGTCCCTTTAGGTAATACCTTAAAATATAACAAAATACAATAAAAATATTGACATCTTAGCTTATGAAATTAAAACAAAGATATCTTATATAGTGTGCACAATACGTTTCTGGGATAGAATGCTGAATCAGTGGTGGTCAAGTGTATGAATAAAACATTTAAGGTCAAGGAATATCACATGACGCTTTTTACTGGTATGCATTTCTCAACATTTATGAAATTCAACTGTCGTTGCTACTTAAATATAAGGTTTTATCATTTAGTACCATAAAATTTCTATAGTCGTCCAATTCAAATTGTAGGTAGGAATTGCGATCACAATGTACTAATTGAAAATTGATATGAGAAATTTGAAAATAAACGGGAATGTGATGGTTTAAAAAAAAAGGTAATTCAAAATTTGACAAGAAATTTCCTTTTCTTTACCTACGCATACTACAGATATTCATTTCAGCAATAAGAATAAAACTTTCATCAGCTGAGATGGCTACACCATTAGGTAAATACAAGTTGTCTAAGAGCAGTTTTAGTTCATCAGTATATGGATTGTATTGTAGAAATCTTCCAGTATTCCTTAATTCCATTACCTGAAAAAAAACAAGCTGTTTGGTCATACTATTTAGCTACAACATAGTTGAAAAGTATCTAATATTAACAGTTCTGATATAACAGCTCCCCTATTAAACTTTAAGAGGAAATAAGTAGACATTAGTGTAGAAGTATATTCATGTTTTACAGGAAGCTATTTTTCTGGGATTTTTCAAGTGTAATCTAGACTGGATAATAAATTTTACGATATGGCATACCAGCCAAATTACATGTTTTCACCAGTTTACACACAATTATTTTACCATTAACCCAGTAAATTTGTATCATCTGGCAGGTCACCATTTTTTTGGGTAAAAATCACCAAGTTTCATGAGGCCAGAGGAGTTGAGTATTTTATTTGTCCAGCATAACAAGCAAAAAAGAGGTTATACCATAAAGTGGAGAATCTGTCTTGTTTCATTACCCCCAGATTTCCTTTTGGGAGAACATGAATGCATATTCCATAAAAATGTAGCCATTTTTTTAGTGACCTGATATTGACAAAGTACAGGTAACATTAAATTCTATACTGTCAAACTTGTATTCAATGGTCACTGTTGGGACAATGGTAAAATGACCGCATAAGACAAGTGACTGCTTATATAAGATTGGTTGATACAGATTGTCAGTTTCAGTCCATAATGATTCACATATAACTGTTACCACGAGGCAATCTATTGGAAAAACAGTCACTTTGTAATGCTATTGTTTTTGTATCGACTTAGTACAATCATGTATTGAGAATACTTCAAAAGTTAATTACCGACGACGTTTTTTTAAAGTCTAAGTCATGAGAAAATAAACTGTAAACTGATATTATGGAATATACTTTCAGTGACTGCTGACCACTTAAGTAAGGGACTCATTTGAGTTAAATGACATGTAAATCCTTACAGCAGGTGACCGCCAACTAAGGTGGCCTCGCTTAGGCAAGTTTGACAATATATTGGTAAGACACAATGACACCTGGATAAAACACACCATACCGGTATATAATAGGCATGTGAACTATCCAAGAGATATCTATATGTTATTACTCCTCAATATAATACCTCATATCTGTAGTTTCTTCTGTCCCATTTAGAACTAGAATCTGTGAAGTACACCAAACCCTCACTGTCAATATCTAAACCATTTAGAAATCTGAATGGTACATTGTTGAAACCTATATAAAATATACCAATACAAATTGAGCCGGTAAAAGTAATCTAACAGGGGACTGCCAATATCTAAACCATTTAGAAATCTGAATGGTACATTGTTGAAACCTATATAAAATATACCAATAAAAATTGAGCCGGTAAAAGTAATCTAACAGGGGACTGCCAATATCTAAACCATTTAGAAACACATAACACTTGACTGAACATTCAGATCAAAAGTATGTAAAAATTTAGTCATACGATTCTAGAAACTTCTGAAAATCTAGTATTGCAACATTCTGTGTGAGGTCAAATTATTATTATTAACATTATAAAAGTTTAATGAAGGGTCACATTTGCCAGAATTTCACTAAATGAATAAATGGACTTATAAATGATAAATATTGGATATAATTAAACATATGCCATATTAGTGAACCATGATAATTTATTAGTGGATCTTATATTTTTTGAAATCTCATCAGTCGTGTAATTGGTAGCGTGCTTGCCTCGAGCCCCCAGAAACTATAAAATTAGTATTTGTTGCTTCTCTGAAGCACGCAGCATTAAGGAGAAAGAGCAGACTGGTTTGCTTTGAATCAGAATAATGTGTCCGAGTGGGGAGACATGTCTATCCGGGGACTGTTGTTTCAGTGAGCTAACACTATAAAAATCCAACTAAGCATGTTGGTCTAGTACAAAGTGGACTTCATCATCATCTCATTAAAAATTAACTTGCTCTCGCCATGATATACATGTAGCTGAAAATTTGCTGAGTTGGCGTTAAAAAACAATCAATCACTCACTCTTATATTTTTAACAGTTTTAGGACACTTTCAACTACTTTGTGAGAGTGTGTAATACACTCCACAAAGTAGTTCGGATAATTTTTTTTATGAAATAACGTTATCTGTGTTAAAACTACATACAAACTATGGCTTCCATGAACTATTTTTCATACCTTTAGCACTAGATACAAGTAGTTTCTTCTGTCCTGTCACCACATTGATTCTGTATAAACCAAAGTAGGAGTCTAGAACTAGTAATTCACCGTTACTGTCTATCTTCATACCTTTAGGTCGACCACAGACTGGTTCTAATTCAAATGATCCTAAAATATAATTATTAATTGACCTTTAGGTCGACCACAGACTGGTTCTAATTCAAATGATCCTAAAATATAATTATTATTTGACCTTTAGGTCGACCACAGACTGGTTCTAATTCAAATGATCCTAAAATACAATTATTATTTGACCTTTAGGTCGACCACAGACTGGTTCTAATTCAAATGATCCTAAAATATAATTATTATTTGACCATTAGGTCGACCATAGACTGGTTCTAATTCAAATGATCCTAAAACATAATTATTATTTGACCTTTAGGTCGACCACAGACTGGTTCTAATTCAAATGATCCTAAAATATAATTATTATTTGACCTTTAGGTCAACCACAGACTGGTTCTAATTCAAATGATCCTAAAATATAATTATTATTTGACCTTTAGGTCGACCACAGACTGGTTCTAATTCAAATGATCCTAAAATATAATTATTATTTGACCTTTAGGTCGACCACAGACTGGTTCTAATTCAAATGATCCTAAAACACAATGTATAATAATTATTTTTCAATTTGAAAATATCTGTTAATAACAATTCTGCATCTGAAAAAGAAACCTTTTCTTTGCATTTAATTTTCCTCAGTTTTTGTTTCCATTTTTTCAAATTTATGAGATATGACGTACGAAATATTAGAAAATTACCTCCCTTTAATCAACTTGGATGATTATTATATCATTATGTCACAAAATTTAAAAGTTACCATTATTTAACTAGGCAAAAAAAGTTTTATAAGGTAAATAAATTAATAATCTATTGAAACTTTTTACATCAATCTGCCAGTAAAGGTCTCTTTTTTGTTTTGTTTGAGATGTTATAAAATATCCAAGTGGTTGTTACTAATTTGTGTAATTTTTTACTTTATATCCATCACTATTTTAGGGTTAGGGTTATGGTGTTTAATGCCACTTTCAACAATATTTCAGTTATTTGTGGTGGTAAGTTTTATTGGTGGAGGAAACCGGAGTACCGAGAGAAAACCACTGACCTGTCGCAAGTCACTGACAAACTTTATCACATAATGTTGTATCGAGTACACCTCACCTGAATGGGATTCGAACTCACAAGGTTAGTGGTGATTGGCACTGATTGCATAGATAGTTATTAATTCTACTACCATATGATCACTATTTTTGATATTATCTTCAAACTATAGTGATGGAACCAAATATTTTTTGTATTTCCAATTTTTGAGGAAGGAGGGACTCACAAGATAATCACCTGACAAGATTGCCATACCATGGTAAGTATAAGATATAATTTGAAAATCAAACAGTTTAGTGTATCATTTCTACAGGCTCCATTGTGTAAAGGGGGCTGTCGTGATCATGATTGTATGGTAGTTTGAGGGTTTACAACTACCTTTGCAATCAGTGCCTATCATCACTGAAGTTGTGAGTTCGAATCCCGCTCAGACGAGATGTACTTGATACAACATTATGTGATAAAGGTTGTCAGTGACTTGCGACAAAGGTGGAGGTTTTTTCTGGGCACTCTGGTTTTCTCCACCAATAAAACTGACTGTTATGATATAACTGAAATATTGTTGAAAATTGCGTTAAACACCATAACCCTACCCTACGCTACCCATTGTGTAAGAGTGTATCATATATATTTTATTTTACCACAACCAGTCAAGTTTTTTCCAATGCGAGTGATATCCCAAAGATCTTGTCCTTTAAAGGCAACAACTCTCCCATCAGCAAGACCTGTGAAAACTGTCCCTATGAATAGACAACAGACATTATAAAACATGTGGTGAAAATCTATAATAAAATTTATCAAAATACTTATTATACATGGGTATATGATATTGTGTAGTCAACGCATACTGTAACATAATACTTTAATGATACCGATATCAGACTTACCTTTTCACACAACTTTTAAACTATTGCTGTATCTAAAATGTTCTGCAAGAACTATGTAACAATTTCTTGTAAAGATTTGAAACCTTCAATCACAACTTTTCAACCATTGCTGTATCTAAAATGTTCCGCGAGAACTATGCAATGATTTGTCGTAAAAATTTGAAATTATCTATGGCGTTCAGGAAAATTCTCAGTTATAATAATGAATGATTTATTTTGCTTTTCTTTTTTACCCTTTGTTTTTTTCATTTGTATCATTGCATTTCTTTTATATATATATATTCAACATTAGTTAACTCAATCTTTTTAAATCAGAACAAGAATACCAGTAATACAATATAAATTTCTCTGAATTCTTAAGTTGAATTTTAAGAAAAGACTGAAATGTGAAAAGCTAATAATGCAAACGATGACAGCTACAAAGTGAAGATAAAAGCTTGATCAGCCTTTTGCACCAGGTGATCTAAAAAGAATACAGACTTTTAAATACAATTAATTAAACAAGAAATGTGTGCATCACAAAATACGCCCGTCTATATAAATTATCAAACGGTATAATGGTAATTCAGTCAAACAACTAATCATGTGAGCAGGAAAAGTAAAAAATTATATTTATAGTAACAGTGACCTTGACCTTTGACCTAATGACCCCAAAATAAATCGGGTTCTTCCCCTTCCACAGGGGAATCATGTGGTCAAGTTTGGTAAAGATCCCATATACAGAACTAAAGTTATCATGCGGAAACAAACCTGTTGTCAAAAATTCTATTTATGGAAAGTGACCTTGACCTTTAACCTAATGACCCCAAAATAAATAGGATTCTTCCCCTTCCACAGGGCAATCATGTGGTCAAGTTTGGTAAAGATCCAATATACAGAACTAAAGTTATCATGTGGAAACGACCATGTTGTCAACAATTCTATTTATAGTAACAGTGACCTTTGACCTAATGACCCCAAAATAAATAGGGTTCTTCCCCTTCCACAGGGGAATCATGTGGCCAAGTTTGGTAAAGATCCAATATACAGAACTAAAGTTATTGTGCAGAAACCTGTGTGGACTCCCACCCGCCATAACCAATCACATAGTACGGCCAGTCTCAGACGGGCCTATAAAAAGGAGGAAAAAAAGTGATTTAATATGACCAGGAAAAATCTATCATGCAAAAATATATTTGTTCTTGATTTTTTTTTCATTACCTGTAATATCCTTGCTAATTTTCCAGCCAAAAATCTTTGAACTTAAAACACAGTGACCTAAAATTTGATACGTTTTACAGTAATATTACATAAATATTCACTGATTCAGTCAAAAATATGACAAAATTTAACATTCATTTTTAAATGGGATGGTTATTTTTAGGATATCTTTCTTACTTATTTTTCAGGGGTTAGCGCGAACGCAGTCCCCCACACTAAAAAATTGCGTACCCGAGATGCCCACATTTGGGGCATTCGCAGGCTTCAGCCCAACCAGAGTGCAATGGAAGGGCCTCAACCTGGGGAGACCGCCTTTTTGATCACGGTACTCCCTGTACCAGGTAAGTATGCTTAAATATAAAATTTTGAAGTTAATATTTCACAATATCTGTGTTAAACTGTAGGTGATACATGCAAATTTTAAGTTACAACCATTTTCACATTTAATAACATATTACCATTTTTTTTCTCTCTAAAAATCAAATAAACATATAATTTATATTATGGTTGATTAAATGTATGAAAATGTTGATTCAAAAGGTTACTATTTATAATTTATTTAGTCAAGCAGAGATAAATGTAAACAAGATTATGTTCGACAACTCTGTCCAGGTAAAAATGAAGTTATTATTAAAAGTTAAATAGCAATTTAATGACCAACAAAGAGTCAAATAGAGAAATTCTCAGCGTTGAAAACAATTTGAGAAATAAAAATAAATAAATAAAAAGATTATCCGTAAATAAAATAATTTGTTTGATGTTTAACTATTTACCCACAAAAACTGTCCCTACTCAGAATTTAGAAATGTTTATTTTTGTATTTAATAAAAAAAAATTATTTTACCCCATAGATTCATAAAGGATGATAAAAAAACCAAAATAAAATTATTTCCTACCTCACACCCTACAACCGGCTATCTGTAGCCCTTTTCACAAAAATTCTTAAGTTACGATAAAAAATTGTCGTAAGTGTAACACTAAGATTAAAAAGAGTTTCACAAAAATACTTACGATAATCTTAAGTGTAAAAATAGTCCTAACTTTACGTGTAAAACTACCCTGTCCTAAGTGTAAAATTTTGATCGTAAGAGAAATTTTGGTCTTATCTTTTATCGCAAGTGAAAAAAATAGAAAAAAAGATGGACGATGTATTGGCGCTTCGACTTGAAAATAAGAGAGCAATTCATCGTTAGAGCATTTTCTCTGACCGTATGACAAACCTATTTACACATATTGATAAATGTTTATTGAAATGAATATGGTTTAATACAAACAGACGCTACAAATGGCATTGTTGTTTACTCCTTTTTGGCGTGACTAATAACAGAGTCTGTCTATAACGATGCATTCCCTACATTTACCTCTTCAGTGCAGCAGTGTATCGTTTACATGACCAAAAAATCAGGATAATTCTCATTAATTTTAGATTTCAAATTGGGAACGATCGACAATCGAAAAGACTACATGTACTTGCAAACTTGGGGAGAATTCTTTTTTTTCATTTTTTTTTTGAATAAAAACAGGAATACGGGATTTTCTTCTAGACATCTACTTCGCTTACAAAAGTTTTGTATGAACAGCCGCTTTAGGACTGGAATTTTCTGGATCCAATGATATCGTTTTGATTTTGCCTTTATATAAGTAATATAATTTATTAATTTCTGGCAACTTCGATGATCATCGAACACTCTGGCAATACATACTTCTGTTATATTAATATTAATATATAACAGGGATATTTATTCGTCTTCACGATTGATAGATGATAAACACATCTTTATTTGGGTTATCTCAGAAAAATCGGGATACATTTTCATCAGTAAAAGAACAAGCGTTTAATTTTATGTGGGATGGGATTAATTGGAAAAAAGGGGTAAATATTTTGCTGACAAATAACCGATAAAATGAATTATATGAATAGGGTGTTTTTCACACTCCAGATGCACTCCCTTAAAAAATACTTCTACCAAAAGTAACCACGCGTGGATGATGACGCACAACTCCAAGTAATGATAATTATTATAGATAATTTTAATTTACATGCATTAGAAATGTTCCTCTATACGAAAATCATACCCGTTCATATTTTGTGCAGTTATTGGTGACCGATTCATATACATTTTTTTTGTATTAGATAAAAATTCAATATAAACATACAAACACATCATAGCATAAGAATTGCTTATAAATTAGTGCCGGGGATATTTTTTAGAATAATTTTATTAAAAAAAAATGCTTTGTTGTGCTATGGAAATGAAACTAGGTTGCTAAGGAAGATGGTTTATGGTGTTTAACGCCCCTTTCAACAATATATCGGTCAGTTTTATTGGTGGAGAAAACTGGAGTACTCGGAGAAAACCATTGACCAGTCGCAAATCATTGACAAACTTTATCACATAATGTTGTATCGAGTACACCTAAGGGAGAAATTTTTATCGTAAGTGTAATTTTAGTCGTAAGATTAAAATTTGTCGTAAGATAATCTTTGTGAAAAGGACTTAGGAATTGTCGTAAGATAATCTTAAGTGAAAAAGTTAGGACTATAGTTACGAATTTTTGTGAAAAAGGCTACTGGACAACAGATGCTATGGGAACTCATATCATATCTACGTCACACGGAATGACAGGTAGGAATTTCTTTAACGTTTTTCTTCCATTTTATCAACTTTTTGGATTTTAAATTTATGTCTGATTTGTTGCACTACAAATGAGAAATTTGCATACCAAATGTGACAGTATAGGTTTTAATAATTAGTAAGTTTTCAATCAATGAAGATAGAATTTGACATTTTCAACAGAGAATTCTTCAGAACATTAACGTTTTCTCTAAAATTTCAAAAGAAAGCACAAGTTTCTATCATATACATGAAAAATATAGTGTTTCTTCTACCTTCCTGTACAACGGGAAATCGAAGTGTTATGTAGTAAGAATATTATACGCAATTTCATTCCAATAGTCAAAATGTTTTGGCTATCGGAGACAGCAGATTATTTTGAAACTGACTATCACTGACAGCAGATGTTGGCAAACGGGAACAACAGTGACATGAATTCTTATTTCTGATTTATCCTGTAATAAGTTGAGCCATTAGTGTTTAGAATAATTCAAATATTGAAATTCATGGCTAATGGTTGCCTTTAAATTTCAAAACATTGAGATTGTTCCGAAGTAAAAATATATTTTCGAAGCTGTGAAACCCATTAAAAAATAGTTTTTGGTCCAATACCATAGTATTAGCTTTTGCTTGTATTGATTTCCATTGTCATTGACTTTGAAAATGTCTTTGACGTGGATAAACTGAGAAATAACTTGAAAATTTACTTCTTTAAAAAAGATTTGATTGAATTAGGATATTTAGAAGCTTTGTAATATTTCATTTTTGATCAATTATATCAATAAGTGGAGTTAAATGGCAATCGGGAACATGAACAATTTCACGAGACTTTTTAGTGTCAAATCGGGAAACAAATGATTTTTCTACAAGTGTCAGGAGCAGCGGTATGAATAATGCACAATAATGAGAGAAACAAAGTTAATTAACAATGGAATTTCTTTTAATTATTTTCATGTTCTCGATTGCCGTTTAACTCCACTGATCTGATGTACGTGATAGCCCGATCTGCTGTCCCCGATAGCCAAAACATTTTGACCATTGGAATGAAATTGCGTATAATATTCTTACTACATAACACTTCGAGTTCCCGTTGTACAGGAAGGTAGAAGAAACACTATATTTTTCATGTATATGATAGAAACTTGTGCTTTCTTTTGAAATTTTAGAGAAAACGTTAATGTTCTAAAGAATTCTCTGTTGAAAATGTCAAATTCTATCTTCATTGATTGAAAACTTACTAATTATTAAAACCTATACTGTCATATTTGGTATGCAAATTTCTCATTTGTAGTGCAACAAATCAGACATAAATTTAAAATCCAAAAAGTTGATAAAATGGAAGAAAAACGTCAAAGAAATTCCTACCTGTCATTCCGTGTGACGTAGATATGATCTGAGTTCCCGATAGCATCTGCTCTCCAGATAGCCGGTTGTAGGGTGTGTACCTATCAACTTCTGTAAATTTGTGAGTAAAACATTTTTTTTACCATTATTTCAATTAACATTTGTTTTATGAGTTTTTCGACTCCCAGCATCATGTCCATTATATCAGTAAAAAAAAATCCAGATACTCAGTAGGTTAAAATTATTTTTCTTGGATTACAAATTGCACCTTTACACATTTTTGATCAGGTGATATCTGTTTGCACCAAAAATATGTTATTTTGTGCTGCAGATCATTTGTGCCACTATTTTTTAGAAACCCTAGTATCATTTGCACAACAATCTGTTTTAGAATTCCTAGCCATCATTTTTGCCAAAAATTAAATGTAAAAAATTGCACTAATTTTCATACTAAATTTGATCTGATTTTGATTTCATCCAACCACGGCTGCTTATCCCTCTCTTTCACCACAAAATGTTATGACGAGAAAATCATGAGATCGACTTCCCGTGGTGAATAAGAGGGACATATATTCCTGGTCACCGTGCAAAGGTAAGGACTTTCATAGCATATATTTCAGTATAATGACAATTCGGCAATGTGATTCTGTGGCCAAGGCATTTTCCTTGATGCCCGTTAGCTTTTATATCAAACCATACTTACTAATTTTCCTAAAAATGATTTGTGTCAGTTCCTGACAAAGGAAATCGGCACAAATTTAACCAGTGCTCGTTGTTCTCGGCATTTGTAAGCAAACCAACAGTGTGAAATAATTAGATTTTATTGCTTGCATTAGTCGGATATGGAATAAATCGTCAAAATGCATTTATCTTCCTACACGGGTTCCTCCAAATAAATGTGATGCATTAGATAGATAAGTTATGCATGAGAAATCGGGTGATGCATGAGAAACCAGTGATGATTTGAAGTAATTTAAAGTAAAGCTCATTAAACGTTCCTTACAATAGAATGACTGTCAATAGAATTTTCCCACTAAAATCGCTATACAATAAAGTATGACATGTGAAAAATATAATATTAATTAATAGGATTTATTTTGAGTATCCTATATATTATGATCAAATTGTAATTTTCTATGTTTTCTGTTTTGTTTGTTTGTATTTTTTTTCCTTGATGCCCGTTACACTGTCATCAAAGAGCTCCGGTCGGAATTGTTCTGTCATCTTCCGGTACAAGTCAATTAGGCATGTTTGACATACAGGCGACGACAAAAAGTTTAGTTTAAACATATTTTATTGTCTTATAAATGTACAATTAGATTGGAAACAAGTTATATCAACTTAGTATATCCACTCTATACAATAATGTTATATACATAAATAAGAAAATGACAGCAAGTTACATAATATAATAAATGTATACATGAATATATTTGATAAACAGAAGTAATGAAAAAAAAAAGGGGGGGATAAGGGGATTGAGTGCAAATAAATGATAACATCCTGAGTACAGGGTATAATTTCGTATCATTCAAATCTATTAGAATGGTGTATATATTTTTGGACATTTCTAAACACTATTAAATTGTTTTCGTCAGTTAAATTATCAGAGCCAAATAATAAGTTTTCAATTGAGATAACTGTATACGGTGTAATACTCATAATTAATTGCATTCTTGCATTCGTATAAAGGGGACACTCTAATAAATAATGAATAGCATCTTCTAAAGGACATCCGCAGGCGCAGCTGGGGTCACTAAGGGACCGACCATTTAACTTGAAGGGGGGGTTATGTTTTTTTTTCGGACAACACAAAAGTTAGAATATTCATTTTTTTGTCGCGCGAAGCGCGAAATTTTTAATTTTTTTCCAGAATTCAACATTAGGTTATATGACAAAAACTCTGAATCAGATTTTTTTTTTATCCTCCATCAATATCAGAATATTTTTTTCAGCAACATTGGGAATCAGAATATTTTTTTTAGAAAAAAAAACCATACCCCCCCCCCCCCCCCCCCCAAGTTAAATGGTCGTTCCCTAATTATATTTGCTCTAAATAAATCTGCCCCCAGTGAACTACACTGATGTCTAAAACTAGTATGTATTATATTACATTTCCTACTTCCTAACAAATAGTAATTTGAAACCTTAAATAAATTCGCCCTTAAAGTTTGCTTAAACTTTGAAGCAGTTTGTATAGATTTAAAATTCGGATCCAATGAATTCCATGAACGTATAGTAGACGGAAAAAACGATTTGGAAAATGTTTCTAAACGACATCTTGGTACCCTATATTGTTAAGAATTTCTCAGATTATAATTGTTAACTACTAAATATTCATTTAGACAGTCCTGTAAATATTCAGGAGCTATATTATTATGTATTTTATGAAATAAAGTAAGTTTTCGAAGCCTCCGTCTACAACTTAAAGTCTCCCAACCGGTTTCGAAGTATAAAGATTCCTTGCTTGCAAATTTTGTCAACTCAGTAATTATCCTAGCGGCTTCAAATTGAAGCTGTTCCAACTTATCTGCATCTCTTGAACAACACCCATCCCATAACTCACATGCATACTCTAGTAATGGCAAAATATAAGTTACATATATTTTATTTAAATTATTCCTGTTTAATATGAACTTTAATTTTCTAAGGACAAATATTTGTTTAGTGGCTTTTTGGCATACATTATTTATATGTTCTGCCCACTTGCCATTACTAGATATGGTGACTCCTAAATGTTTATGATTGTCTACCTGATTTAAGCTTTCAGAATTAAATTTTAGATTTATTGGATTTATGTTTTGCCGAAATGAAATAACCATATATTCAGTTTTTTGGGGATTAAAGTCTACTAGCCATTGCTTTGCCCAATTATCTAAAACTTGAAGATCCAAGTTTAACCTGTTTTCAACTTCTAATGGATTAGTAGATGAGAATATCAAAGAGCTGTCATCAGCAAATAATCTAACAAGACTTTGAATATCATCTGCAATATCATTTATAAAAAGCAAAAATAGTAATGGACCCAGAACTGACCCCTGCGGAACGCCTGCTTTCAATGTTCCAAGCGAGGAAATTGAATTTTTTAATAAAACTTGTTGTTTCCTTTCTGAAATATAATCTTTGAGCCATTTTAATAATTTTCCGTTTATGCCATATGATTTTAATTTTTCTATTAAACCTTTATGCCAAAGACGGTCGAATGCTTTGGAAATATCACAAAAGACCGCAACCGTAATTTGACCATTTTCTAAAGCTATGCAAATTTTATGATACAATTCAATTAACTGATGGGATGTAGAATGACCAGACACAAACCCAGATTGAAACTTATATAATAATTTATGTTCAAGCATATAATTGTAAATATATTTAAACACAATTCGCTCAAATACTTTCCCTACATAGCTTAAAAGAGCTATTGGTCTATAATTTGATGCAATATATTTGTCTCCCTTTTTGAAAAGTGATAAAACATTCGCAATTTTCCAACATGATGGATACTTTGAAATTCTAAGTGAATGATTAAAAATATATTTCAAGGGTAAGTACACAGTGTCTGCAGTATTTTTTAACATTTGATGACTAATGAAATCTCCGCCTGATGCTTTACCAATTTGAAGTGATTTTACTATATCTTTCACATCGTCATCATTTATGTCATCAACATCTAAAGAAAACGGTGTTCGTCGAGGTAAGTTTGGTGGATCTATATTATTTGCTGTTGAAGATATAGAGCAAAAATAATTATTTAATACGTTCGCTTTATCTGATTCATTACCAACTATATCGTTGGTAACAGGGTTTATTAAAGGAGATATTACCGTGGAACGACAATTACCCATTACTTTTTTTACAAGTGACCAACACGCTTTTGGGTTATTAGAATTTTCATCTAACAAGCCATTGGCATTTAAATAAAACTGTTCTTTAGCATGAATTATCATATTATTTACTTTATTCCTTCGTATTTTGTATATATATTTCGATTATGTACAGTGGGAGAAGATTTTAATTTTCTATGTATACGATCGCGAATTCTAATATGATGCCTAATTTCAGAATTAAACCATGGTTTATCTGTTCTACGAATATTGACTACTTTGGTTGGAATGCATTCTTTTGCCATTTCTAAGTATTTATTTGTAAAGAAATCCGCCATTTCATCTATATCGTTAACTAATGTAAAAAAGGATTCTTCCCAATTAAACTGCCTAATTAATTTATTAAATTTGTCAAATTCTGCATTCTTATACATCCATATTGTTCGCTGGTACGTTTTTTGTAGGTAATTTGGAATTTGAAGAGAAATTTTCGTTGCATTGTGGTCACTTTTTTCTCTACATACATCAATTACTTCAGAAAAAGTTACATTGCAATCAGCTGATATCAAAACGGGATCTAACAAAGTTCTATTACCTGTATTTTGATTAATACGTGTAGGTTCATGTATTACATTTTGAAAATAAAAAACATTTATTATATTACTCAAGGAATTATTATTTTCTACCAATAAATCAATATTCAGATCTCCCGTAATAATGACGTTTGTTGTATAATTAAATGCTTCCTCATAGAATATTCGAAATTTTGCCAAAACGATTGGGTAGCCCCAGGGGAACGATGTACCATGCATAATACAACTTTATAATTTGGAAATTCGATTTCTACCCAAATCATTTCACTATTTTCAAATTCTAAATCTTCTCTTCTTTTTACTTTTAATGTTTCAGAGATATAAACTAAAACTCCTCCACCAAAACAGTTTCTATCTTTTCTTAATATATTTTCATGGTAACCTTGGACTTGTATATCTCTACTTAGTACTGTGTCATCTAGGTGACTTTCGGTTATGCATACTATGGACGAGCCAAGTGCTAATGCTTCAACATAGTCTAATTTATGACGAATACTTCTAATATTTAAATGGAAAATTGAAATTTCATTATCAAAGGGGCCTGGGATTTCAGAAATATCATTTCTCAATAATATTAACATCAACAATATTAGCGTAAATGTAATATTTTTACAAAATTTCTTGAAAACAAATTTATAACAAACAACAGAAGACACCTGAATTATGTTGAATAAATAGTTTAAAAAGATATCAAATAATGAACATGATTTAACATAAAATAACATTTTCTTCATTGGCATTGAATGACAATTATGATAAAAAAAAACTCCAATCGAGATCCTGTATTGCATTAATTCATTATCCATTGTCCATTATCGTCATACAGTTATATACAGAAATAGGATCTCGAGTTGAAGGCTTTTCACTTGCATACAGACAAATATATACCATTTTGATATTCAATAACCCAACTATCTCAATAACAATACATGTATCACAATCTGCACTCAAAATTTGTAGAAAGAAGTAAATCAAAATAAACAAAACAAGAAAAACATATATACATACATTGTTCATATTCATATAAAACAGGCTTGTATAATTTGGACTTTTCCCCTAGTTCTAATAATAAAACCCTAAGTGCTCGCTTACTCTGCCGAGACACAAGTTTGTCACAGGAGCTACATTATTGCAGCTATTCCCCTCCCCCCCCCAAAAAAAAACAACCTCCAAAAGTACTCCAAATTATGTATAAATTTACTTTCAGACAAGAAAGAAAATTAACAAGATTGATATAAATAAAAAAAATCTTGAATAGAATTGGGAATAAAATAATATAATGTAATGTAATATTTCATCCGAGTTGTGCAACCAAATCGAGTACACCCTTTGTTAATCACATGGAATGTCCTCGTGCGTTTACAGAATGAGCTGTGGATTATAAGAAATAGCTATATTTACACCTTACCGAGTTGTTTATACTAGTGTGAATAGGCTTTTGAATAGGTGTATTTCGGTTAATGATGTTCTTAGATACTGAACATTACACGAATGTTTACAGTAGAACCATAAAAATAAAACAATGAACAAATTGGATTATGATTATCGTTAAAGTTACGCAATACACAGAATTGTTTCAACTAATGTGAATAGTGACTTCAAATAAGTAAATTTCTATTCATGATGATTTTTCATCACCGGACATTACGACTGTTTACAATAACAGTAGGACCTAATAATAACCAATGATTTGTAAACAAAACAACAGATACATGTGTCCGTACACGTGGCGTTATGGGTGAGTACATTTGTTTATAAATAGTTTGACTCAAGTAAACAATATTTTAATACATTGAACTAAGAAAGTTCAAGAGAATAATAATAATATAAAAAAATAATAATAATTACAAAATTATAATTTTGTTTTATTATTTATGTAGTTTGTATATTCAGCCACGTCTGATGAGGTCGTCGATATCTTGCTCAATATTAATGATTGTTTTTGAAGATGATTCAGTCTTTTTGGCGAAAATTCTTCCATCTCTCGTCCAAAAGGAATTTATAAGTCGACTTTTCCTGACTTGATTTAGCTTTTGTACCAAATATTGGCGATGACGGGTCAGATCCTCAGTTATCACGATTTTGTCCGGGTTATTTTCCAACTGCTTTTGTTACTGTATATTTTATTTTTTATTTTCCAATTTCTCAAGCGACATATAATTTGTCCTTTCCCATTAGTAATATTTCCAATTATATGTGACCGGTCAATGTCGTCTATCTTAAGCTCAACACCAAGGTGATCCTTACAAACCTTGAGAACTAACCCATCAGTGCCTTGTATATTATCAGAGTTCATGGGTACATTATGGAAGCGAAGAGAGTTTCTTCTCCCATATTGTTGAAGAGATTCTAAATCTTTTTCTAATGAATCTATTCTACTGTTCCATCAATCTATTAGAGTCACTAAGTTCTTCGTTTGATCTTTTTAATTTATTTATTTTTTCATCTTGACTCTTGACTTTTGTTTCAAGAGTGGACACATAATTTTTCATGGCATCATCAAGACTGGTTTTAACAGCATTTGCAATAATAGGACCAATGGATTCGATAAAGCTTGGACTAATTACAGTTTGCTGTATTATTTCAGTTAAGTTGACTGACTGACCCTCTGTGGTTTGAAATATAACCGGTGTATGGCCATTTTGACTGGTGGGTGCATCACTTTTTGAGTCGGATATTGACTGATTATTCATATTGTTTGTATCTAAGTCTGACTCTGAATCTGATGTGTATTTTCGAAATCGCTTTGGTTCGACAAAAAGTAAGTATTATGATCATATAGTATTATTATATCTTGAATCCAGAAGATGTCGTTTTCGGTCGATTATTTTTGCTTGTTTTTACCTATATATTACTGTAGTTATCTTCATCGATTACTCAGATATAGATAAAATGATGGACATAAACAATGAAAAATGCTAATAATGAGATTGAAATCATCAAATAAAGCTATAAAAAGTAGTTTATATGTGTAATAAAGTACACAAACCCTTTGTAATGCTTATATACATGATAGTTTGCACTGGCGTGCCACCACGAATAGTTTTAGACTTACTACAGTGAAAAACAATGCTTATTTACGTACATTCGTTCCGGCTCTGTCAGCCACTACTTTCCGGTTGGGTAGCAAAAATTGTGTTTCAGTAGAACCGGTTTTGTCTATGTAAAAAATTGAAAGAATAGCGAAAACAGCTCAATATCACAATTATGTTTCCTTTCTGTAATTTATTTAAGGTTCATTATAACACTTGTCAAGGGTATGTTCGACTTGCTAATTGATAAAAAGAAAAAAAAACAACAAAAAAATGTCTTCAATGAATAAAAGTTGTGAAAAAAAACAACAACAGCACAGTCAAAATATTTTACATGTGGATGTTTTGTATAACATTAAAAGGAAGAAATACATTTGTATTTGGTTTCTGATCAAGATATCTTTTTCTGGTATCCGATTCATGTTGAGCGACGGTAAGAAACAGTAACAGGATTTATGCTTATAAGCTTATAAACTTATAAGCGCGGACTTCACAGAGGACACAATCCAAAACGATAAGAACAATGCTTGTTTCTGCTCTTTTTAGACAATTTGACAGTTTCTTCGGGGCGATAGATACAATATACGTACATTGTCAGAAAATATATAATTCATTTCCAATCGCTGCGAAACAGGTAAGAAAAACTCGTCAAAACTCGTATATATAAATTTCATATTTTCGACAATGTATATATCTTGTCTATTTTTTTCTCTCCCTCGTTTCACTCCTCAGAAAATATTTTTGTTATTAACTAAAATAATGTAATATAAATAAGACTCGACACAGTGTAGGGTTGTGCGTTCGTTACAAGATCGCATAGCATTTATTATAAATATATAACGACATAACAAATTCATTTCTACCCCCCCCCCCCCCCCCCCTAAAAAAAAATGCAAAATACATACCGGTACGAGTGATTGAAATTCTTTTGGCATTAATATTGGTGGATGGGCGGGGGACTATAACATCCAAAGAACGAACTTTTGTCGTATTACAACTTGTAACGAACGTTGCTTTAATCGAGTACACCTAACATTTTCTTTGTATACAAACTGCCAAAATCGTCCGTGCGGAAAGGAATTCAATACTACAGCCTTTGTTAATTTGCTTATCTGTAATGTTAATGTAAACATTATACTGTGAAGAAACTTTAATATAGTATCCATGAAGTTATTTCCACAGAGTGACTTACTTCGTTATCAACAAAACTAAAATATTGCGTTATAAAAAGAATCTCCCACTAATCAATTGATGCGCCTGGACAGCTACTTAAAGTGAGTGTAGCGTATTGAGCACCAACGGTGATGCCAGTGCCACAAAAAACATTAAAAAAAATCAAGTGTCCGCGACAGTAGCAATTTAACATAGAAATAACGATTTTTTTTATTGTACAAAGTAGCTGAAATTAGCAGCCATGTCGAATATTCACACTATGGATCAGTATTTATCGCATTTGAGATATTTCCTAATCATAACTATTGTTAAATTGCAATATAATGCTCAATAACAATAAGATCAGTGGTATTTACATACTGACAAACCCGGTTATTTATAAATGACCCAACCGGTTTGTATACATGTTTACATTTTGACCAAGCCGGATTTCAAAAACATCTGTTGACATCATGTTTTAGGGTATAACTAGTTACTAATTGACTTCATCAACAAAATAGTATTTTAAAGTAAAATCAATCATTCATCAATATTTTTTTCTTTTTGGGCAACATTTAATTCATTCGTAAATGCAAGATATAGCGATATTTCAGTTGATTGTAATGATTTTGAAGCCGGATTCCTTATAACTTATAGAAAAAATCTAATTTTACACTGCAAAAATAAATGATATTTGGACAAAAAATGAAATTAATAATAATAACAATCATAAAGCATCATAATTCAAAACATTATATACACAATATATTTATAAATACTTACGATAATTATCCGTGTCTGCTTTAAAATATCCCGGATGTTGACCAAACATTTTCGATCGGAGCTCCTTGACGACAGTGCGTTAGCTTTTATATCGAACCATACAACTACTAATTTTTGTCTTATTCATTTTGGTGTGCAATATTAGACGAATATATTATCACGTTCACTTTTGGTAACGTTTTACGGGAAATATTTTCTCGCTATACAGTAAAATGTAATGTGATGTAAATTTTGACCTAATAAGAATATTTTACATCACTTTTTGAGGTCTAAATACTTGCTCCAACTTCCTTCTTTTGACCTATCTTTATCATTTTCATGCAAAATATCATATCTCCACAATCATTCTATTGTAAGGAACTTTAATGAGCTTTACTTTAAATTACTTCAAATCATCACCCGATTTCTCATGCATAACTTATCTATCTAATGCATCACATTTATTTGGAGGAACCCGTGTAGGAAGATAAATGCATTTTGTTCAATATTTGACAAATAAAATAAGTTTAAACTAAAGAACTTCATATTATCTCCAAATGGAAACATAAAATACATATTACATGTTTTGTATATCTATCAATAATTTCACTAATTTTCACATTAATAGGATTTGATTGGTTTGGTTTATGGTGTTTAATGTCACTTTCAACAATATTTCAATTATATCGTGGCGGTGGAGGAAACCGGAGTAAACCACCGACCTGCCACAAATCACTAACAAACTTTATCACACAATTGTGTATCGAGTACACCTTGCCATAAACAATAGGATTTAAGAGACGATAATAATTCAATTGAAGTCTAATAGTAAAACATTCGTGAAGTTAGTAAAGTCTACAAGGTACTATATAAATGAAAAAAAAAATTCAGTAAAGGGATGATCCAGTAAATACAAAATAAAGATAATATTTTAAACAGTCTGTACTTTCAATGTTTAAGGATAAGAAGAATGCATTAAATCATTTTTTTCTTCTAAAATGTTCCTCGTTAAAAGACATAACATTTACTTTTTGGATTTATTAATTATTATTTATAATCAGGGGTTAGCGCGAACGCAGTCCCCCACACTAAAAAATTGCGTACCCGAGATGCCCACATTTGGGGCATTCGCAGGCTTCAGCCCAACCAGAGTGCAATGGAAGGGCCTCAACCTGGGGAGACCGCCTGTTTGATCACGGTACTCCCTGTACCAGGTAAGTATGCTTTGATACACAATTTTGAAGTTAATATTTCACAATATCTGTGTTAAACTGTAGGTGATACATGCAAATTTTAAGTTACAACCATTTTCATATTTAGTAACATATTACCATTTTTCTTTCTTCTAAAAATCAAACAAACATATAATTTATATTATGGTTGATTAAATGTATGAAAATGTTGATTCAAAAGGTTAATATTTATAATTTATTTAGTCAAGCAGAGATAAATGTAAACATGATTATGTTCGACAACTCTGTCCAGGTAACTAGAGGCTCACAGGAGCCCGTAATCGCTCACCTGGTTTTTAATTTGACATCTAAAGTTGATGGAAATGGGAGTGTTACACATAATTTTGAAAGTGGGCCACCAAGAGATCATTTCAACTCAAATTTTGATGTGATTTTTCTCTCTCATAATATTCCTAAACGGAATAAACTGGCTGAAAAAATCTCACAGAAAAACCCATAATGTAGCATCATGTTATGGGTTTTCGTACTATTATCGATTTTCCGATGTAGCGATTAACAGTGTTAACCCTTCATTCATATGACGATTGGAATTTTCAAAGAATGGCTAGTTAAATATTTCTTTGTACATAAGATTGTTTTAAAAGCCATTCTTGTATTTTAATATACTCTCGATTATCTGGCAACTTTTGCCGTCAGTAAAATGGCCTCATATGTTTTCGTATGAAGTAAAAATAGGGCCAATATACGGGATGGAAACGAATATAAAATCCGGAAATGGCTGGTTTTAAAATTTCATGGTTCTGGCCATCGACAAATCATACTACATCTAAATAAAATAACAGAATGTTTGAAAATGACCACTTTCAAAATTGTGTTTACTTTTGATGTTTTTTTTAGCGCTGAAACCACATGCACTGCAAGATGACATGCATTTTATATAAGAAACAGGCACATTTCAGTCAGCTCTTTTGTTTACAAGTATGATCAGTGACCCCACGACAGGAAGAGCCGGTGTCTGAGAGGCAGACGACATAGTTCAATTTTATATAGCCCTTCTGGATTTTTTTCCAGCTACTTTATAAATGAGGTAAATTTTTAGCATTACAAAAAGTATGGTTCAGTAGGTAGGTTCAGTATTTTTGGTACTATGTCTTTAAAAGCAACCTTGAACATTTTTGACAGATGCCACGTGAGAGTCCTGTTTACGTTCCATAAATAGAAACCGGAAGACACGTCAAAAATAACGCGTGCACTGTGGAAATCAAAATAAAATGGATGTTACGAAAACATATGACATACAAAAACACATACCGTGACGATATGTTAAACTACTAATTGCCATGTAGCTGCAGTTAAAATTTCAGTTCATTTTGATGTGTAATAAAGCAGAAATTGATAACTAAAGACATTTCTATTTTTAGTAACAGCAGCCATTTTGAATGACGGGCGGGGCTGTCGGACACAATATAGAAAGGACCACCCAAGGACCATCCCAGCCAAATTTGCTTTAATTTAGTTTCAGGGATTGGGAAGGCCACGCGCCATGCGCAATTGGTGCTTCCAAGTCGATTGTGGCGCATTGAGGTTTGTTATCTATGTGCCCATGTGCGCCCTGTAAATTCTGATTAATTATTTTATTATTTCATGAGTCCATTAAAGTCGTTTTCTATTTTGTGTTGTGATTTCGTCACTGTCTTCACTCGTCGTTAATTTTCCTTTAATGGCAGTTCCTTGATTTTCCCTTTCTACAAATGTATGTTTAGAACAGTTATTTGTGTCAACCAATCAGACAAAAGGATTCACTCTTTCGATTCTAAATTTAGTGTATTTAAAACACATTTGTCCTGTCGTTTCGTTCTCTTTTCTGAATAATTGATCGGTTTTGGTGGAGTGTATTCTACTTTCTGGTTGAATAGAATCTAATTACAATTAATTGATACAAGCATACCGCGCCGATCTTTTTATTTGAGTGAAAGTTGTATTTATAAATAAAAATTGTAAACCGAAACCATGCGCTTGGTATTCCCTCTTTGCGGAAAATGGAGTTATCGTTCGTAATTTGAATTATCGTCCTTGGCAGTGGGTATATAGCATTTCCGGTTGCAAAAGTTTTCCTGGCGGTTTTTAATAAATTGATTGAATAAATAATAAGTGCGAAAAAATATGAAATTAATTAACGTAGATTCCAAGGCAACACTTGAAGACTTCCTAACTTTAAAAAAAGACTGAACATGTACAGTTACTACGGAAATGTAATGAAAAAATCAGTGGTAACAAGAATGAGCTTGCGCTCGGACAAAGATGTAGCAGGCCTCGACATTAACGTTTGTCCGATACCAGTGAAAACTGACGTCGGACAAGTAGATCTTGTTTTACGGTTGTCCGACGGGACAAATGAAAAAATCAGATTCCCAAACGTGCCGGTACGACGGACAAATCTATTTCCACTGGTATAAAATACTGTGTTTGTTGTATAAAAGAGCCCTGTTTGATCTCCAATTTGTCCATAATTTATTTTGATTAAAACTAAAGTGAAACGCCAGACCAAACTATTTTATTCATTTATCGTTCCTCCATGCTTTAATGAAGTTCAAGGACATTGAATAAATTAAAGTCGCAATCTCAGAAACGCTTTAATGAACGGAAATATCAATATTTGAAATATAAGAACAAGAATCACTCCGGAACGGACACATAAAAATTATCAGATATCAATTTGGCGCCAAATTTAAACTTGTCTTTTGTGCAAAATACGATAGAGGACTTGATTTAGGCTTTTGGGAAATATTGAAACCTTTGAAATGGACAAATAATACAAGCTTTTTCCTGATCTGGTTGAAAAGATCCACTAAAATTTTTATTTCTCTGTGAATTTAAATAAAATACTTTGCTTTATTTATATCACAGGCGCTTGTTTCTTGTAAAAAAAATATACCTAGATACTGGTATATATAGTATCTAGGTATATTTTTTTTTTACCAGAAACAAGGATTTATATAACACAAATATGAGTTATTACAATTTGTGTGGTATTGGATCACAACACAGTAATATTTCAAAAGGAAAACTAGAGGCTCAGGTGAGCCTGTATCGCTCACCTGACATAAATAAGTCCTCTTAAGAATGTCTGCATGCTGAATACATCTAAGTTACTATTCAAATCCCATACTGCCATAGGGTTCTATGTTAAAACTATGTCTGCTCATGGCAGCCATCTTGGATGGAGGTCGTGGTCACCGGACACAATTTTGAAAGTATACTACCCAAGGACCATCCATGCCATGTTTGCTTTAAATTGGCTGACTGGTTTCAGAAGAGAAGACTTTTAAACAATTTTCCCATAGGGTCCTATGTTAAAACTATGTCTGCTGACGGCGGCCATTTTGAACCGAGATCGGGATCACTGAACACAATTTTGGAAGTTGACCACCTAAGGACCATCGATGACATGTTTGCTATATTGGCTTACTAGTTTCAGAGGAGAAGATTTTAAAACATTTTTTCCCATAGGGTCCTATGTTAAAACTACAGTATGTCTGCTGAAGGTGGCCATCTTGGATGGAGGTCAGGGTCACTGGACACAATTTTGAAAATTGACCACTTAAGGACCATCCATGCCATGTTTGTTTTAAATTGGCTTACTGGTTTCAGAGAAAAAGATTTTTAAATATATTTCCCATAGGGTCCTATGTTAAAACTATGTTCGCTGATGGTTGCCATCTTGGATGGAGGTCGGGGTCACAGGACATAATTTTGAAAGTTGACCACCTAAGGACCATTCATCCCATGTTTGCTTTAAACTGACTGACTGGTTTCAGAGGAGAAGACTTTTAAACATTTTTTCCATAGGGTCCTATGTTAAAATTAAGTCGAGTCATGGCGGCCATCTTGAATTTCCGATCAGCAAACGATTCACAATTTTAGTACAGGACCACCCAATGATCATTCCTGCAAAGCCACAATTCAATTGGCTTAGTGGTTTCTAACAAGAAGATTTTTAAAATTTCGACCAATCAGAACACATTATAGGCCCTGGCAGCCATGTTGGATTTCCGATCAGCACCAAAAACAAAAATCTTGTATATGACCATCCAATGAACATTTCTGCCAAGTTTGATTCAAATCTGTTTTGTGGTTTCAGAAAAAAAGATGAAAATGTGAAATTCCCATAGGGCCCTATGTTAAACTAAGTAGAGTCATGGCGGCCATCTTGAATTTCCGATCGGCAAACGATTCACAAGTTTAGTACAGGACCACCCAATGATCATTCCTGCAAAGTCACAATTCAATTGGCTTAGTGGTTTCTAACAAGAAGATTTTTAAAATTTCGACCAATCAGAACACATTATAGGCCCTGGCAGCCATGTTGGATTTCCGATCAGCACCAAAAACACAAATCTTGTATATGACCATCCAATGAACATTTCTGCCAAGTTTGGTTCAAATCTGTTTTGTGGTTTCAGAAAAAAAGATGAAAATGTGAAATTCCCATAGGGTCCAATGTTAAACTAAGTCGAGTCATGGCGGCCATCTTGAATTTCCGATCGGCAAACAATTCACAAGTTTAGTACAGGACCACCCAATGATCATTCCTGCAAAATCACAATTTAATTGGCTTAGTGGTTTCTAACAAGAAGATTTTTAAAATTTCGACCCATCAGAACACATTATGGGCCCTGGCAGCCATGTTGGATTTCCGATCAGCGCCAAAAACAAAAATCTTGTATATGACCATCCAATGAACATTTCTGCCAAGTTTGATTCAAATCTGTTTTGTGGTTTCAGAAAAAAAGATGAAAATGTGAAATTCCCATAGGGCCCTATGTTAAACTAAGTAGAGTCATGGCGGCCATCTTGAATTTCCGATCGGCAAACGATTCACAAGTTTAGTACAGGACCACCCAATGATCATTCCTGCAAAGTCACAATTCAATTGGCTTAGTGGTTTCTAACAAGAAGATTTTTAAAATTTCGACCAATCAGAACACATTATAGGCCCTGGCAGCCATGTTGGATTTCCGATCAGCACCAAAAACACAAATCTTGTATATGACCATCCAATGAACATTTCTGCCAAGTTTGGTTCAAATCTGTTTTGTGGTTTCAGAAAAAAAGATGAAAATGTGAAATTCCCATAGGGTCCAATGTTAAACTAAGTCGAGTCATGGCGGCCATCTTGAATTTCCGATCGGCAAACGATTCACAAGTTTAGTACAGGACCACCCAATGATCATTCCTGCAAAGTCACAATTCAATTGGCTTAGTGGTTTCTAACAAGAAGATTTTTAAAATTTCGACCAATCAGAACACATTATGGGCCCTGGCAGCCATGTTGGATTTCCGATCAGCACCAAAAACACAAATCTTGTATATGACCATCCAATGAACATTTCTGCCAAGTTTGGTTCAAATCTGTTTTGTGGTTTCAGAAAAAAAGATGAAAATGTGAAATTCCCATAGGGTCCAATGTTAAACTAAGTCGAGTCATGGTGGCCATCTTGAATTTCCGATCGGCAAACGATTCACAAGTTTAGTACAGGACCACCCAATGATCATTCCTGCAAAATCACAATTTAATTGGCTTAGTGGTTTCTAACAAGAAGATTTTTAAAATTTCGACCCATCAGAACACATTATGGGCCCTGGCAGCCATGTTGGATTTCCGATCAGCGCCAAAAACAAAAATCTTGTATATGACCATCCAATGAACATTTCTGCCAAGTTTGATTCAAATCTGTTTTGTGGTTTCAGAAAAAAAGATGAAAATGTGAAATTCCCATAGGGCCCTATGTTAAGCTAAGTAGAGTCATGGCGGCCATCTTGAATTTCCGATCGGCAAACGATTCACAAGTTTAGTACAGGACCACCCAATGATCATTCCTGCAAAGTCACAATTCAATTGGCTTAGTGGTTTCTAACAAGAAGATTTTTAAAATTTCGACCAATCAGAACACATTATGGGCCCTGGCAGCCATGTTGGATTTCCGATCAGCGCCAAAAACAAAAATCTTGTATATGACCATCCAATGAACATTTCTGTCAAGTTTGGTTCAAATCTGTTTTGTGGTTTCAGAAAAAAAGATGAAAATGTGAAATTCCCATAGGGTCCAATGTTAAACTAGGTCGAGTCATGGCGGCCATCTTGAATTTCCGATCGGCAAACGATTCACAATTTTAGTACAGGACCACCCAATGATCATTCCTGCAAAGTCACAATTCAATTGGCTTAGTGGTTTCTAACAAGAAGATTTTTAAAATTTCGACCAATCAGAACACATTATAGGCCCTGGCAGCCATGTTGGATTTCCGATCAGCACCAAAAACACAAATCTTGTATATGACCATCCAATGAACATTTCTGCCAAGTTTGGTTCAAATCTGTTTTGTGGTTTCAGAAAAAAAGATGAAAATGTGAAATTCCCATAGGGTCCAATGTTAAACTAAGTCGAGTCATGGTGGCCATCTTGAATTTCCGATCGGCAAACGATTCACAAGTTTAGTACAGGACCACCCAATGATCATTCCTGCAAAGTCACAATTCAATTGGCTTAGTGGTTTCTAACAAGAAGATTTTTAAAATTTCGACCAATCAGAACACATTATGGGCCCTGGCAGCCATGTTGGATTTCCGATCAGCACCAAAAACACAAATCTTGTATATGACCATCCAATGAACATTTCTGCCAAGTTTGATTCAAATCTGTTTTGTGGTTTCAGAAAAAAAGATGAAAATGTGAAATTCCCATAGGGCCCTATGTTAAACTAAGTAGAGTCATGGCGGCCATCTTGAATTTCCGATCGGCAAACGATTCACAAGTTTAGTACAGGACCACCCAATGATCATTCCTGCAAAGTCACAATTCAATTGGCTTAGTGGTTTCTAACAAGAAGATTTTAAAATTTCGACCAATCAGAACACATTATGGGCCCTGGCAGCCATGTTGGATTTCCGATCAGCGCCAAAAACAAAAATCTTGTATATGACCATCCAATGAACATTTCTGCCAAGTTTGGTTCAAATCTGTTTTGTGGTTTCAGAAAAAAAGATGAAAATGTGAAATTCCCATAGGGTCCAATGTTAAACTAGGTCGAGTCATGGCGGCCATCTTGAATTTCCGATCGGCAAACGATTCACAATTTTAGTACAGGACCACCCAATGATCATTCCTGCAAAGTCACAATTCAATTGACTTAGTGGTTTCTGACAAGAAGATTTTAAAAATTTCAGCCAATGAGAACACATTATGGACCCTGGCAGCCATGTTGGATTTCAAATCAGCACCATAAACACAAATCTGGTAGAGGACCATCCAGTGAACATTTCTGGCAAGTTTGGCTGATTTCTGTTCAGCGGTTTCAGAGAAGAAGATTTAAATGTGAAAAGCTAACGGACGGACGCTTACCCATGACAAAAGCTCACATGGCCTATGGCCAGGTGAGCTAAAAAAAACATATATGTCAATGATTCTCAAAATTTAGCTTTTCCGACTTCACATTTTGTAATAGAGTTGCTTCCCTTTGATTATTTGAGTAACCAAAAGCAGTGAGTCAACAAAAAAATGCATTTCAAGAGGAATAACTCTTCACAGCTGTCGCACATTTTTAACTGTGGGAAATTTTTTGTAGATCTTGACATGCTGAACATTTTTGCAGTTTAAACTTTCCCTCTATCTCTAATAGTTTTTGAGATATAAGATGATAGTATTAAAATTGAGAACATTTTGATGAAAAAAGGGCAATAACTCCAAAATGGGTAATTGGATTCACTTCAAAATTGCAGGGTAGGAAGATCTTGACATGCTGCAAATTTTTGAAATTTAAACTTAACCTTTATCTCTTATAGTTTTTGAAATATAAGATGAAAAGTATTAATTTTTTTCTATAAATTTGATGAAAAAAGGGCAAGAACTCCAAGATGGGTAATCCGATTTATTTCAAAATTGCAGGTAAAAAAAAAAATGGATCGAAGGGTCGAACCGCCAGACACATTTTTGGAAGAGAATCATCCAAAGACTATTTCATCAAAATTTTGTTCTTATTGAGCAAATGGTTTCAGACAAAAAGATTTTTATGGGAATTTCCCATAGGGTCCTATGTTAAATTAAGTTCGGCTGTGGCGGCCATCTTGGTCGGTGTTCTGAAATGCCGGACACAAATTTGGAAGAGAACCACTCAAGAATCATTTCAGCAAAGTTTGGTTGAGATTGGCTCAGTAGTTTCAGAGGAGAAGATTTTTTTTAATTTCATCCCCCCTTTTTTCTAATTTGCATAATTGGTAAAAGTTCAACGTTCATAAAAAATCCCGTAATATATGTTAAAAAGCTCATCAATATGCTTATACAGTTCAAATGTGGGCACTTTCTGGCTTAAAATAGAGCAGATTTGGCCATTTGAAGAAATTTCTATTTTTAGTAATGGCGGCCATCTTGGATACAGGACGGTGCTGACGGACACATTTTTGAAAGGGGACCACCTAAGGATCATTTCAGCAAAGTTTGGTTGAGATTGGCTCTGTAGTTTCAGAGGAGAAGATTTTTTTTTAATTCCATCCCACCTTTTTTCTAATTTGCATAATCGGTCAAAATCGAGAAATTTAATCCCGTAATATATGTTAAAAAGCTCATCATTATGCTTATACAGTTCAAATTTGGGCACGTTCTGGCTTAAAATAGAGCAGTTTTGGCCATTTGAAGAAATTTCTATTTTTAGTAATGGTGGCCATCTTGGATACAGGACGGCGCTGACGGACACAAATTTGAAAGGGGACCACCTAAGGATCATTTCAGCAAAGTTTGGTTGAGATTGGCGCAGTAGTTTCAGAGGAGAAGATTTTTTTAAATTTCATCCCCCCTTTTTTCTAATTTGCATAATCTGTCAAAATCGGCAAAAGTTCAAAGTTCATAAAAAATCCTGTAATATATGCTAAAAAGCTCATCATTATGCTTACACAGTTCAAATTTGGGCACATTCTGGCTTAAAATAGAGAAGTTTTGGCCATTTGAAGAAATATCTATTTTTAGTAACAGTGGCCATCTTGAATGGAGGGCGGGGCTGTCGGACACAATTTTGAAAGGGACCCACCCAGGTTTGGTTTAATTTGGTTCAGCAGTTTCAGAGGAGAAGATTTAAATGTGATCTTTTATCAAAATATGTCTAATTTGCATAATCGGTATATCTTGGCTGAAAGAAAAATTTCACAGAAAAACCGGAATATATGTTAAACTACTTCTTGCCATGTAGCTGCAGTTAAAATTTCAGCTCATTTTGACTTACACTAAAGCAGCAATGGACAATTAAAATTTCATCCCCCCTTTTTTCTATTTTGAGCTTGGCGGACATCTTGGTTGGAAGTCGGGATCAACGGACACAATTTTGGAAGGGGGCCATCCAAGAATCATTTCAGCAAAATTTGGTTGATATTGGCTCAGTAGTTTCTGAGGAGAAGATTTTTTTTAAATTTCATCCCCCCTTTTTTCTAATTTGCATAATCGGCAAAAGTTCAAAGTTCATAAAAAATCCTGTAATATATGCTAAAAAGCTCATCATTATGCTTACACAGTTCAAATTTGGGCACATTCTGGCTTAAAATAGAGCAGTTTTGGCCATTTGAAGAAATTTCTATTTTTAGTAACAGTGGCCATCTTGAATGGAGGGCGGGGCTGTCGGACACAATTTTGAAAGGGACCCACCCAGGTTTGGTTTAATTTGGTTCAGCGGTTTCAGAGGAGAAGATTTAAATGTGATCTTTTATCAAAATATGTCTAATTTGCATAATCGGTATATCTTGGCTGAAAGAAAAATTTCACAGAAAAACCGGAATATATGTTAAACTACTTCTTGCCATGTAGCTGCAGTTAAAATTTCAGCTCATTTTGACTTACACTAAAGCAGCAATGGACAATTAAAATTTCATCCCCCCTTTTTTTCTATTTTGAGCTTGGCGGACATCTTGGTTGGAAGTCGGGATCAACGGACACAATTTTGGAAGGGGGCCATCTAAGAATCATTTCAGCAAAATTTGGTTGATATTGGCTCAGTAGTTTCTGAGGAGAAGATTTTTTTTAAATTTCATCCCCCCTTTTTTCTAATTTGCATAATCGGTCAAAATCGGCAAAAGTTCAAAGTTCATAAAAAATCCTGTAATATATGCTAAAAAGCTCATCATTATGCTTACACAGTTCAAATTTGGGCACATTCTGGCTTAAAATAGAGCAGTTTTGGCCATTTTAAGAAATTTCTATTTTTAGTAACAACGGCCATCTTGAATGGAGGGCGGGGCTGTCGAACACAATTTTGAAAGGGACCCACCCAGGGACCATCCCTGCCAGGTTTGGTTTAATTTGGTTCAGCGGTTTCAGAGGAGAAGATTTAAATGTGATCTTTAATCAAAATATGCTTAATTTGCATAATCGGTATATATCGGCTGAAAGAAAAATTTCACAGAAAAACTCGGAATATATGTTAAACTACTCCTTGCCATGTAGCTGCAGTTAAAATTTGAGCTCATTTTGACTTACACTAAAGCAGCAATGGACAATTGAAGAAATTTCTATTTTCAGGAACAGCAACCATCTATTTTTAGCTTGGCGGCCATCTTGGTTGGAAGTCAGGATCACCGGACACAATTTTGAAAGGGGGCCATCCAAGGACCATTCCACCAAAGTTTGGTTGCAATTGGTCCAGTGGTTTCTGAGGAGAAGATTAAAATGTGAAATGTTGACGGACGACAGACGACGGACGAAAAGTGATGACAATAGCTCACATGGCCTAAAGGCCAGGTGAGCTAAAAAACCCAGAACAAATCAGTTCAGGTAGCTTTAACTATTTACTAAATTTGGGCAGGGTAACGTCAGAGGGGTCGCGAAACAATGTTTCGATTAATCGCAATTGACTTCTCCCAGAAGTCTCCCCACTTCTCTCTGTTGTCTCCCACTTCTCCCTGTGAGCTCTCTGAAAGAGAAGTCACTTCTCCCTCTAATTTGAAAGTAGTGGGAGCCCTGGATAATTATTCTCTATTTTTTGTAATTTTTCAAAATTTTTTCGGGCAACTGAAAGATTGAGTGGGACAAGTACTTTTTTTAGCTAGTTGTCCGAAGGGACAAGTTGAAAAATATGTTAATGTAGAGGCCTGTGTAGAAACATATCTTTTAAAAAGCCAGTCAGATGACAATGAAAAAATGAGCTGCTATAGACAGTTCATTAGAGGCTTTAACTTTTATAAAGAAAATTATATACATGACATTGCATTTTTTTAAAACTTCTATAAAAAAAAGTTATTTACTTATTTAACATATTTTTCTCTGGATTTGTAACATTTTTGTACAAATAACTCCAAATCTGTATTTTCATAATACCAATGAACATGTTACATAATAAACTTTCTGAAATGTTTTGGATGATTGTCACCAGATTTTTCTGCAAAACGGAAATACTGCGCGATTTTCCTTGTACACTGAAAGCGGGAATATTTTCTTTAAAAAAGGTTTTTTCTCCTTTCATTAAAAAGCGTATTTTATTTTTTTCATTACACTCGAGCGGTTGAAGACAAGGCAAGATAAATTTGAAAGCATTTTTAGAAATAATAGAATCTGTTGTTTCTTCACCATTTGTAAAAGCAGAAGCGGATTCGGTAGAATATTTTGTACTGTGTTTGAAACGGTATGTGCGTCTTCATTAGCAATGTGCGCTTATCAGATAGGTGAACACCTGCATCTAACATTTGCCGACCATCTCGACTTGTACAGTCAACAAGCAAATCCCAATTTTCGGTTTCCGTCAGAGCAGATCCCACTTTTTTCTGAATGAATAATGTCCCTCGTCTAGAATATTTTGAATAGGAAATAAAACGATCACGAACGTGGCTTTTTTCTGTTTTTAATATATCAAGAACAAGCAATCAGTCTATCGTTTAAAAAACAATGGTGTATTTGGAGATCGCACCTCTGTCCATTGAAACTTATCTGTCATATTAAAGATGTATTTTTAGACATATGCACTTCTCGACCACTACCCATGATTTCGGATACCGTCTTAAGTACTAACGACAAATAGGTTATTTTGCAATAAATGCATTTACAGTCTCATAATCTTATAGCCAAAAATGCCATTCTGAAGCTAAGCTTAACAATGTAGGCAAACAAACAAAAGGACTGATGGGATTCGAACCACCTTCTAGAACTATCCATTCCATCACAAGGCTACTGTGCTTCCGCATTTAGTCAAGCAAATTTATTACTTAGAGTAGTGATGGGGTAAAATGCGAATTAGTATACATAGCAGACGATTTAATTTCTCAACTGCAGATTTAAGAAAATAACTACCAAGCACAAAGCAAAATATAAAAAAGGCTCTGATGGTTTGCTTCCGATTAAAACGACATGTGCTAAATTGCTTTATTTTTAGTGATTATGACAGCTTATGTGATGTTCGAAAAAAAACAAAAAAACAAAAAACGACAGAATTATATACCGGTAGTTGATATTAATAAAGAAAAATATGAAATTAAAAGCTTGCATGTATATTCGTGTTATGATTTCATATGTAAGGAAATATTCGCTGTGCGGCTTTCGAAAAATCAATACAAATCTACTGTACACTCACAATTCTTATTTTGTGTAAAAAAAAACTTAATATAAATATAGCCTCCATTTTTATCACTTCAACCGAAATTAATAACGAAACACATTATGTTGCTAAAACCCCCCCCCCCCCGCAAAAAAAAACCAAGCCAAAACTGCTCCGATAGGATTCGCACTCTCAGCGTAAATCTGCAGGGGTTGCGAATCAGCGACTATACGATCACGGCTATGGTACAAATTACAATGATCAAATTTGTAAGTTCTGTTTTCTTTTTTGTGGTAAATAACGTGTACCTGATGTAAACTGGTGCAACTCTATAACAAGGCAGACGATGCCTATATTTCATAAAATCATATTTAAGCATATTTTCCATAAAAGGAAAAGTCTTTATATGTTACCAAAGGGAAAATTTATATGCATGTTAAAAAGGAAGTTTTGTGTTGCAAGTTTTTGATTTTTAACAATGGTAATTTTGTTTGTTTTCGTGTTTTTCTCCTTTACACCAGCATTGAAAGCACTTGTATCTGCAAAAGTTTCCATTTTTTTTTCTTAAGATCAGAGTCAAATCTTCATTTTCCCCATCCAACTTTTGGAAGGAGTGGATGCCGGCTGTCTAACTCTACAGTCATATTTCTACCCGATGTCTCTTGACGTTTGGAGATGGCCAAATCCGGTAAAAACCCTAAAATGTTCCTTTTTTATTACAAAATCTGCAGTGGAACCAAAGAATGAATAGTCATGAACCATTTATATTACTAAAGGTAAAATATTCAATTTCTTGAATGGAGCCTGTGGGAATTTTTATGGGAATTTGCATTGATCTCTTAAAAAAAAGAAAGCAAAACTAAATATCATGCAAAAATAGACATCTTTTTAATAGACTCCGAGCAGATAACATATCTTGAACATTTCAAGATTAAGATAATCCCCTGTAAAAGAAAATAAAACAAATGATTCCACTGCGAAAATCGGAATGAATTTTGCATACATCGCTATTAACGTCCGTAATTTTAACAGCAGAGCCGATTTTCGAGAAAATGCTACATCTTTGAATATAAAACACTGAATCTATTAATTATTACGGTCATTCAGGATATGAAATAAAAATACAGATCTCATAGAATCCACCGATATCGGGCGATATAAAAAGCTAAATAAAATAATTCCAATAAATCAGATTTTATTTGAATAAGAATACATAGTTTTTTCAATTTTTTAAACGTTATGTGACGTTCCTAAGTTATGTAACCGGAAGTGTACATACCATCTGTCAGGAAAAGATAACTCGATTCAAGAACGATAACTCTAGTTATCGCAAATCGGGAATAACTAATAACCGAAAAGTATCAGGGAGTGTGATACGCTATTTCCAACCCAAAATGGACTTTTTTTATTGTACTTTTTTTTTTGGGGTACATTTTGATAAATTCTAGTAAGAATAGAATTATAAAATTATATTGTAGTGGCAGGCGTGCGCGTACACTTCTATTTTCCTGCAGGTGTGGCGTATTTAAGTATGACCGGCATAGAGGTGTTTGGAAAAAAAAACTGCCATTTTCTATCATCAATATTTTCGTTTCCTTCCCCCAGGTTAATCCTGAGCTGTCATATAAATTTCGTGCTGCAGCCGAGGATGTAGTATAAGCTCTATGATTAAGAACTGATGGTGTGATGCGACATGAGAAACAAGATGTTGCACGCTACGTCGTGCTAAGAATACCCCCACTCGTTCATTTGTATATATCTCAACACTCATTACCAGAAGAAGTAGATGTGCGGTAAACCTGGAAAGGGGAGACACGGTACAAGTCACCATGCAAAAGCCATATATCAAATATAAAATCATTTCTTCCAGTAGAAGCTGAGATATCTGTTACAAAAGTTTTTACTACGGCAAACATGAAAAATTCTAAGTCGCACGGTAAACAGGAAGTAGATGTGCGGTAAACCTGGAAAGGGGAGACACGGTACAAGTCACTATGCCAAAGTCATGTATCAAAAATAAAATCATTTCTTCCAGTAGCAGCTGAGACATCTTTAACGAAAGTGTGAACGGACGAACAAACGGACGGACAAAGTGATTGCAATATAACCCCCTCTCTACGAGTGGGGGTATAATGAGGAATAAATGTGTTAGTCATAACGTCACAATAATTGGTTTGACTATTTGCTTTTTCATGTTACACAATCCATACAAGTCTAAAAAATGATATTTATCAATGCATAGGCTAGCACGCAGTTTAACTAACCAAAGTTGTGGTCCGTTGCTAATCTGAAATGGCCCATTGCAAATTTGAAATGGCACATTATTCTCTACAATGGCCCCTTGATGTGATCAAGTAAGGGGCCATAGTCTCTTTGACAAAAATTCTTCCCAATCCCTGGTTTATCAGTTTCAGAGGAGAAGATTTAAATGTGATCTTTTATCAAAATATGTCTAATTTGTATAATCGGGACAAATCGATTGAAAGAAAAATTTCATACAAAAACCCAGAATATTTGTTAATCTACTCATTGTCATGTAGCTGCAGTTAAAATTTGAGCTCATTTTAATTTATAATAAAGCAGCAATGGATAATTGAAGAAATTTCTATTTTTAGTAACAGCAGCCATCTTGAATGGAGAGTGGAGCTGTCGGACACAATTTTGAAATGGGACTACCCAAGGACTATCCCAGCCAAATCTGGTTTAATTTGGTTCAGTGGTTTCAGAGAAGAAGATTTGAATGTGATCTTTTATTAAAATATGCCTAATTTGCATAATCAGTATAAATCGGCTGAAAGAAAAATTTCACTGAAAAACCCGGAATAAATGTTAATCTATTCCTTGCCATGTAGCTGCAGTTAAAATTTGAGCTCATTTTGACTAATACTAAAGCAGCAATGGGCAATTGAACATCTTGAATGAAGAGCTGAGCTGTCGGACACAATTTTGAAATGGGACTACCCTTGCCAAATCTGGTTTAATTTGGTTCAGCGGTTTCAGAGGAGAAGATTTAAATGTGATCTTTCATCAATATATGCCTAATTTGCATAATCGGTAAAAATCAGCTGAAAGAAAAATTTCAAAGAAAAACCCAGAATATATGTTAAACTACTCATTGCTATGTAGCTGCAGTAAAAATTTGAGCTCATTTTGACTTCTAAAGCAGCAATGGACAATTGAAGAAATTTCTATTTTTAGTAACAGCAGCCATCTGGAATGGAGGGTAGAGCTGTTGGACACAATTTTGAAATGGGACTACCCAAGGACTATCCCAGCCAAATTTGCTTTAATTTGGTTCAGCGGTTTCAGAGGAGAAGATTTAAATGTGATCTTTTATCAAAATATGCCTAATTTGCATAATCGGTAAAAATCAGCTGAAAGAAAAATTTCACAGAAAAACCCAGAATATATGTTAAACTACTCCTCGCTATGTAGCTGCAGTAAAAAATTTGAGCTCATTTTGACTTAAAGCAGCAGACAATTGAAGAAAATTCTATTTTTAGTAACAGCAGCCATCTTGAATGGTGGGCGGGGCTGTCAGACACAATTTTGAAATGGGACTACCCCAGCCAAATTTGCTTTAATTTGGTTCAGCGGTTTCAGAGAAGATTTATATGTGATCTTTTATCAAAATATGCCTAATTTGCAAAATCGGTAAAAATCGGCTGAAAGAAAAATTTCAAAGAAAAACCCGGAATATATGTTAAACTACTCCTTGCTATGTAGCTGCAGTAAAAATTTGAGCTTATTTTGACTTCTAAAGCAGCAATGGACAATTGAAGAAATTTCTATTTTTAGTAACAGCAGCCATCTTGAATGGAGGGCAGGGCTGTCGGACACAATTTTGAAATGAGACTACCCAAGGACTATCCCAGTCAAATTTGCTTTAATTTGGTTCAGCGGTTTCAGAGGAGAAGATTTAAATGTGATCTTTCATCAAAATATGCCTAATTTGCATAATTGGTAAAAATCGGCTGAAAGAAAAATTTCAAAGAAAAACCCGGAATATATGTTAACCTACTCCTTGCTATGTAGCTGCAGTAAAAATTTGAGCTCATTTTGACTTCTAAAGGAGCAATGGACAATTGAAGAAATTTCTATTTTTAGTAACAGCAGCCATCTTGAATGGAGGGCGGGGCTGTCGGACACAATTTTGAAATGAGATTACCCAAGGACTATCCCAGTCAAATTTGCTTTAATTTGGTTCAGCAGTTTCAGAGGAGAAGATTTAAATGTGATCTTTTATCAAAATATGCCTAATTTCCATAATCTGCTGAAAGAAAAATTTCACAGAAAAACGCAGAATAAAAGTTAAACTACTCCTTGCTATGTAGCTGCAGTAAAAATTTGAGCTCATTTTGACTTAAACTAAAGCAGCAATGGACAATTGAAGAAATTTCTATTTTTAGTAACAGCAGCCATCTTGAATGGAGGGTGGAGCTGTCGAACACAATTTTGAAAGGGACCCACCCAGGAACCATCCCTGCCATGCTAGGTTTAATTTGGTTCAGTGGTTTCAGAGGAGAAGATTTAAATGTGAAAGTTTACGCTGTACGCCAACTGATGGCAAAGGCCAGGTGAGCTAAAAATGATAGAATAACATACAGATTATAATCTTCTTTAAGCATGTTATTATCAAAAGTTAAATAGCAATTTAATGACCAGCAAAGAGTCAAATAGAGAAATTCTCAGTGTTGAAAACAATTTGAGAAGTAAAAAACTAGAGGCTCCCAGGAGCCTGTATAGCTCACCTGGGTATAATAACAACATCAGTCAATAAAACTTGATAACTTCGGTGAAAAAAATTAACAAATGTAGCCTTCGTCATTGCAGACCCCTTCTACAAAAAAATTTGGGCAGGGGTTCTCACTTTAATGTAAGTTATCAAAATTGCTGTAAAAAAAACATATATGTCAATGATTCTCAAAATTTAGCTTTTCCTACTTCACATTTTGTAATAGAGTTGCTTCCCTTTGATTATTTGAGTAACCAAAAGCAGTGAGTCAACAAAAAATGCATTTCAAGAGGAATAACTCTTCACACAGTTGTCACACATTTTTAACTGTGGGAAATTTTTTGTAGATCTTGACATGCTGAACATTTTTGCAGTTTAAACTTTCCCTCTATCTCTAATAGTTTTTGAGATACAAGATGATAGTATTAAAATTGAGAACATTTTGATGAAAAAAGGCCAATAACTCCAAATGGGGTAATGGGATTTACTTCAAAATTGCAGGGTAGGAAGATCTTGACATGCTGCAAATTTTTGCAATTTAAAGTTAACCTTTATCTCTTATAGTTTTTGAAATATAAGACGAAAAGTATTAATTTTTTTTTTAATTTGATGAAAAAAAGGGCAAGAACTCCAAGATGGGTAATCATATTTACTTCAAAATTGCAGGGTAGGTAGATATCAACATGGTGCACATTTTTGCAATTTAAACTTAACATCTATCTCTTATAGTTTTTGAAATATAACACGAAAAGTATTAAAAAAAAAAAAAAAAAAATTGATCGAAGGGCCGAACCGCCGAACACATTTTTTGAAGAGAACCATCCAATGACTATTTCATCAAAATTTTGTTCTTATTGAGCAAACGGTTTCAGACAAGAAGATGTTTATGGGAATTTCCCATAGGGTCCTATGTTAAATTAAGTTCGGCTGTGGCGGCCATCTTGGTCAGTGTTCTGAAATGCGGGACACAATTTTGGAAGAGGATCACCCAAGAATCATTTCAGCAAAGTTTGGTTGAGATTGGCTCAATAGTTTCAGAGGAGAAGATTTTTTCTTAATTTCATCCCCCCTTTTTTCTAATTTGCATAATCGGTCAAAATAGGCAAAAGTTCAAAGTTCATAAAAAATCCTGTAATAAATGTTAAAAAGCTCATCATTATGCTTCTACAGTTCAAATTTGGGCACTTTCTGGCTTAAAATAGAGCAGTTTTGGCCATTTGAAGAAATTTCTATTTTTAGTAATGGCGGCCATCTTGGATACAGGAGGGCACTGACTGACACAATTTTGAAAGGGGACCACCCAAGGATCATTTCAGCAAAGTTTGGTTGAGATTGGCTCAGTAGTTTCAGAGGAGAAGATTTTTTTTAAATTTCATCCCCCCTTTTTTCTAATTTGCATAATCGGTCAAAATAGGCAAAAGTTCAAAGTTAATAATAAATCCCGTAATATATGTTAAAAAGCTCATCATTATGCTTATACAGTTCAAATTTGGGCACTTTCTGGCTTAAAATAGAGCAGTTTTTGGCCATTTGAAGAAAATTCTATTTTTAGTAATGGCGGCCATCTTGGATACAGGACGGCGCTGACGGACACAATTTTGAAAGGGAACCACCTAAGGATCATTTCAGCAAAGTTTGGTTGAGATTGGCTCAGTAGTTTTAGAGGAGAAGATTTTTTTAAAATTTCATCCCCCCTTTTTTCTAATATGCATAATCGGTCAAAATGGGTAATGGGATTTACTTCAAAATTGCAGGGTAGGTAGATCTTGACATGCTGCACATTTTTGCAATTTAAACTTAACATCTATTTCTAAATAGTTTTTGAAATATAAGACGAAAAGTATTAAAATGAAAAAAAGAAATTGATGAAAAAAGGGCAATAACTCCAAGATGGGAAATCAAATTTACTTCAAAATTGCAGGGTATGTAGATCTTGACATGCTGAACATGTTTGCAGTTTCAACTTACCATCTGTCTCTTATAGTTTTTGAAATAAAGGACGAAAAGTATTAAAATTTTGAAAATTTGATGAAAAAAGGGAAATAACTCCAAAATGGGTAATGGGATTTACTTCAAAATTGCAGGGTGGGTAGATCTTGATATGCCGCACATTTTTGCAATTTAAAGTTAACCTTTATCTCTTATATTTTTGAAATATAAGACGAAAAGTATTAAAATTTTACAAATTTGATGAAAAAAGGGCAATAACTCCAAGATGGGCAATCAGATTTACTTCAAAATTGCAGGGTAGGTAGATCTTGATGTGCTGATCATTTTTACCCATGTCAGATTTTTGATATTATTAACGGTTTTTGAGTTATTACCCAAAACCTGCAATTTTACCATATGTTCTATTTTTAGTAACAGTGGCCATGTTGGTTGGTGCACAGCATCACCGGACACAATTTTGAAACTAGACACGCTAGTGATGATTCAGACCAAGTTTGGTTTCCATTGGTCTTGTACTTTCAGAGGAGAAGATTTTTGAAAAAGTTTACGACGTATGACGGACGGACGCCAAGTGATGGCAATAGGTCACCTGACCCTCAGGTGAGCTAAAAATAAATGAAAAGATTATCCGTAAATAAAATAATTTGTTTGATGTTTAACTATTTACCCACAAAAACTGTCCCTACTCAGAAATATTTATTGTTGTATTTAATAAAAAAAAAATATTTTACCCCATAGATTGATAGAGGATGATAAAAAAAACCAAAATAAAATTATTTCCTACCTATCAACTTCTGTAAATTTGTGAGTAAAATATTTTGTTACCATTATTTCAATTAACATTTGTTTTATGAGTCTTTCGACTCCAGCATCATGTCCATTATATCAGTAAAAAAAATTCTATATACTCAGTAGATTAAAATTATTTTTCTTGGATTACAAATTGTGCCTTTACACATTTTTGATCAGGTGATATCTGTTTGCACCAAAAATATGTTATTTTGTGCTGCAGATCATTTGTGCCACTATTTTTTAGAAACCCTAGTATCATTTGTATAACAATCTGTTTTAGAATTCCTAGCCATCATTTGTGCCAAAAAATAAATGTAAAAAATTGTACTAATTTTCATACTAAATTTGATCTGATTTTGATTCACCCTTTTAATAACTATATTTACATCCCAACTTGCAGAAGTGGATCTGTTGCCAATATATCATTCTTGAAATATTTTTTAATGATTTTCCAAGAGAATGAAATAAGTAGATTTCTTTAAAATATTTATTATTATATATTTTTTTTACTTGATACAAAAAGTTACTAAAATGATTACTTCAACATTGATGCCTGAACTTTGAAAGAAAATCATGGAGAAGACTTCATAATAAACATTAGAGAATACCGAATGGGAATAAAAAAATGGACAATCCAGAGAGACTGGCAACATAGGGTAGACAGGGTGGAGAAAAACACAACACAATATGTGTTGGACAACACTAAGCAAACAAACACAAATAACATAAATAAGACATTAGCCCTCCTACAAACAACTTGGGGGTAAAGACGAACCAAACATTGTTTTTTATGTGGAAATCGTAGCGGACATCACAACATGGAACTAAGAACGTAAAGACACATAATAGAACAACACAGAAAACTAAAAATAGGAGGAACACGAACCCCACCAAAAAACAGGGGGTGAACTCAGGTGTTCACAAAGTGTACACCATGTTACTCATATATAAAGTTAAGTCCGGTAAAAGTACTGACAGTGATAGAGGAAAGAACAATCTACGTATAAAGTAAAAGATCCATTGTCATTTGAGATAGTGATATTTCGTAATGGTCAACCAGATTGTGATGACTACTGTAGAATATTTGTAGCGATGACTTCAACCTAGGAGCAATGTCGTCTTGCTTAAGTAGCTTTTGTGTAAGCGACTGAGCTCTGTTCAGAAAATCAGTGTACTGGGCACAAGCTCTATAATAATGTATCAGTTGTGAAATGTAAACTCCATATGCTTGGTGATGCTGGAATATTGCTACTTATGAGTTGGAAGTTGATTATTGGAAAAGTGAAGTCTGATGACGTTTGTCGTAGAGTTTTGTTTTTAAATCTATCTCCGTTGTTAAGTTAGATTAACTTGTGTCTTGTTCATTTTGTTCAATATTTGACAAATAAAATAAGTTTAAACTAAAGAACTTCAAATTATCTCCAAATGGAAACATAAAATACATATTACATGTTTTGTATATCTATCAATAATTTCACTAATTTTCACATTAATAGGATTTGATGGTTTGGTTTGGTTTATGGTGTTTAACGTCACTTTCAACAATATTTCAATTATATCGTGGCGGTCAGTTTTATTGGTGGAGGAAACCGGAGTAAACCACCGACCTGCCACTAACAAACTTTATCACACAATTTTGTATCGAGTACACCTTGCCATAAACAATAGGATTTGAGAGATGATAATAATTCAATTCAAGTCTAATAGTAAAACATTTGTCAAGTTAGTAAAGTCTACAAGGTACTAAATGGAAAAAAAATTTCAGTAACAGGATGATCCAGAAAATACAAAATAAAGATAATATTTTAAACAGTCTGTACTTTCAAGAAGAATGCATTAAATCATTTTTTTCTTCTAAAATGTTCCTCGTTAAAAGACATAACATTTACTTATTGGGATTTATTAATTATTATTTATAATCAGGGGTTAGCGCGAACGCAGTCCCCCACACTAAAAAATTGCGTACCCGAGATGCCCACATTTGGGGCATTCGCAGGCTTCAGCCCAACCAGAGTGCAATGGAAGGGCCTCAACCTGGGGAGACCTTTTTTTTTTTATATTTTAAACACTTTATTCAAATAAAATAATATATATACATAATAAAATACTACATAAGTAGCAACAATATCACAGATAAATTAACATGATTAATAGAAAGTTACATTTAATATTTCATTTTTTATATTACAAAATAGATCATTGTTGCACCAATGTTCGATAAATTGTATCATTGGTAGTCTTTCAAAGTCTGCCAAAATTCTCAATTTTAATTGAGATAAAAAATTTAAATATACTATGTTTGAATTTACATTTTTCTTTTCAAATTTTTTTACATTTCTATTTAGCCAAACAGTTTTACAATACAGAGATATAATCAATAAAATTACACTTTTTATTTTCTGGTTACTAATTTCGATATCTTGAAATACAATATTTTTAAAATCTAAACAAATAATGCCATTGGACAAAGCAAATATCCAATTTTTAATTAATACTAACAGTTGTGAATTAAAAGTACATTCAAAGAACAAATGTCTTAAAGTTTCAACTTCATTACAATATACACATTTATACGATCTAGAAATATTGTATTTATACATTAAAATGTTAACAGGTAGAATTTCATGAATAATTCTATACATAACATCTCTAGAAAACTTGTCTATAAATTTATCAAACACATTTTTGAATACAAAAGAATAATCAATATTAACGTTTCGTTCTATTATTTTAATAACATGTTTATCACTGTTCAACAATAAATTGTATAGAGTTTTCGTATTATATTGTCCTAATACGATATCATTACATTTATCTTTAAAAATATCCAGTACCTTTAAACATTTACTATAAAAAGGTGATATAAGGTCACTATGTGGCACAGATAGTGACGCTAAGTTAAAGTTTAAATCCCTTAATTTATATCCAATCCAATATATTGAAAAGTATATAAATTTTACATTTCTATTAACAATGATATCTTGTATGTGTTTTAAACGTAAGGCATACAATTTATACTCAATATTAACAATATTTAAACCACCTGAATCTTTCGATTTATACATAGTTTTACGGGCCAATGGCTCCGATTTAGAATTCCACATAAAAGTAAAAATAAGACGCTGAAATTTACTAATATAATATTTTGACATGTGTAATACACTACCAATATACCATATTTTTGATGTTGCTAAAACATTAACAACAAGAGATTTTTCCAATAAAGACAAATGTCTGAATTTCCATAAATTTAATACATTTTCAAATTTTACATAAATAGGATGCCAAATACCATCTTGTGTTACATTATTACCAATTTTAAAACCAACAATTTTTATACATTCTACAAAATCTATACCAAATTTATAATTATCCTTTCTATTTTTCCATGCTCCTAACCATAAACCTTTTGTTTTATTTTTGTTCAATTTTGAACCTGACGCTTTACCAAATAAATTTATTAAATATAAAAATTTCTTAATACCTTTTTCAGTAGTTAAAATACCAGTGCTGTCATCAGCAAAAACAGAAATTTTACATTGATCGGGCGAACCCGGTAACTTTAAACCTTCAATTTCTTTATCTTTACACACTTTTCTTACGAATGGTTCTAAGCATAAAACATATAGTAAAGGCGACAAACTGCATCCTTGTTTAACTGAACGTGAAATTTTTACAGGTTGAGAAATAAAATTATTAACAATAATACATGAATTTAAATCATGATATAAAATTTTGATCCATTTTATTAACTTGGGTCCAAAATTAAACTTTTCTAATACCTTAAACAAAAATTTATGTACAATCTTATCAAAGGCTTTTTCCTGATCTAAGGATATAAAAGCACAATTAATATTTTTTTGATTACAATAATCAACTACATTTCTATGTAAATGAGCATTATCTAAAATGCTTCTACCTTTTAAAGCACAAGTTTGGTCAATACCTATAATATTATTAGTAACTACAGATATTCTATTACAAATTAATTTACTTAAAATTTTAACATCAATATTCATCAAACTAATTGGTCTATAATTCTTTACATTATCATGGTTAACAGGGTCTTTACATATAAGTGTAATATAACTCATTTTCTGTGACTCTGATAAACTGTCTTCATAAAAAATATTTTCATATAATTTTAACAACATAGGACCAAATATATCTATAAATTTAAAATAAAATTCCTTGGTTAAACCATCAGGAGCAGGAGATTTACTATTCTCCATACCTTTCAAAGAAACTAAAATTTCATCCATTGTAACAGGATTATCACAAACATCTTTTTCAAATTCATCGAAAACAGGTAAATCTTCTAAAAAGAAATTACATACCTGGGGAGACCGCCTTTTTGATCAGGGTACTCCCTGTACCAGGTAAGTATGCTTTAATACACAATTTTGAAGTTAATATTTCACAATATCTGTGTTAAACTGTAGGTGATACATGCAAATTTTAAGTTACAACCATTTTCATATTTAGTAACATATTACCATTTTTCTTTCTTCTAAAAATCAAACAAACATATAATTTATATTATGGTTGATTAAATGTATGAAAATGTTGATTCAAAAGGTTAATATTTATAATTTATTTAGTCAAGCAGAGATAAATGTAAACAAGATTATGTTCGACAACTCTGTCCAGGTAACTAGAGGCTCACAGGAGCCCGTAATCGCTCACCTGGTTTTTAATTTGACATCTAAAGTTGATGGAAATGGGAGTGTTACACATAATTTTGAAAGTGGGCCACCAAGAGATCATTTCAACTCAAATTTTGATGTGATTTTTCTCTCTCATAATATTCCTAAACGGAATAAACTGGCTGAAAAAATCTCACAGAAAAACCCATAATGTAGCATCATGTTATGGGTTTTCGTACTATTATCGATTTTCCGATGTAGCGATTAACAGTGTTAACCCTTCATTCATATGACGATTGGAATTTTCAAAGAATGGCTAGTTAAATATTTCTTTGTACATAAGATTGTTTTAAAAGCCATTCTTGTATTTTAATATACTCTCGATTATCTGGCAACTTTTGCCGTCAGTAAAATGGCCTCATATGTTTTCGTATGAAGTAAAAATAGGGCCAATATACGGGATGGAAACGAATATAAAATCCGGAAATGGCTGGTTTTAAAATTTCATGGTTCTGGCCATCGACAAATCATACTACATCTAAATAAAATAACAGAATGTTTGAAAATGACCACTTTCAAAATTGTGTTTACTTTTGATGTTTTTTTTAGCGCTGAAACCACATGCACTGCAAGATGACATGCATTTTATATAAGAAACAGGCACATTTCAGTCAGCTCTTTTGTTTACAAGTATGATCAGTGACCCCACGACAGGAAGAGCCGGTGTCTGAGAGGCAGACGACATAGTTCAATTTTATATAGCCCTTCTGGATTTTTTTCCAGCTACTTTATAAATGAGGTAAATTTTTAGCATTACAAAAAGTATGGTTCAGTAGGTAGGTTCAGTATTTTTGGTACTTATGTCTTTAAAAGCAACCTTGAACATTTTTGACAGATGCCACGTGAGAGTCCTGTTTACGTTCCATAAATAGAAACCGGAAGACACGTCAAAAATAACGCGTGCACTGTGGAAATCAAAATAAAATGGATGTTACGAAAACATATGACATACAAAAACACATACCGTGACGATATGTTAAACTACTAATTGCCATGTAGCTGCAGTTAAAATTTCAGTTCATTTTGATGTGTAATAAAGCAGAAATTGATAACTAAAGACATTTCTATTTTTAGTAACAGCAGCCATTTTGAATGACGGGCGGGGCTGTCGGACACAATATAGAAAGGACCACCCAAGGACCATCCCAGCCAAATTTGCTTTAATTTAGTTTCAGGGATTGGGAAGGCCACGCGCCATGCGCAATTGGTGCTTCCAAGTCGATTGTGGCGCATTGAGGTTTGTTATCTATGTGCCCATGTGCGCCCTGTAAATTCTGATTAATTATTTTATTATTTCATGAGTCCATTAAAGTCGTTTTCTATTTTGTGTTGTGATTTCGTCACTGTCTTCACTCGTCGTTAATTTTCCTTTAATGGCGGTTCCTTGATTTTCCCTTTCTACAAATGTATGTTTAGAACAGTTATTTGTGTCAACCAATCAGACAAAAGCCAAAAGGATTCACTCTTTCGATTCTAAATTTAGTGTATTTAAAACACATTTGTCCTGTCGTTTCGTTCTCTTTTCTGAATAATTGATCGGTTTTGGTGGAGTGTATTCTACTTTCTGGTTGAATAGAATCTAATTACAATTAATTGATACAAGCATACCGCGCCGATCTTTTTATTTGAGTGAAAGTTGTATTTATAAATAAAAATTGTAAACCGAAACCATGCGCTTGGTATTCCCTCTTTGCGGAAAATGGAGTTATCGTTCGTAATTTGAATTATCGTCCTCGGCAGTGGGTATATAGCATTTCCGGTTGCAAAAGTTTTCCTGGCGGTTTTTAATAAATTGATTGAATAAATAATAAGTGCGAAAAAATATGAAATTAATTAACGTAGATTCCAAGGCAACACTTGAAGACTTCCTAACTTTAAAAAAAGACTGAACATGTACAGTTACTACGGAAATGTAATGAAAAAATCAGTGGTAACAAGAATGAGCTTGCGCTCGGACAAAGATGTAGCAGGCCTCGACATTAACGTTTGTCCGATACCAGTGAAAACTGACGTCGGACAAGTAGATCTTGTTTTACGGTTGTCCGACGGGACAAATGAAAAAATCAGATTCCCAAACGTGCCGGTACGACGGACAAATCTATTTCCACTGGTATAAAATACTGTGTTTGTTGTATAAAAGAGCCCTGTTTGATCTCCAATTTGTCCATAATTTATTTTGATTAAAACTAAAGTGAAACGCCAGACCAAACTATTTTATTCATTTATCGTTCCTCCATGCTTTAATGAAGTTCAAGGACATTGACTAAATTAAAGTCGCAATCTCAGAAACGCTTTAATGAACGGAAATATCAATATTTGAAATATAAGAACAAGAATCACTCCGGAACGGACACATAAAAATTATCAGATATCAATTTGGCGCCAAATTTAAACTTGTCTTTTGTGCAAAATACGATAGAGGACTTGATTTAGGCTTTTGGGAAATATTGAAACCTTTGAAATGGACAAATAATACAAGCTTTTTCCTGATCTGGTTGAAAAGATCCACTAAAATTTTTATTTCTCTGTGAATTTAAATAAAATACTTTGCTTTATTTATATCACAGGCGCTTGTTTCTTGTAAAAAAAATATACCTAGATACTGGTATATATAGTATCTAGGTATATTTTTTTTTTACCAGAAACAAGGATTTATATAACACAAATATGAGTTATTACAATTTGTGTGGTATTGGATCACAACACAGTAATATTTCAAAAGGAAAACTAGAGGCTCAGGTGAGCCTGTATCGCTCACCTGACATAAATAAGTCCTCTTAAGAATGTCTGCATGCTGAATACATCTAAGTTACTATTCAAATCCCATACTGCCATAGGGTTCTATGTTAAAACTATGTCTGCTCATGGCAGCCATCTTGGATGGAGGTCGTGGTCACCGGACACAATTTTGAAAGTATACTACCCAAGGACCATCCATGCCATGTTTGCTTTAAATTGGCTGACTGGTTTCAGAAGAGAAGACTTTTAAACAATTTTCCCATAGGGTCCTATGTTAAAACTATGTCTGCTGACGGCGGCCATTTTGAACCGAGATCGGGATCACTGAACACAATTTTGGAAGTTGACCACCTAAGGACCATCGATGACATGTTTGCTATATTGGCTTACTAGTTTCAGAGGAGAAGATTTTAAAACATTTTTTCCCATAGGGTCCTATGTTAAAACTACAGTATGTCTGCTGAAGGTGGCCATCTTGGATGGAGGTCAGGGTCACTGGACACAATTTTGAAAATTGACCACTTAAGGACCATCCATGCCATGTTTGTTTTAAATTGGCTTACTGGTTTCAGAGAAAAAGATTTTTAAATATATTTCCCATAGGGTCCTATGTTAAAACTATGTTCGCTGATGGTTGCCATCTTGGATGGAGGTCGGGGTCACAGGACATAATTTTGAAAGTTGACCACCTAAGGACCATTCATCCCATGTTTGCTTTAAACTGACTGACTGGTTTCAGAGGAGAAGACTTTTAAACATTTTTTCCATAGGGTCCTATGTTAAAATTAAGTCGAGTCATGGCGGCCATCTTGAATTTCCGATCAGCAAACGATTCACAATTTTAGTACAGGACCACCCAATGATCATTCCTGCAAAGCCACAATTCAATTGGCTTAGTGGTTTCTAACAAGAAGATTTTTAAAATTTCGACCAATCAAAACACATTATAGGCCCTGGCAGCCATGTTGGATTTCCGATCAGCACCAAAAACAAAAATCTTGTATATGACCATCCAATGAACATTTCTGCCAAGTTTGGTTCAAATCTGTTTTGTGGTTTCAGAAAAAAAGATGAAAATGTGAAATTCCCATAGGGTCCAATGTTAAACTAGGTTGAGTCATGGCGGCCATCTTGAATTTCCAATCGGCAAACGATTCACAATTTTAGTACAGGACCACCCAATGATCATTCCTGCAAAATCACAATTCAATTGGCTTAGTGGTTTCTAACAAGAAGATTTTTAAAATTTCGACCCATCAGAACACATTATGGGCCCTGGCAGCCATGTTGGATTTCCGATCAGCGCCAAAAACAAAAATCTTGTATATGACCATCCAATGAACATTTCTGCCAAGTTTGATTCAAATCTGTTTTGTGGTTTCAGAAAAAAAGATGAAAATGTGAAATTCCCATAGGGCCCTATGTTAAACTAAGTAGAGTCATGGCGGCCATCTTGAATTTCCGATCGGCAAACGATTCACAAGTTTAGTACAGGACCACCCAATGATCATTCCTGCAAAGTCACAATTCAATTGGCTTAGTGGTTTCTAACAAGAAGATTTTTAAAATTTCGACCAATCAGAACACATTATGGGCCCTGGCAGCCATGTTGGATTTCCGATCAGCGCCAAAAACAAAAATCTTGTATATGACCATCCAATGAACATTTCTGCCAAGTTTGGTTCAAATCTGTTTTGTGGTTTCAGAAAAAAAGATGAAAATGTGAAATTCCCATAGGGCCCTATGTTAAACTAAGTAGAGTCATGGCGGCCATCTTGAATTTCCGATCGGCAAACGATTCACAAGTTTAGTACAGGACCACCCAATGATCATTCCTGCAAAGTTACAATTCAATTGACTTAGTGGTTTCTGACAAGAAGATTTTTAAAATTTCAGCCAATGAGAACACATTATGGACCCTGGCAGCCATGTTGGATTTCAAATCAGCACCAAAAACACAAATCTGGTAGAGGACCATCCAGTGAACATTTCTGGCAAGTTTGGCTGATTTCTGTTCAGCGGTTTCAGAGAAGAAGATTTAAATGTGAAAAGCTAACGGACGGACGCTTACCCATGACAAAAGCTCACATGGCCTATGGCCAGGTGAGCTAAAAAAAACATATATGTCAATGATTCTCAAAATTTAGCTTTTCCGACTTCACATTTTGTAATAGAGTTGCTTCCCTTTGATTATTTGAGTAACCAAAAGCAGTGAGTCAACAAAAAAATGCATTTCAAGAGGAATAACTCTTCACAGCTGTCGCACATTTTTAACTGTGGGAAATGTTTTGTAGATCTTGACATGCTGAACATTTTTGCAGTTTAAACTTTCCCTCTATCTCTAATAGTTTTTGAGATATAAGATGATAGTATTAAAATTGAGAACATTTTGATGAAAAAAGGGCAATAACTCCAAAATGGGTAATTGGATTCACTTCAAAATTGCAGGGTAGGAAGATCTTGACATGCTGCAAATTTTTGAAATTTAAACTTAACCTTTTTGAAATATAAGATGAAAAGTATTAATTTTTTTCTATAAATTTGATGAAAAAAGGGCAAGAACTCCAAGATGGGTAATCCGATTTATTTCAAAATTGCAGGTAAAAAAAAAAATGGATCGAAGGGTCGAACCGCCAGACACATTTTTGGAAGAGAATCATCCAAAGACTATTTCATCAAAATTTTGTTCTTATTGAGCAAATGGTTTCAGACAAAAAGATTTTTATGGGAATTTCCCATAGGGTCCTATGTTAAATTAAGTTCGGCTGTGGCGGCCATCTTGGTCGGTGTTCTGAAATGCCGGACACAAATTTGGAAGAGAACCACTCAAGAATCATTTCAGCAAAGTTTGGTTGAGATTGGCTCAGTAGTTTCAGAGGAGAAGATTTTTTTAAATTTCATCCCCCCTTTTTTCTAATTTGCATAATTGGTAAAAGTTCAACGTTCATAAAAAATCCCGTAATATATGTTAAAAAGCTCATCAATATGCTTATACAGTTCAAATGTGGGCACTTTCTGGCTTAAAATAGAGCAGATTTGGCCATTTGAAGAAATTTCTATTTTTAGTAATGGTGGCCATCTTGGATACAGGACGGTGCTGACGGACACATTTTTGAAAGGGGACCACCTAAGGATCATTTCAGCAAAGTTTGGTTGAGATTGGCTCTGTAGTTTCAGAGGAGAAGATTTTTTTTTAATTCCATCCCACCTTTTTTCTAATTTGCATAATCGGTCAAAATCGAGAAATTTAATCCCGTAATATATGTTAAAAAGCTCATCATTATGCTTATACAGTTCAAATTTGGGCACGTTCTGGCTTAAAATAGAGCAGTTTTGGCCATTTGAAGAAATTTCTATTTTTAGTAATGGTGGCCATCTTGGATACAGGACGGCGCTGACGGACACAAATTTGAAAGGGGACCACCTAAGGATCATTTCAGCAAAGTTTGGTTGAGATTGGCGCAGTAGTTTCAGAGGAGAAGATTTTTTTAAATTTCATCCCCCCTTTTTTCTAATTTGCATAATCGGTCAAAATCGGTAAAAGTTCAAAGTTCATAAAAAATCCTGTAATATATGCTAAAAAGCTCATCATTATGCTTACACAGTTCAAATTTGGGCACATTCTGGCTTAAAATAGAGCAGTTTTGGCCATTTGAAGAAATTTCTATTTTTAGTAACAGTGGCCATCTTGAATGGAGGGCGGGGCTGTCGGACACAATTTTGAAAGGGACCCACCCAGGTTTGGTTTAATTTGGTTCAGCGGTTTCAGAGGAGAAGATTTAAATGTGATCTTTTATCAAAATATGCCTAATTTGCATAATCGGTATATATCGGCTGAAAGAAAAATTTCACAGAAAAACCGGAATATATGTTAAACTACTTCTTGCCATGTAGCTGCAGTTAAAATTTCAGCTCATTTTGACTTACACTAAAGCAGCAATGGACAATTAAAATTTCATCCCCCCTTTTTTTCTATTTTGAGCTTGGCGGACATCTTGGTTGGAAGTCGGGATCAACGGACACAATTTTGGAAGGGGGCCATCCAAGAATCATTTCAGCAAAATTTGGTTGATATTGGCTCAGTAGTTTCTGAGGAGAAGATTTTTTAAAAATTTCATCCCCCCTTTTTTCTAATTTGCATAATCGGTCAAAATCGGCAAAAGTTCAAAGTTCATAAAAAATCCTGTAATATATGCTAAAAAGCTCATCATTATGCTTACACAGTTCAAATTTGGGCATATTCTGGCTTAAAATAGAGCAGTTTTGGCCATTTGAAGAAATATCTATTTTTAGTAACAGTGGCCATCTTGAATGGAGGGCGGGGCTGTCGGACACAATTTTGAAAGGGACCCACCCAGGTTTGGTTTAATTTGGTTCAGCAGTTTCAGAGGAGAAGATTTAAATGTGATCTTTTATCAAAATATGTCTAATTTGCATAATCGGTATATTTCGGCTGAAAGAAAAATTTCACAGAAAAACCGGAATATATGTTAAACTACTTCTTGCCATGTAGCTGCAGTTAAAATTTCAGCTCATTTTGACCTACACTAAAGCAGCAATGGACAATTAAAATTTCATCCCCCCTTTTTTCTATTTTGAGCTTGGCGGACATCTTGGTTGGAAGTCGGGATCAACGGACACAATTTTGGAAGGGGGCCATCCAAGAATCATTTCAGCAAAATTTGGTTGATATTGGCTCAGTAGTTTCTGAGGAGAAGATTTTTTTTAAATTTCATCCCCCCTTTTTTCTAATTTGCATAATCGGTCAAAATCGGCAAAATTTCAAAGTTCATAAAAAATCCTGTAATATATGCTAAAAAGCTCATCATTATGCTTACACAGTTCAAATTTGGGCACATTCTGGCTTAAAATAGAGCAGTTTTGGCCATTTGAAGAAATTTCTATTTTTAGTAACAGTGGCCATCTTGAATGGAGGGCGGGGCTGTCGGACACAATTTTGAAAGGGACCCACCCAGGTTTGGTTTAATTTGGTTCAGCGGTTTCAGAGGAGAAGATTTAAATGTGATCTTTTATCAAAATATGCCTAATTTGCATAATCGGTATATATCGGCTGAAAGAAAAATTTCACAGAAAAACCGGAATATATGTTAAACTACTTCTTGCCATGTAGCTGCAGTTAAAATTTCAGCTCATTTTGACTTACACTAAAGCAGCAATGGACAATTAAAATTTCATCCCCCCTTTTTTTCTATTCTGAGCTTGGCGGACATCTTGGTTGGAAGTCGGGATCAACGGACACAATTTTGGAAGGGGGCCATCCAAGAATCATTTCAGCAAAATTTGGTTGATATTGGCTCTGTAGTTTCTGAGGAGAAGATTTTTTTAAAATTTCATCCCCCCTTTTTTCTAATTTGCATAATCGGTCAAAATCGGCAAAAGTTCAAAGTTCATAAAAAATCCTGTAATATATGCTAAAAAGCTCATCATTATGCTTACACAGTTCAAATTTGGGCACATTCTGGCTTAAAATAGAGCAGTTTTGGCCATTTTAAGAAATTTCTATTTTTAGTAACAACGGCCATCTTGAATGGAGGGCGGGGCTGTCGAACACAATTTTGAAAGGGACCCACCCAGGGACCATCCCTGCCAGGTTTGGTTTAATTTGGTTCAGCGGTTTCAGAGGAGAAGATTTAAATGTGATCTTTAATCAAAATATGCTTAATTTGCATAATCGGTATATATCGGCTGAAAGAAAAATTTCACAGAAAAACTCGGAATATATGTTAAACTACTCCTTGCCATGTAGCTGCAGTTAAAATTTGAGCTCATTTTGACTTACACTAAAGCAGCAATGGACAATTGAAGAAATTTCTATTTTCAGGAACAGCAACCATCTATTTTTAGCTTGGCGGCCATCTTGGTTGGAAGTCAGGATCACCGGACACAATTTTGAAAGGGGGCCATCCAAGGACCATTCCACCAAAGTTTGGTTGCAATTGGTCCAGTGGTTTCTGAGGAGAAGATTAAAATGTGAAATGTTGACGGACGACAGACGACGGACGAAAAGTGATGACAATAGCTCACCTGGCCTAAAGGCCAGGTGAGCTAAAAAACCCAGAACAAATCAGTTCAGGTAGCTTTAACTATTTACTAAATTTGGGCAGGGTAACGTCAGAGGGGTCGCGAAACAATGTTTCGATTAATCGCAATTGACTTCTCCCAGAAGTCTCCCCACTTCTCCCTGTGAGCTCTCTGAAAGAGAAGTCACTTCTCCCTCTAATTTGAAAGTAGTGGGAGCCCTGGATAATTATTCTCTAGTTTTTGTAATTTTTCAAAAATTTTTCGGACAACTGAAAGATTGAGTGGGACAAGTACTTTTTTTAGCTAGTTGTCCGAAGGGACAAGTTGAAAAATATGTTAATGTAGAGGCCTGTGTAGAAACATATCTTTTAAAAAGCCAGTCAGATGACAATGAAAAAATGAGCTGCTATAGACAGTTCATTAGAGGCTTTAACTTTTATAAAGAAAATTATATACATGACATTGCATTTTTTTAAAACTTCTATAAAAAAAAGTTATTTACTTATTTAACATATTTTTCTCTGGATTTGTAACATTTTTGTACAAATAACTCCAAATCTGTATTTTCATAATACCAATGAACATGTTACATAATAAACTTTCTGAAATGTTTTGGATGATTGTCACCAGATTTTTCTGCAAAACGGAAATACTGCGCGATTTTCCTTGTACACTGGAAAGCGGGAATATTTTCTTTAAAAAAGGTTTTTTCTCCTTTCATTAAAAAGCGTATTTTATTTTTTTCATTACACTCGAGCGGTTGAAGACAAGGCAAGATAAATTTGAAAGCATTTTTAGAAATAATAGAATCTGTTGTTTCTTCACCATTTGTAAAAGCAGAAGCGGATTCGGTAGAATATTTTGTACTGTGTTTGAAACGGTATGTGCGTCTTCATTAGCAATGTGCGCTTATCAGATAGGTGAACACCTGCATCTAACATTTGCCGACCATCTCGACTTGTACAGTCAACAAGCAAATCCCAATTTTCGGTTTCCGTCAGAGCAGATCCCACTTTTTTCTGAATGAATAATGTCCCTCGTCTAGAATATTTTGAATAGGAAATAAAACGATCACGAACGTGGCTTTTTTCTGTTTTTAATATATCAAGAACAAGCAATCAGTCTATCGTTTAAAAAACAATGGTGTATTTGGAGATCGCACCTCTGTCCATTGAAACTTATCTGTCATATTAAAGATGTATTTTTAGACATATGCACTTCTCGACCACTACCCATGATTTCGGATACCGTCTTAAGTACTAACGACAAATAGGTTATTTTGCAATAAATGCATTTACAGTCTCATAATCTTATAGCCAAAAATGCCATTCTGAAGCTAAGCTTAACAATGTAGGCAAACAAACAAAAGGACTGATGGGATTCGAACCACCTTCTAGAACTATCCATTCCATCACAAGGCTACTGTGCTTCCGCATTTAGTCAAGCAAATTTATTACTTAGAGTAATGATGGGGTAAAATGCGAATTAGTATACATAGCAGACGATTTAATTTCTCAACTGCAGATTTAAGAAAATAACTACCAAGCACAAAGCAAAATATAAAAAAGGCTCTGATGGTTTGCTTCCGATTAAAACGACATGTGCTAAATTGCTTTATTTTTAGTGATTATGACAGCTTATGTGATGTTCGAAAAAAAACAAAAAAACAAAAAACGACAGAATTATATACCGGTAATTGATATTAATAAAGAAAAATATGAAATTAACAGCTTGCATGTATATTCGTGTTATGATTTCATATGTAAGGAAATATTCGCTGTGCGGCTTTCGAAAAATCAATACAAATCTACTGTACACTCACAATTCTTATTTTATGTAAAAAAAAACTTAATATAAATATAGCCTCCATTTTTATCACTTCAACCGAAATTAATAACGAAACACATTATGTTGCTAAAACCCCCCCCCCCCCCCAAAAAAAACAAGCCAAAACTGCTCCGATAGGATTCGCACTCTCAGCGTAAATCTGCAGGGGTTGCGAATCAGCGACTATACGATCACGGCTATGGTACAAATTACAATGATCAAATTTGTAAGTTCTGATTTCTTTTTTGTGGTAAATAACGTGTACCTGATGTAAACTGGTGCAACTCTATAACAAGGCAGACGATGCCTATATTTCATAAAATCATATTTAAGCATATTTTCCATAAAAGGAAAAGTCTTTATATGTTACCAAAGGGAAAATTTATATGCATGTTAAAAAGGAAGTTTTGTGTTGCAAGTTTTTGATTTTTAACAATGGTAATTTTGTTTGTTTTCGTGTTTTTCTCCTTTACACCAGCATTGAAAGCACTTGTATCTGCAAAAGTTTCCATTTTTTTTTCTTAAGATCAGAGTCAAATCTTCATTTTCCCCATCCAACTTTTGGAAGGAGTGGATGCCGGCTGTCTAACTCTACAGTCATATTTCTACCCGATGTCTCTTGACGTTTGGAGATGGCCAAATCCGGTAAAAACCCTAAAATGTTCCTTTTTTATTACAAAATCTGCAGTGGAACCAAAGAATGAATAGTCATGAACCATTTATATTACTAAAGGTAAAATATTCAATTTCTTGAATGGAGCATGTGGGAATTTTTATGGGAATTTGCATTGATCTCTTGAAAAAAAGAAAGCAAAACTAAATATCATGCAAAAATAGACATCTTTTTAATAGACTCCGAGCAGATAACATATCTTGAACATTTCAAGATTAAGATAATCCCCTGTAAAAGAAAATAAAACAAATGATTCCACTGCGAAAATCGGAATGAATTTCGCATACATCGCTATTAACGTCCGTAATTTTAACAGCAGAGCCGATTTTCGAGAAAATGCTACATCTTTGAATATAAAACACTGAATCTATTAATTATTACGGTCATTCAGGATATGAAATAAAAATACAGATCTCATAGAATCCACCGATATCGGGCGATATAAAAAGCTAAATAAAATAATTCCAATAAATCAGATTTTATTTGAATAAGAATACATAGTTTTTTCAATTTTTTAAACGTTATGTGACGTTCCTAAGTTATGTAACCGGAAGTGTACATACCATCTGTCAGGAAAAGATAACTCGATTCAAGAACGATAACTCTAGTTATCGCAAATCGGGAATAACTAATAACTGAAAAGTATCAGGGAGTGTGATACGCTATTTCCAACCCAAAATGGACTTTTTTTATTGTACTTTTTTTTTTGGGGTACATTTTGATAAATTCTAGTAAGAATAGAATTATAAAATTATATTGTAGTGGCAGGCGTGCGCGTACACTTCTATTTTCCTGCAGGTGTGGCGTATTTAAGTATGACCGGCATCGAGGTGTTTGGAAAAAAAAACTGCCATTTTCTATCATCAATATTTTCGTTTCCTTCCCCCAGGTTAATCCTGAGCTGTCATATAAATTTCGTGCTGCAGCCGAGGATGTAGTATAAGCTCTATGATTAAGAACTGATGGTGTGATGCGACATGAGAAACAAGATGTTGCACGCTACGTCGTGCTAAGAATACCCCCACTCGTTCATTTGTATATATCTCAACACTCATTACCAGAAGAAGTAGATGTGCGGTAAACCTGGAAAGGGGAGACACGGTACAAGTCACCATGCAAAAGCCATATATCAAATATAAAATCATTTCTTCCAGTAGAAGCTGAGATATCTGTTACAAAAGTTTTTACTACGGCAAACATGAAAAATTCTAAGTCGCACGGTAAACAGGAAGTAGATGTGCGGTAAATCTGGAAAGGGGAGACACGGTACAAGACACCATGCAAAAGCCATATATCAAATATAAAATCATTTCTTCCAGTAGAAGCTGAGATATCTGTTACAAAAGTTTTTATTACGGCAAACATGAAAAATTCTAAGTCGTGCGGTAAACAGGAAGTAGATGTGTGGTAAACCTGGAAAGGGGAGACACGGTACAAGTCACTATGCCAAAGTCATGTATCAAAAATAAAATCATTTCTTCCAGTAGCAGCTGAGACATCTTTAACGAAAGTGTGAACGGACGAACAAACGGACGGACAAGGTGATTGCAATATAACCCCCTCTCTACGAGTGGGGGTATAATGAGGAATAAATGTGTTAGTCATAACGTCACAATAATTGGTTTGACTATTTGCTTTTTCATGTTACACAATCCATACAAGTCTAAAAAATGATATTTATCAATGCATAGGCTAGCACGCAGTTTAACTAACCAAAGTTGTGGTCCGTTGCTAATCTGAAATGGCCCATTGCAAATTTGAAATGGCACATTATTCTCTACAATGGCCCCTTGATGTGATCAAGTAAGGGGCCATAGTCTCTTTGACAAAAATTCTTCCCAATCCCTGGTTTATCAGTTTCAGAGGAGAAGATTTAAATGTGATCTTTTATCAAAATATGTCTAATTTGTATAATCGGGACAAATCGATTGAAAGAAAAATTTCATACAAAAACCCAGAATATTTGTTAATCTACTCATTGTCATGTAGCTGCAGTTAAAATTTGAGCTCATTTTAATTTATAATAAAGCAGCAATGGATAATTGAAGAAATTTCTATTTTTAGTAACAGCAGCCATCTTGAATGGAGAGTGGAGCTGTCGGACACAATTTTGAAATGGGACTACCCAAGGACTATCCCAGCCAAATCTGGTTTAATTTGGTTCAGCGGTTTCAGAGAAGAAGATTTGAATGTGATCTTTTATTAAAATATGCCTAATTTGCATAATCAGTATAAATCGGCTGAAAGAAAAATTTCACTGAAAAACCCGGAATAAATGTTAATCTATTCCTTGCCATGTAGCTGCAGTTAAAATTTGAGCTCATTTTGACTAATACTAAAGCAGCAATGGGCAATTGAACATCTTGAATGAAGAGCTGAGCTGTCGGACACAATTTTGAAATGGGACTACCCTTGCCAAATCTGGTTTAATTTGGTTCAGCGGTTTCAGAGGAGAAGATTTAAATGTGATCTTTCATCAAAATATGCCTAATTTGCATAATCGGTAAAAATCAGCTGAAAGAAAAATTTCAAAGAAAAACCCAGAATATATGTTAAACTACTCATTGCTATGTAGCTGCAGTAAAAATTTGAGCTCATTTTGACTTCTAAAGCAGCAATGGACAATTGAAGAAATTTCTATTTTTAGTAACAGCAGCCATCTGGAATGGAGGGTAGAGCTGTTGGACACAATTTTGAAATGGGACTACCCAAGGACTATCCCAGCCAAATTTGCTTTAATTTGGTTCAGCGGTTTCAGAGGAGAAGATTTAAATGTGATCTTTTATCAAAATATGCCTAATTTGCATAATCGGTAAAAATCAGCTGAAAGAAAAATTTCACAGAAAAACCCGGAATATATGTTAAACTACTCCTCGCTATGTAGCTGCAGTAAAAAATTTGAGCTCATTTTGACTTAAAGCAGCAGACAATTGAAGAAATTTCTATTCTTAGTAACAGCAGCCATCTTGAATGGTGGGCGGGGCTGTCGGACACAATTTTGAAATGAGACTACCCAAGGACTATCCCAGTCAAATTTGCTTTAATTTGGTTCAGCGGTTTCAGAGGAGAAGATTTAAATGTGATCTTTCATCAAAATATGCCTAATTTGCATAATTGGTAAAAATCGGCTGAAAGAAAAATTTCAAAGAAAAACCCGGAATATATGTTAACCTACTCCTTGCTATGTAGCTGCAGTAAAAATTTGAGCTCATTTTGACTTCTAAAGGAGCAATAGACAATTGAAGAAATTTCTATTTTTAGTAACAGCAGCCATCTTGAATGGAGGGCGGGGCTGTCGGACACAATTTTGAAATGAGATTACCCAAGGACTATCCCAGTCAAATTTGCTTTAATTTGGTTCAGCAGTTTCAGAGGAGAAGATTTAAATGTGATCTTTTATCAAAATATGCCTAATTTCCATAATCTGCTGAAAGAAAAATTTCACAGAAAAACGCAGAATAAAAGTTAAACTACTCCTTGCTATGTAGCTGCAGTAAAAATTTGAGCTCATTTTGACTTAAACTAAAGCAGCAATGGACAATTGAAGAAATTTCTATTTTTAGTAACAGCAGCCATCTTGAATGGAGGGTGGAGCTGTCGAACACAATTTTGAAAGGGACCCACCCAGGAACCATCCCTGCCATGCTAGGTTTAATTTGGTTCAGTGGTTTCAGAGGAGAAGATTTAAATGTGAAAGTTTACGCCGTACGCCAACTGATGGCAAAGGCCAGGTGAGCTAAAAATGATAGAATAACATACAGATTATAATCTTCTTTAAGCATGTTATTATCAAAAGTTAAATAGCAATTTAATGACCAGCAAAGAGTCAAATAGAGAAATTCTCAGTGTTGAAAACAATTTGAGAAGTAAAAAACTAGAGGCTCCCAGGAGCCTGTATAGCTCACCTGGGTATAATAACAACATCAGTCAATAAAACTTGATAACTTCGGTGAAAAAAATTAACAAATGTAGCCTTCGTCATTGCAGACCCCTTCTACAAAAAAATTTGGGCAGGGGTTCTCGCTTTAATGTAAGTTATCAAAATTGCTGTAAAAAAAACATATATGTCAATGATTCTCAAAATTTAGCTTTTCCTACTTCACATTTTGTAATAGAGTTGCTTCCCTTTGATTATTTGAGTAACCAAAAGCAGTGAGTCAACAAAAAATGCATTTCAAGAGGAATAACTCTTCACACAGTTGTCACACATTTTTAACTGTGGGAAATTTTTTGTAGATCTTGACATGCTGAACATTTTTGCAGTTTAAACTTTCCCTCTATCTCTAATAGTTTTTGAGATACAAGATGATAGTATTAAAATTGAGAACATTTTGATGAAAAAAAGGGCAAGAACTCCAAATGGGGTAATGGGATTTACTTCAAAATTGCAGGGTAGGAAGATCTTGACATGCTGCAAATTTTTGCAATTTAAAGTTAACCTTTATCTCTTATAGTTTTTGAAATATAAGACGAAAAGTATTAATTTTTTTTTTAATTTGATGAAAAAAAGGGCAAGAACTCCAAGATGGGTAATCATATTTACTTCAAAATTGCAGGGTAGGTAGATATCAACATGGTGCACATTTTTGCAATTTAAACTTAACATCTATCTCTTATAGTTTTTGAAATATAACACGAAAAGTATTAAAAAAAAAAAAAAAAAAATTGATCGAAGGGCCGAACCGCCGAACACATTTTTTGAAGAGAACCATCCAATGACTATTTCATCAAAATTTTGTTCTTATTGAGCAAACGGTTTCAGACAAGAAGATGTTTATGGGAATTTCCCATAGGGTCCTATGTTAAATTAAGTTCGGCTGTGGCGGCCATCTTGGTCAGTGTTCTGAAATGCGGGACACAATTTTGGAAGAGGATCACCCAAGAATCATTTCAGCAAAGTTTGGTTGAGATTGGCTCAATAGTTTCAGAGGAGAAGATTTTTTCTTAATTTCATCCCCCCTTTTTTCTAATTTGCATAATCGGTCAAAATAGGCAAAAGTTCAAAGTTCATAAAAAATCCTGTAATAAATGTTAAAAAGCTCATCATTATGCTTCTACAGTTCAAATTTGGGCACTTTCTGGCTTAAAATAGAGCAGTTTTGGCCATTTGAAGAAATTTCTATTTTTAGTAATGGCGGCCATCTTGGATACAGGAGGGCGCTGACGGACACAATTTTGAAAGGGGACCACCCAAGGATCATTTCAGCAAAGTTTGGTTGAGATTGGCTCAGTAGTTTCAGAGGAGAAGATTTTTTTTAAATTTCATCCCCCCTTTTTTCTAATTTGCATAATCGGTCAAAATAGGCAAAAGTTCAAAGTTAATAATAAATCCCGTAATATATGTTAAAAAGCTCATCATTATGCTTATACAGTTCAAATTTGGGCACTTTCTGGCTTAAAATAGAGCAGTTTTTGGCCATTTGAAGAAAATTCTATTTTTAGTAATGGCGGCCATCTTGGATACAGGACGGCGCGGACGGACACAATTTTGAAAGGGAACCACCTAAGGATCATTTCAGCAAAGTTTGGTTGAGATTGGCTCAGTAGTTTTAGAGGAGAAGATTTTTTTTAAATTTCATCCCCCCTTTTTTCTAATATGCATAATCGGTCAAAATGGGTAATGGGATTTACTTCAAAATTGCAGGGTAGGTAGATCTTGACATGCTGCACATTTTTGCAATTTAAACTTAACATCTATTTCTAAATAGTTTTTGAAATATAAGACGAAAAGTATTAAAATGAAAAAAAGAAATTGATGAAAAAAGGGCAATAACTCCAAGATGGGAAATCAAATTTACTTCAAAATTGCAGGGTATGTAGATCTTGACATGCTGAACATGTTTGCAGTTTCAACTTACCATCTGTCTCTTATAGTTTTTGAAATAAAGGACGAAAAGTATTAAAATTTTGAAAATTTGATGAAAAAAAGGGAAATAACTCCAAAATGGGTAATGGGATTTACTTCAAAATTGCAGGGTGGGTAGATCTTGATATGCCGCACATTTTTGCAATTTAAAGTTAACCTTTATCTCTTATAGTTTTTGAAATATAAGACGAAAAGTATTAAAATTTTACAAATTTGATGAAAAAAGGGCAATAACTCCAAGATGGGCAATCAGATTTACTTCAAAATTGCAGGGTAGGTAGATCTTGATGTGCTGATCATTTTTACCCATGTCAGATTTTTGATATTATTAACGGTTTTTGAGTTATTACCCAAAACCTGCAATTTTACCATATGTTCTATTTTTAGTAACAGTGGCCATGTTGGTTGGTGCACAGCATCACCGGACACAATTTTGAAACTAGACACGCTAGTGATGATTCAGACCAAGTTTGGTTTCCATTGGTCTTGTACTTTCAGAGGAGAAGATTTTTGAAAAAGTTTACGACGTATGACGGACGGACGCCAAGTGATGGCAATAGCTCACCTGACCCTCAGGTGAGCTAAAAATAAATGAAAAGATTATCCGTAAATAAAATAATTTGTTTGATGTTTAACTATTTACCCACAAAAACCGTCCCTACTCAGAAATATTTATTGTTGTATTTAATAAAAAAAAAATATTTTACCCCATAGATTGATAGAGGATGATAAAAAAAAACAAAATAAAATTATTTCCTACCTATCAACTTCTGTAAATTTGTGAGTAAAATATTTTGTTACCATTATTTCAATTAACATTTGTTTTATGAGTCTTTCGACTCCAGCATCATGTCCATTATATCAGTAAAAAAAATTCTATATACTCAGTAGATTAAAATTATTTTTCTTGGATTACAAATTGTGCCTTTACACATTTTTGATCAGGTGATATCTGTTTGCACCAAAAATATGTTATTTTGTGCTGCAGATCATTTGTGCCACTATTTTTTAGAAACCCTAGTATCATTTGTATAACAATCTGTTTTAGAATTCCTAGCCATCATTTGTGCCAAAAAATAAATGTAAAAAATTGTACTAATTTTCATACTAAATTTGATCTGATTTTGATTCACCCTTTTAATAACTATATTTACATCCCAACTTGCAGAAGTGGATCTGTTGCCAATATATCATTCTTGAAATATTTTTTAATGATTTTCCAAGAGAATGAAATAAGTAGATTTCTTTAAAATATTTATTATTATATATTTTTTTTACTTGATACAAAAAGTTACTAAAATGATTACTTCAACATTGATGCCTGAACTTTGAAAGAAAATCATGGAGAAGACTTCATAATAAACATTAGAGAATACCGAATGGGAATAAAAAATGGACAATCCAGAGAGACTGGCAACATAGGGTAGACAGGGTGGAGAAAAACACAACACAATATGTGTTGGACAACACTAAGCAAACAAACACAAATAACATAAATAAGACATTAGCCCTCCTACAAACAACTTGGGGGTAAAGACGAACCAAACATTGTTTTTTATGTGGAAATCGTAGCGGACATCACAACATGGAACTAAGAACGTAAAGACACATAATAGAACAACACAGAAAACTAAAAATATGAGGAACACGAACCCCACCAAAAAACAGGGGGTGAACTCAGGTGTTCACAAAGTGTACACCATGTTACTCATATATAAAGTTAAGTCCGGTAAAAGTACTGACAGTGATAGAGGAAAGAACAATCTACGTATAAAGTAAAAGATCCATTGTCATTTGAGATAGTGATATTTCGTAATGGTCAACCAGATTGTGATGACTACTGTAGAATATTTGTAGCGATGACTTCAACCTAGGAGCAATGTCGTCTTGCTTAAGTAGCTTTTGTGTAAGCGACTGAGCTCTGTTCAGAAAATCAGTGTACTGGGCATAAGCTCTATAATAATGTATCAGTTGTGAAATGTAAACTCCATATGCTTGGTGATGCTGGAATATTGCTACTTATGAGTTGGAAGTTGATTATTGGAAAAGTGAAGTCATCACGTTTGTCGTAGAGTTTTGTTTTTAATCTTCTTCATTTGATAAGTTAGATTAACTTGTGTCTTATTCATTTTGTTCAATATTTGACAAATAAAATAAGCTTAAACAAAAGAACTTCATATTATCTCCAAATGGAAACATAAAATACATATTACATGTTTGTATATCTATCAATAATTTCACTAATTTTCACATTAATATGTTTGGTTTATGGTGTTTAACGTCACTTTAAACATTTCAATTATATCATGGCAGTCAGTTTCATTGGTGGCGGAAACCAGAGTAAACCACAGACCTGTCACAAGTCATTAACAAACTTTATCACACAATTTTGTATCGAGTACACCTTGCCATAAACAATAGGATTTGAGAGATGATAATAATTCAATTCAAGTCTAATAGTAAAACATTTGTCAAGTTAGTAAAGTCTACAAGGTACTAAATGAAAAAAAATTTTCAGTAACAGGATGATCCAGAAAATACAAAATAAAGATAATATTTTAAACAGTCTGTACTTTCAAGAAGAATGCATTAAATCATTTTTTTCTTCTAAAATGTTCCTCGTTAAAAGACATAACATTTACTTATTGGGATTTATTAATTATTATTTATAATCAGGGGTTAGCGCGAACGCAGTCCCCCACACTAAAAAATTGCGTACCCGAGATGCCCACATTTGGGGCATTCGCAGGCTTCAGCCCAACCAGAGTGCAATGGAAGGGCCTCAACCTGGGGAGACCTTTTTTTTTTTATATTTTAAACACTTTATTCAAATAAAATAATATATATACATAATAAAATACTACATAAGTAGCAACAATATCACAGATAAATTAACATGATTAGTAGAAAGTTACATTTAATATTTCATTTTTAACATTACAAAATAGATTATTGTTGCACCAATGTTCGATAAATTTTAACATTGGTAGTCTTTCGAAGTCTGCCAAAATTCTCAATTTTAATTGAGATAAAAAATTTAAATATACTATGTTTGAATTGACATTTTTCTTTTCAAATTTTTTTACATTTCTATTTAGCCAAACAGTTTTACAATACAGAGATATAATCAATAAAATTACACTTTTTATTTTCTGGTTACTAATTTCGATATCTTGAAATACAATATTTTTAAAATCTAAACAAATAATGCCATTGGATAAAGCAAATATCCAATTTTTAATTAATACTAACAGTTGTGAATTAAAAGTACATTCAAAGAACAAATGTCTTAAAGTTTCAACTTCATTACAATATACACATTTATACGATCTAGAAATATTGTATTTATACATTAAAATGTTAACAGGTAGAATTTCATGAATAATTCTATACATAACATCTCTAGAAAACTTGTCTATAAATTTATCAAACACATTTTTGAATACAAAAGAATAATCAATATTAACGTTTCGTTCCATTATTTTAATAACATGTTTATCACTGTTCAACAATAAATTGTATAGAGTTTTCGTATTATATTGTCCTAATACGATATCATTACATTTATCTTTAAAAATATCCAGTACCTTTAAACATTTAATATAAAAAGGTGATATAAGGTCACTATGTGGCACAGATAGTGACCTTTTTGATCACGGTACTCCCTGTACCAGGTAAGTATGCTTAGATACAAAATTTTGAAGTTAATATTTAACAATATCTGTGTTAAACTGTAGGTGATACATGCAAATTTTAAGTTACAACCATTTTCACATTTAGTAACATATTACCATATCTTTTTTCTTCTAAAAATCAAACAAACATATAATTTATATTATGGTTGATTAAATGTATGAAAATGTTGATTCAAAAGGTTAATATTTATAATTTATTTAGTCAAGCAGAGATAAATGTAAACAAGATTATGTTCGACAACTCTGTCCAGGTAACTAGAGGCTCACAGGAGCCCGTAATCGCTCACCTGGTTTTTAATTTGACATCTAAAGTTGATGGAAAATGGGCCACCAAAAGATCATTTCAACTCAAATTTCTGAGCAACAGATTTTTATGTGATTTTTCTCTCTCATAATATTCCTAAACGGAATAAACTGGCTGAAAAAATCTCACAGAAAAACCCATAATGTATGTTAAACTACTAATTGCCATATAGCTGCAGTTAAAATTTCAGTTCATTTTGATGTGTAATAAAACAGAAATTGATAACTAAAGAAATTTCTATTTTTATTAACAGCAGCCATTTTGAATGGAGGGCGGGGCTGTCGGACACAATATAGAAAGGGGACTACCCCAGCCAAATTTGCTTTAATTTAGTTTAGCAGTTTCAGAGGAGAAGATTTAAATGTGATCTTTTATCAAAATGTCTAATTTGTATAATCGGTATAAATCGGCTGAAAGAAAAATTTCACAGAAAAACCCGGAATATTTGTAAATCTACTCATTGTCATGTAGCTGCAGTTAAAATTTGAGCTCATTTTAATTTATAATAAAGCAGCAATGGACAATTGAAGAAATTTCTATTTTTAGTAACAGCAGCCATCTTGAATGGAGAGCCGAGCTGTCGGACACAATTTTGAAATGGAACTACCCAAGGACTATCCCAGCCACATTTGGTTTAATTTTGGTTCAGCGGTTTCAGAGGAGAAGATTTAAATGTGATCTTTTATCAAAATATGCCTAATTTGCATAATCGGTAAAAATCGACTGAAAGAAAAGTTTCACAGAAAAACCCGGAATATATGTTAAAACTACTCCTTGCTATGTAACTGCAGTCAAAATTTGAGCTCATTTTGACTTAAACTAAAGCAGCAATGGACAATTGAAGAAATTTCTATTTTTAGTAACAGCAGCCATCTTGAATGGAGGGTGGAGCTGTCGAACACATTTTGAAAGGGACCCACCCAGGGACCATCCCTGCCATGATAGGCTTAATTTGGTTCAACGGTTTCAGAGGAGAAGCTTTAAATGTGAAAGTTTACGACGTACGACGGACACCAAGTGATGGCAAAAGCTCACATGGCCTTTGGCCAGGTGAGCTAAAAATGATAGAACAACATACAGATTATAATCTTCTTTAAGCATGTTATTATTAAAAGTTAAATAGCAATTTAATGACCAGTAAAGAGTCAAATAGAGAAATTCTCAGTGTTGAAAACAATTTGAGAAATAAAAAAAAATAAATGAAAAGATTATCCGTAAATAAAATAATTTGTTTGATGTTTAACTATTTACCCACAAAAACTGTCCCTACTCAGAAATATTTATTGTTGTATTTAATAAAAAAAAATTATTTTACCCCATAGATTGATAAAGAATGATAACAAAAACAAAATAAAATTATTTCCTACCTATCAACTTCTGTAAACTTGTGAGTAAAATATTTTGTTACCATTATTTCAATTAACATTTGTTTTATGAGTCTTTCGACTCCCAGCATCATGTCCATTATATCAGTAAAAAAAATTCCATATACTCCGTAGGATAAAATTATTTTTCTTGGATTACAAATTGTGCCTTTACACATTTTTGATCAGGTGATATCTGTTTGCACAAAAAATATGTTATTTTGTGCTGCAGATCATTTGTGCCACTATTTTTTAGAAACCCCAGTATCATTTGCACAACAATCTGTTTTAGAATTCCTAGCCATCATTTGTGCCAAAAAATAAATGTAAAAAATTGTACTAATTTTCATACTAAATTTGATCTGATTTTGATTTCACCCAACCCTCCCCTTTTAATAACTATATTTACATCCCAACATGCAGAAGTGGATGTGTTGCCAATATATAATTTTTTAAATATTTTTTAAAGATTTTCGAAGAGAATGAAATAAGTAGATTTCTTTAAAATATTATATTTTTTTTTACTTGATACAAAAAGTTACTAAATGATTACTTCAACATTGATGCCTGAACTTTGAAATGAAAATCATGGAGAAGACTTCATAATAAACATTAGAGAATACCGAATGGGCAATAAAAAATGGACAATCCAGAGAGACTGGCAACATAGGGTACACAGGGTGAAGAAAACCACAACACAATATGTGTTGGACAACACTATAAGCAAACAAACACAAATAACATAAATAAGACATTAGCCCTCCTACAAACAACTTGGGGGTAAAGACGAACCAAACATTGTTTTTTATGTGGAAATCGTAGCGGACATCACAACATGGAACTAAGAACGTAAAGACACATAATAGAACAACACAGAAAACTAAAAATAGGAGGAACACGGACTCCACCAAAAAACAGGGGGTGAACTCAGGTGTTCACAAAGTGTACACCATGTTACTCATATATCAAGTTAAGTCCGGTAAAAGTACTGACAGTGATAGAGGAAAGAACAATCTACGTATAAAGTAAAAGATCCATTGTCATTTGAGATATTGATATTTCGTAACGGTCAACCAGATTGTGATGACTACTGTAGAATTTTTGTAGCGATGACTTCAACCTAGGAGCAATGTAGTCTTGCTTAAGTAGCTTTTGTGTAAGCGACTGAGCTCTGTTCAGAAAATCACTGTACTGGGCACAAGCTCTATAATAATGTATCAGTTGTGAAATGTAAACTCCATACGCTGGTGATGCTGGAATATTGCTACTTATGAATTGAAAGTTGACTATTGGAAAAGTGAAGTCATCACGTTTGTCGTAGAGTTTTGTTTTTAAATCTATCTCCGTTGTTAAGTTAGATTAACTTGTGTCTTGTTCATTTTGTTCAATATTTGACAAATAAAATAAGTTTAAACTAAAGAACTTCAAATTATCTCCAAATGGAAACATAAAATACATATTACATGTTTTGTATATCTATCAATAATTTCACTAATTTTCACATTAATAGGATTTGATGGTTTGGTTTGGTTTATGGTGTTTAACGTCACTTTCAACAATATTTCAATTATATCGTGGCGGTCAGTTTTATTGGTGGAGGAAACCGGAGTAAACCACCGACCTGCCACTAACAAACTTTATCACACAATTTTGTATCGAGTACACCTTGCCATAAACAATAGGATTTGAGAGATGATAATAATTCAATTCAAGTCTAATAGTAAAACATTTGTCAAGTTAGTAAAGTCTACAAGGTACTAAATGAAAAAAATTTTTCAGTAACAGGATGATCCAGAAAATACAAAATAAAGATAATATTTTAAACAGTCTGTACTTTCAAGAAGAATGCATTAAATCATTTTTTTCTTCTAAAATGTTCCTCGTTAAAAGACATAACATTTACTTATTGGGATTTATTAATTATTATTTATAATCAGGGGTTAGCGCGAACGCAGTCCCCCACACTAAAAAATTGCGTACCCGAGATGCCCACATTTGGGGCATTCGCAGGCTTCAGCCCAACCAGAGTGCAATGGAAGGGCCTCAACCTGGGGAGACCACCTTTTTGATCACGGTACTCCCTGTACCAGGTAAGTATGCTTAGATACAAAATTTTGAAGTTAATATTTAACAATATCTGTGTTAAACTGTAGGTGATACATGCAAATTTTAAGTTACAACCATTTTCACATTTAGTAACATATTACCATATCTTTTTTCTTCTAAAAATCAAACAAACATATAATTTATATTATGGTTGATTAAATGTATGAAAATGTTGATTCAAAAGGTTAATATTTATAATTTATTTAGTCAAGCAGAGATAAATGTAAACAAGATTATGTTCGACAACTCTGTCCAGGTAACTAGAGGCTCACAGGAGCCCGTAATCGCTCACCTGGTTTTTAATTTGACATCTAAAGTTGATGGAAAATGGGCCACCAAAAGATCATTTCAACTCAAATTTCTGAGCAACAGATTTTTATGTGATTTTTCTCTCTCATAATATTCCTAAACGGAATAAACTGGCTGAAAAAATCTCACAGAAAAACCCATAATGTATGTTAAACTACTAATTGCCATATAGCTGCAGTTAAAATTTCAGTTCATTTTGATGTGTAATAAAACAGAAATTGATAACTAAAGAAATTTCTATTTTTATTAACAGCAGCCATTTTGAATGGAGGGCGGGGCTGTCGGACACAATATAGAAAGGGGACTACCCCAGCCAAATTTGCTTTAATTTAGTTTAGCAGTTTCAGAGGAGAAGATTTAAATGTGATCTTTTATCAAAATGTCTAATTTGTATAATCGGTATAAATCGGCTGAAAGAAAAATTTCACAGAAAAACCCGGAATATTTGTAAATCTACTCATTGTCATGTAGCTGCAGTTAAAATTTGAGCTCATTTTAATTTATAATAAAGCAGCAATGGACAATTGAAGAAATTTCTATTTTTAGTAACAGCAGCCATCTTGAATGGAGAGCCGAGCTGTCGGACACAATTTTGAAATGGAACTACCCAAGGACTATCCCAGCCACATTTGGTTTAATTTTGGTTCAGCGGTTTCAGAGGAGAAGATTTAAATGTGATCTTTTATCAAAATATGCCTAATTTGCATAATCGGTAAAAATCGACTGAAAGAAAAGTTTCACAGAAAAACCCGGAATATATGTTAAAACTACTCCTTGCTATGTAACTGCAGTCAAAATTTGAGCTCATTTTGACTTAAACTAAAGCAGCAATGGACAATTGAAGAAATTTCTATTTTTAGTAACAGCAGCCATCTTGAATGGAGGGTGGAGCTGTCGAACACATTTTGAAAGGGACCCACCCAGGGACCATCCCTGCCATGATAGGCTTAATTTGGTTCAGCGGTTTCAGAGGAGAAGCTTTAAATGTGAAAGTTTACGACGTACGACGGACACCAAGTGATGGCAAAAGCTCACATGGCCTTTGGCCAGGTGAGCTAAAAATGATAGAACAACATACAGATTATAATCTTCTTTAAGCATGTTATTATTAAAAGTTAAATAGCAATTTAATGACCAGTAAAGAGTCAAATAGAGAAATTCTCAGTGTTGAAAACAATTTGAGAAATAAAAAAAAATAAATGAAAAGATTATCCGTAAATAAAATAATTTGTTTGATGTTTAACTATTTACCCACAAAAACTGTCCCTACTCAGAAATATTTATTGTTGTATTTAATAAAAAAAAATTATTTTACCCCATAGATTGATAAATAATGATAACAAAAACAAAATAAAATTATTTCCTACCTATCAACTTCTGTAAACTTGTGAGTAAAATATTTTGTTACCATTATTTCAATTAACATTTGTTTTATGAGTCTTTCGACTCCCAGCATCATGTCCATTATATCAGTAAAAAAAATTCCATATACTCCGTAGGATAAAATTATTTTTCTTGGATTACAAATTGTGCCTTTACACATTTTTGATCAGGTGATATCTGTTTGCACAAAAAATATGTTATTTTGTGCTGCAGATCATTTGTGCCACTATTTTTTAGAAACCCTAGTATCATTTGCACAACAATCTGTTTTAGAATTCCTAGCCATCATTTGTGCCCAAAAAATAAATGTAAAAAATTGTACTAATTTTCATACTAAATTTGATCTGATTTTGATTTCACCCAACCCTCCCCTTTTAATAACTATATTTACATCCCAACATGCAGAAGTGGATGTGTTGCCAATATATAATTTTTTAAATATTTTTTAAAGATTTTCGAAGAGAATGAAATAAGTAGATTTCTTTAAAATATTATATTTTTTTTTACTTGATACAAAAAGTTACTAAATGATTACTTCAACATTGATGCCTGAACTTTGAAATGAAAATCATGGAGAAGACTTCATAATAAACATTAGAGAATACCGAATGGGCAATAAAAAATGGACAATCCAGAGAGACTGGCAACATAGGGTACACAGGGTGAAGAAAACCACAACACAATATGTGTTGGACAACACTATAAGCAAACAAACACAAATAACATAAATAAGACATTAGCCCTCCTACAAACAACTTGGGGGTAAAGACGAACCAAACATTGTTTTTTATGTGGAAATCGTAGCGGACATCACAACATGGAACTAAGAACGTAAAGACACATAATAGAACAACACAGAAAACTAAAAATAGGAGGAACACGGACTCCACCAAAAAACAGGGGGTGAACTCAGGTGTTCACAAAGTGTACACCATGTTACTCATATATCAAGTTAAGTCCGGTAAAAGTACTGACAGTGATAGAGGAAAGAACAATCTACGTATAAAGTAAAAGATCCATTGTCATTTGAGATATTGATATTTCGTAACGGTCAACCAGATTGTGATGACTACTGTAGAATTTTTGTAGCGATGACTTCAACCTAGGAGCAATGTAGTCTTGCTTAAGTAGCTTTTGTGTAAGCGACTGAGCTCTGTTCAGAAAATCACTGTACTGGGCACAAGCTCTATAATAATGTATCAGTTGTGAAATGTAAACTCCATACGTTGGTGATGCTGGAATATTGCTACTTATGAATTGAAAGTTGACTATTGGAAAAGTGAAGTCATCACGTTTGTCGTAGAGTTTTGTTTTTAAATCTATCTCCGTTGTTAAGTTAGATTAACTTGTGTCTTGTTCATTTTGTTCAATATTTGACAAATAAAATAAGTTTAAACTAAAGAACTTCAAATTATCTCCAAATGGAAACATAAAATACATATTACATGTTTTGTATATCTATCAATAATTTCACTAATTTTCACATTAATAGGATTTGATGGTTTGGTTTGGTTTATGGTGTTTAACGTCACTTTCAACAATATTTCAATTATATCGTGGCGGTCAGTTTTATTGGTGGAGGAAACCGGAGTAAACCACCGACCTGCCACTAACAAACTTTATCACACAATTTTGTATCGAGTACACCTTGCCATAAACAATAGGATTTGAGAGATGATAATAATTCAATTCAAGTCTAATAGTAAAACATTTGTCAAGTTAGTAAAGTCTACAAGGTACTAAATGAAAAAATTTTTTCAGTAACAGGATGATCCAGAAAATACAAAATAAAGATAATATTTTAAACAGTCTGTACTTTCAAGAAGAATGCATTAAATCATTTTTTTCTTCTAAAATGTTCCTCGTTAAAAGACATAACATTTACTTATTGGGATTTATTAATTATTATTTATAATCAGGGGTTAGCGCGAACGCAGTCCCCCACACTAAAAAATTGCGTACCCGAGATGCCCACATTTGGGGCATTCGCAGGCTTCAGCCCAACCAGAGTGCAATGGAAGGGCCTCAACCTGGGGAGACCACCTTTTTGATCACGGTACTCCCTGTACCAGGTAAGTATGCTTAGATACAAAATTTTGAAGTTAATATTTAACAATATCTGTGTTAAACTGTAGGTGATACATGCAAATTTTAAGTTACAACCATTTTCACATTTAGTAACATATTACCATATCTTTTTTCTTCTAAAAATCAAACAAACATATAATTTATATTATGGTTGATTAAATGTATGAAAATGTTGATTCAAAAGGTTAATATTTATAATTTATTTAGTCAAGCAGAGATAAATGTAAACAAGATTATGTTCGACAACTCTGTCCAGGTAACTAGAGGCTCACAGGAGCCCGTAATCGCTCACCTGGTTTTTAATTTGACATCTAAAGTTGATGGAAAATGGGCCACCAAAAGATCATTTCAACTCAAATTTCTGAGCAACAGATTTTTATGTGATTTTTCTCTCTCATAATATTCCTAAACGGAATAAACTGGCTGAAAAAATCTCACAGAAAAACCCATAATGTATGTTAAACTACTAATTGCCATATAGCTGCAGTTAAAATTTCAGTTCATTTTGATGTGTAATAAAACAGAAATTGATAACTAAAGAAATTTCTATTTTTATTAACAGCAGCCATTTTGAATGGAGGGCGGGGCTGTCGGACACAATATAGAAAGGGGACTACCCCAGCCAAATTTGCTTTAATTTAGCTTAGCAGTTTCAGAGGAGAAGATTTAAATGTGATCTTTTATCAAAATGTCTAATTTGTATAATCGGTATAAATCGGCTGAAAGAAAAATTTCACAGAAAAACCCGGAATATTTGTAAATCTACTCATTGTCATGTAGCTGCAGTTAAAATTTGAGCTCATTTTAATTTATAATAAAGCAGCAATGGACAATTGAAGAAATTTCTATTTTTAGTAACAGCAGCCATCTTGAATGGAGAGCCGAGCTGTCGGACACAATTTTGAAATGGAACTACCCAAGGACTATCCCAGCCACATTTGGTTTAATTTTGGTTCAGCGGTTTCAGAGGAGAAGATTTAAATGTGATCTTTTATCAAAATATGCCTAATTTGCATAATCGGTAAAAATCAACTGAAAGAAAAGTTTCACAGAAAAACCCGGAATATATGTTAAAACTACTCCTTGCTATGTAACTGCAGTCAAAATTTGAGCTCATTTTGACTTAAACTAAAGCAGCAATGGACAATTGAAGAAATTTCTATTTTTAGTAACAGCAGCCATCTTGAATGGAGGGTGGAGCTGTCGAACACATTTTGAAAGGGACCCACCCAGGGACCATCCCTGCCATGATAGGCTTAATTTGGTTCAGCGGTTTCAGAGGAGAAGCTTTAAATGTGAAAGTTTACGACGTACGACGGACACCAAGTGATGGCAAAAGCTCACATGGCCTTTGGCCAGGTGAGCTAAAAATGATAGAACAACATACAGATTATAATCTTCTTTAAGCATGTTATTATTAAAAGTTAAATAGCAATTTAATGACCAGTAAAGAGTCAAATAGAGAAATTCTCAGTGTTGAAAACAATTTGAGAAATAAAAAAAAATAAATGAAAAGATTATCCGTAAATAAAATAATTTGTTTGATGTTTAACTATTTACCCACAAAAACTGTCCCTACTCAGAAATATTTATTGTTGTATTTAATAAAAAAAAATTATTTTACCCCATAGATTGATAAAGAATGATAACAAAAACAAAATAAAATTATTTCCTACCTATCAACTTCTGTAAACTTGTGAGTAAAATATTTTGTTACCATTATTTCAATTAACATTTGTTTTATGAGTCTTTCGACTCCCAGCATCATGTCCATTATATCAGTAAAAAAAATTCCATATACTCCGTAGGATAAAATTATTTTTCTTGGATTACAAATTGTGCCTTTACACATTTTTGATCAGGTGATATCTGTTTGCACAAAAAATATGTTATTTTGTGCTGCAGATCATTTGTGCCACTATTTTTTAGAAACCCCAGTATCATTTGCACAACAATCTGTTTTAGAATTCCTAGCCATCATTTGTGCCAAAAAATAAATGTAAAAAATTGTACTAATTTTCATACTAAATTTGATCTGATTTTGATTTCACCCAACCCTCCCCTTTTAATAACTATATTTACATCCCAACATGCAGAAGTGGATGTGTTGCCAATATATAATTTTTTAAATATTTTTTAAAGATTTTCGAAGAGAATGAAATAAGTAGATTTCTTTAAAATATTATATTTTTTTTTACTTGATACAAAAAGTTACTAAATGATTACTTCAACATTGATGCCTGAACTTTGAAATGAAAATCATGGAGAAGACTTCATAATAAACATTAGAGAATACCGAATGGGCAATAAAAAATGGACAATCCAGAGAGACTGGCAACATAGGGTACACAGGGTGAAGAAAACCACAACACAATATGTGTTGGACAACACTATAAGCAAACAAACACAAATAACATAAATAAGACATTAGCCCTCCTACAAACAACTTGGGGGTAAAGACGAACCAAACATTGTTTTTTATGTGGAAATCGTAGCGGACATCACAACATGGAACTAAGAACGTAAAGACACATAATAGAACAACACAGAAAACTAAAAATAGGAGGAACACGGACTCCACCAAAAAACAGGGGGTGAACTCAGGTGTTCACAAAGTGTACACCATGTTACTCATATATCAAGTTAAGTCCGGTAAAAGTACTGACAGTGATAGAGGAAAGAACAATCTACGTATAAAGTAAAAGATCCATTGTCATTTGAGATATTGATATTTCGTAACGGTCAACCAGATTGTGATGACTACTGTAGAATTTTTGTAGCGATGACTTCAACCTAGGAGCAATGTAGTCTTGCTTAAGTAGCTTTTGTGTAAGCGACTGAGCTCTGTTCAGAAAATCACTGTACTGGGCACAAGCTCTATAATAATGTATCAGTTGTGAAATGTAAACTCCATACGTTGGTGATGCTGGAATATTGCTACTTATGAATTGAAAGTTGACTATTGGAAAAGTGAAGTCATCACGTTTGTCGTAGAGTTTTGTTTTTAAATCTATCTCCGTTGTTAAGTTAGATTAACTTGTGTCTTGTTCATTTTGTTCAATATTTGACAAATAAAATAAGTTTAAACTAAAGAACTTCAAATTATCTCCAAATGGAAACATAAAATACATATTACATGTTTTGTATATCTATCAATAATTTCACTAATTTTCACATTAATAGGATTTGATGGTTTGGTTTGGTTTATGGTGTTTAACGTCACTTTCAACAATATTTCAATTATATCGTGGCGGTCAGTTTTATTGGTGGAGGAAACCGGAGTAAACCACCGACCTGCCACTAACAAACTTTATCACACAATTTTGTATCGAGTACACCTTGCCATAAACAATAGGATTTGAGAGATGATAATAATTCAATTCAAGTCTAATAGTAAAACATTTGTCAAGTTAGTAAAGTCTACAAGGTACTAAATGAAAAAAAAATTTCAGTAACAGGATGATCCAGAAAATACAAAATAAAGATAATATTTTAAACAGTCTGTACTTTCAAGAAGAATGCATTAAATCATTTTTTTCTTCTAAAATGTTCCTCGTTTACTTATTGGGAATTATTAATTATTATTTATAATCAGGGGTTAGCGCGAACGCAGTCCCCCACACTAAAAAATTGCGTACCCGAGATGCCCACATTTGGGGCATTCGCAGGCTTCAGCCCAACCAGAGTGCAATGGAAGGGCCTCAACCTGGGGAGACCACCTTTTTGATCACGGTACTCCCTGTACCAGGTAAGTATGCTTAGATACAAAATTTTGAAGTTAATATTTAACAATATCTGTGTTAAACTGTAGGTGATACATGCAAATTTTAAGTTACAACCATTTTCACATTTAGTAACATATTACCATATCTTTTTTCTTCTAAAAATCAAACAAACATATAATTTATATTATGGTTGATTAAATGTATGAAAATGTTGATTCAAAAGGTTAATATTTATAATTTATTTAGTCAAGCAGAGATAAATGTAAACAAGATTATGTTCGACAACTCTGTCCAGGTAACTAGAGGCTCACAGGAGCCCGTAATCGCTCACCTGGTTTTTAATTTGACATCTAAAGTTGATGGAAAATGGGCCACCAAAAGATCATTTCAACTCAAATTTCTGAGCAA